>CM045772.1:71776456-72376456 GCA_025200525.1 Camellia lanceoleosa | reverse complement strand
GGTTTATAACCATCAATACGCAACAATACTAACAACTCTGTAAATATTTACAACATATTCCATTGATGTAAGAAGTTGAATATCTACATTATATTCATAATGTGAATATTGACATTAAAGTAAATATTTACATCAATATCAATATTTACACCATATTCACATCATATTTGATCACCCTTTAAATATTGTATAGATTATGTATAATGGAATAGACATTGAACCAAAAGAGAGTTGACAATCATCCAAGATTAGGAGCTCTAATTGGTTTATAACCATCAACACGCAACAATACTAACAGCTCTGTCATATTCCATTAATATTAGAAGTTGAATATCTACATTATATTCATAATGTGAATATTGACATTGAAATTAGAGATGTGAATATTCACATTACTGCTAGGGTACAAATAGGAGTGAGACAACACCAATATATGTTGATTTTTCATATTGACACAAACAAAATTTCACAATATAAAGGAAACAACACATGTGAAATAGCTAGCCTTAGAACGTGAATGTTCACATTGATTGTTACTCAATAACAGATAATCAACAAACAACACAAACATTGATTGTTACTCACATTACTGCTAGGGTACAAATAGGAGTGAGACAACACCAATACATGTTGATTTTTCATATTGACACGAACAAAATTTCACAACATAAAGGAAACAACACGTGTGAAATGGCTAGCCTTAGAATGTGAATGTTCACATTGATTGTTACACAAACATTTGAGACTACGAAACTGAGAATAAAATAGATAATCAACAAACAACACAACAAACATCATAATGTAAATTTATAAAATGGCTAGCCTTAGAATGTGAATGTTCACATTGATTGTTACTCAATAATAAGAGAAACAATAAGATGTTATTATTTTCAACATGCCTACAAGAATTCACATTGAACTAAAACAACGTTAACAACCATCCAAAATTAAGGTTGTAATTATTTGATCACCATGAATAACCAACAACACCAACAAGTCTGACATTGACATAAGGAGAGAGATACAACATATACCATAATGTAAATTCATAAAACGGCTACCCTCAGAATGTGAATGTTCACATTGGTTGTTACTCAATAATAAGAGAAACAATAAGATGTTATTATTTATAACATACCTACAAGAATTCACATTGAACTATAATAGGGTTGGCAACCATAAAAAATTAGGCATCAACACCAACAAAAACAATGTAAGTTTATCCAGTAATGAACAGTAATATGAATGTTCACATCATCTATGTTTGCAAAATCAATTTCGAAAACAACAACAGTTATAGGGCAATGTAAATGTTTATATGGGTGATCACATTATGTTATAATTGGCTGAAAAACAAATGGTGGAACCAACAACATCAACAAGTCTGACATTGATATCACAATGTGAATGTTTACATCATATTCCATCACATTGTTGAATGAAGATTAGGGGTTCTATGGATATCAACAATCAACAATGTCAACAGTGACAGTAATGTGAACATTCACATCATTATACACTGATGTGAATGTTCACATCAGTGTCTACTAATGTAAGTTTATCCAGTAATGAATAGTAATGTGAATGTTCACATCATCTATGTTTGCAAAATCAATTTCGAAAACAACAACAGTTAGAGGGCAATGTAAATGTTTACATGGGTGATCACATTATGTTATAATTGGCTGAAAAATAAAGGGTGGAACCAACAACACCAAACAATACCCAACAACACCAACAAGTCTGACATTGATGTCACAATGTGAGTGTTTACATCATATTCCATTACATTGTTGGGTGAAGATTGGAGATTCTATGAACATCAACAATCAACAATATCAACAGTGATAGTAATGTGAACATTCACATCATTATACACTGATGTGAATGTTCACATCAGTATCTACTAATGTAAGTTTATCCAATAATGAACAGTAATGTGAATGTTTACATCATCTATGTTCGCAATAACAGATATAATATGAAGTTCACACATTGAATGAATAAGATCATATACTATGAAGCTCACTACTGTAGAAGTTCATATTGATGAAATGGGTATAGGAGATTCACATGATTAAAGCATACAACAACAACAACATCATCTGAAATAATTGGCTTGGCCCAACATTTTTCATTCCCATATAAATGTTCACAGCTTTTGACAACACAACATAATTGTCACTGCATTATTTTTGGGTGAACAAAACCATATACTTGGAGATTGGGATTGAGGGGTTCACATTAACAATTAGGGCATGAACAATAAAAATATGAAATTCCACATATTGTATAAATAGAAACAGGGGATATTGGAAGTTCACAATGGTGTAATTTGGACAAGAGATTTAGGGTTTACATACAAGATTGATGAGATTACTTACTCTTTTTCCATATTGACGGTTTGGTTGTCACAAATGGTCATCGGTGATGATTTTGATGAAGATGGAACTTCAAGATATTCACCAATGGTGATTTCCACGTTTCCGTAGACAGATAGTGGAGGTATGACGAAGCCGACGATGAGACGTTGCGACGATGGAACAATGAGATACGTATGGTGGTGAGACGATATGGAATACGATTTTGGGTTTTCGGAAGGGTGGAGATATTGTGTGTGATTTTCTGCAAAAAAAGAGAGGGGAAGAGGGACAGTTATTTGATTCAAAAAGAGAAGGGAAGAGAAGAAGGGTGTTTTGGTCTTCTAATATAAAATAGGACCTGATGGAATAGTAGAAAACACTATGGGGTTTATGGAATATGATTCTTAGAGAATGGACTTATTAAAAAAGCTCCCATCTTTATAACCTAATTGACTAATTAAATATATTAAATTATAAACCTAAATCTCAATATATAATACGCAAATAAACTATTAAATAATATATAATTATATACTACAATATAATTATAATATATATAAATATAAATATAAGATTAAATATATCCACATATATAACACCTCTCTTTTCCTCTTTTTTTTTTTTATATAACAAATATAAATATTTAAATATTTAGATTAATATATATAATTAAATAACACATTAAATTAATTAATCACCACATTAAATTCATTAAATACCACATTAAATTTTCATGTGACCACACAAGTAATAAAACCAAAAATAAAATAAGATAATAATAATTATAATAATAAATAAATGACTTAAGAAAATTAGGGTCGCTACAACTGACATTTATCATTACGAAATGTCATAGAAAGAACATTCTGGGTACTGAAGAAACGGTTTCCAATATTGCGGTCCATGCCTGTAACGCCCTCAAAATAATAACATAAAACCCAACAATATAGACGTGCATTAATATATATAAGATCCGCGTTCTTCCATTAGCAAAGTTTCCTTACAAAAGTATTACATGTTAACAACAAAAGCAAATGCCCTAAGGGCTTACAGCTTTCCAAGTTAACACTTGGTTACAAAAGATAGAGTGCTAACTCATTTACACATTAAGCCCTTGGCTTGAATTTACATGTAATATATCCAAAAAAGACAATAAAAGTCTGCCCCGCCCCTAGCCTCCCAAGCTATGTCCTTGGAGGTGGCATGCTGCCTGTACCTGAAAATGATGTTCCCATATAGGGTGAGCCACAGCCCAGTAGAAATATACTAAACCAGTTATGAATAATGACTAAAAGATTAACAGTTGATAGATGGTCAACACTTTTACACTCTTTCATAACACATTACAATTCCAAGACTTTCAAGTCTATATTCAATTCACTCTCCATTTTCATTAAATTCTCAATTTTAACTCATGGCTCAGAACCAGGCCACACAACACATGTTAGACAATAACTCATATTAACCACTTACAACTTCAATACTTCCTCAACAAAGCATACTAGCTATATCACATTTCCAAGACAAGCATCTGAGCTCTATCTACGAGTCCATCCCTATCTCCTCCCAAATAATATCCTATTTAGGAGTCCATCCCCTATCTTCCCCTAAACCGCGGAGTACATCCCCTATCTTCTCCAACACAACACAATGCATATAAACAACAATTATACACATCACAAATCAATACATAAAGTTAATGTATTCTTCAACTGTCATACTCAATGACACATTTCAGTGATTGGTTTTAATTTACCTAATCATCATGCATTGTCTACAACAATCAAGACTATCCTCCACCGATAGCCCAAAGCAGATATTTCTAAACAGAAAATAAATGCACAATGGGTATGTAATCAACATCTCAATTCCACAATTAATTATCCCAATTAATTAAACAATATAATTATAGCATTTTCCATAATTAACATTCAACCCTAAAGGTTCCATTTTTTTTTTTTATCAATAATTCCACATTAATCTCATTTCTATGTACCAACCATACATATTAGTTTATTTAAAACAAAACTCCAAACTTTTATAAAATTGCATAAAAGCCCCAAACTTTTTTAAAATTACACAACTATCCCCAACATATCAAAATGTCAAAATTCAAAGACAGAATCCATAAAGAGGAGTAGGATATCCCTACCTCAAAGTTTAAGCCCAAAAGGAGATGAAAACCCAAGAATCAAAGTGCTCCAAACACCGACTTTTTCAGATTAAATCGAAGCCCTCGACAACCTCTACCTTTTTAACAAAGCAAGATGGGAAGGAAATGATCCTAGATAGATCAAACCTTAGAGAGAGTGTAAAGTTAGAGAGAGAGGCTCTCAGATCTTGAAGATTTGGACAAAAAGTTATAAAAAAATCTAACTTAAAACTCGCTGCTGTCGTACTGATATAAACAGGCTCGCTCGAGCGAAGACCTGGTCGCTCGAGCGACTGCATTGAAACCGTAGCTCGAGCCAAGAAGGTCTCGCCGAGCTAAGAACTCAGGCTCGCCGAAGCGAAGAAGCTCGCCGAGCGAGCTCGACCCTTCAGTCTGCAACTAGACGACGCCGAAGCGACAAAGCTGCCGCCGGCGAAGATCGAACAGATCGCCGAGCGAAGAAGAGCTCGCCGAGCGAAGTCATGGTGTTCAGTCGATGCGCAGACCTTGATCGCCGCCGTGAAGCCACTCTGGCTCGACCCACCAGACACAAAACTCAAATCTCACTCGAGCGACCAACTCCTCGCTCGAGCGAAGGACAAAATTTCTGGGCAGCAATCCTTGGTTCCCAAACACAACCAACTCAGAATAAACCCCGCCAACACATCCTATAACTCAAATACAATATATGAAAGGACGTAAACAAGACAACAATCCACTACCAACATCCACGGACACATGTCCGGATCACTATACAACAAGGGGTAAACCCGGGATCGCTATAATGCCTAATTACAAGTCAACACGACAAGGACCCCTCGTCATTGCATGTTGTGTAGTGCACAATTGGATCTGTTTGCATGCAGCTATGGACCCATTCTTCATGGAAGTTGATAATGAAATGGTGGCTGAAGCAGCTGGAGACATGTTTGATGGAAGCCAAGTTGAGTATGTGAACCTGTCACAACATGGGTTGACATACCAATCAAATTTGAGGGACGCAATTGCAAATGCTATGTGGATAAATTATGTTGGTCATGGGTAGATATGTGATGTCAACAAATAATACGAAGATTTGTTTGTTATGAGTTGTATGTATATATTATTTATGTTATTTGTAATGTGTGAACTGCAATTGATCAAATGTGTCGCCAACCAAATTTTGTAATGTGTGTTTTTTGACAAATACTTCTCCATTTTTGAAGAGTTCCTAATGCAAAAATTGACTAAAATTGGAGATGCCTAAACCATTTATTACTGTAAACATTAAATTCATTTATAGTAAAAAAATTGTGAATTTTTTTGATTAATTTTGACATTTTTAGTAAATTATTTGGATATTTTCAAAAAAAAAAAAAAGAACTTTTTGAATTCATCTACCCTGAGAAAAAAATATCCAACATAAACTACTAATGAGTTTAATAGTTAAAATTAATTCAAATTAAATTTCATTGAAAATAAATTTTCATAAAATTATAGTTAAAAATAATTTTTTGTGACGATTTTTTGCATATGTCGTTAATTATTAACAATTAGTGACCTTTTTTTGTTACGATTTTTAGAAATTATCGTTCAGACTTACAACTATAGACATACTTTTGTATAACGAAATATTCAAACTGTCGCTGAAAGTTAAACATTTGAAATACATTTTTGTTGTGCACAAATAACATAACAAGAATTACATATTAAAAAAAATGAATGAAAACAAAATTTCAAATATAATGCAAAATTATTTGTTTAATTGTACATAGAATTTTATGTTTATTGATTCAAAACCAATTCAACAAACTTTTTAAATACATACAATTTCATCAACATTAAATTCGAAATATCTGATGTAGAAAAAATATTTATTAAATATGAATAACACAGAAATAGTGCATACTATTTACCAAATTCTGTTTTTTTTTTTTTTTAACAAGTTCTATAATGCACTTATGCATGTTTTTTTTTATCAAATTGTTTTACCCACATAGAAATATTTTTTTATTAAATATTTTAAGTCACAATTTTTTTATATTAAATATGAAGAACATATAAATAGTACATACTAAAAAAAAAAAATTGTAGTTTTTTAACAAATTCTGTAACCCACATATAAATTTTTAATTTTTTTCAAACTCTGTAACCCATTAAATACAAATGTTTGTTTATTAAATATTTTTAATTCAAAATTTTTTTTTTAATTCAAAATATAAGTCAAATAAGTGTTGGCACTGCAATGTAAATAGTGTATTGCTAAGTTGTGTCAGATTCAACACATCAGTGTTACATGGGAATGGGGTATGGCTAGCTGAGAGAGAGAGAGAGAGAGAGAGAGAGAGAGAGAGAGAGAGAGACAGAGAGTGAAACTGAGGCAGTGCAATGGAGTGGGCCCATTGCACTTTTAACTTATTGTATATTTTATTTATTATTTACATATATATATATATATATATATTTTAACACATATCTTAACACACATCATAACATATCAATTGTATCACCATTCACGTACTATTCACTCACTAAATTAACAAACGTGTAACAATTTTTTGAGTCCCATTTTTATCACTATTTTGTCATATTCCACAATATAACAAATATTTTTAACACATCTATTATGAATGCATATGCAAGCTTCACCAACCCCACAGGAAATTGTATGTAATGAGGTCAAACTTCATTAATTATAAAAAATAAATTAAATTAAATTAAAAAAAGGTGCTTACATCCATGATAAAAAAAAATTGGCCAGGAAACTGTGCAAGTACATCAGTAAAAAAGGTAGTTAGTTTGTAAATAAAAAAACGTAGTACAACAAACACAACAATTAAAAAAATAGTAAGTACGAGTACATCTTCAAAACAAGAAAATATCACAGATTAAGAAACTCATCTAAGCGCTCCTCCAAACACGTCAAACGTCATTTTCAAGTGGTGGTGGAGATGGAGGGAAGTAGTGATGGTAGAGTTGACTGACTCGATGGTCAATTTGATCTAAACAATTGCTTGTCACTTCATGACGTGTTTCAGTGTCCACACAAAACTCACCAAATTATTGAATTAGTGAGTTATGAGCGGCGACAAATGCATCGAACTAATTAGCCAATGCATCGAACTGATTACCTAATGTATTGAACTTATTAGCCATTTGGTGCTCCCATTGAACGTACTGATTGTGTCGTTCTTGTTCAATCGCCAAATAATCAATCCAGTATTGGGGTTGTTCATTTTATGGAATGGCATTGTCATTGGGGTCTTCGAAAGCATCATCTATTGGTGCATTTACCACATCAGAGATCCCAATAAGTTTTCAGCACCACCAGCTCGGGTAAGTGTGTGCTCTAAAATTGGCGAAGTGATTTTTGTCGCTACTTCACTTACAAGTCTGATATGAAAAACTTTGAAAATTTTGGTTAACAAAGCTCCAAAAACTAGTGACCGGCCACTGATATTACCAAGATTTGCAACCACTATTTCCTTCAGTAATATGTAGCATAAATCCAATTTATGTCCAACTTCAAAACCATATAACAAATAAGCATTATAAATTGGAACAACATCAAAATGTCCTTTTTTTTGGAGTGACATTTTTGACTATCCATCGATAGAGAATACGAAGGTGGGGTTTCAAATGTCTTGCTTGTAAATTATTGTCGGTAAATCGCATATCACAAATTGTAGTATAAACTTCACTTATATCACCAACAATGTTAACTACGTCAGACTCACTTTGAAAATGGATTTGCGTATCCCCTGGTTGAACTCCAATAATTTGTGCCAAAGTTTGACTGTTCAATGTGATTATTTTACCTTTGACATAAGATGCAAGACTATTGTCTTCAACTTTTCCCTCAATAGGTCTCAACTGAACATAAAATAAATACACAAGACGTGGTTATACCTTTTGTGGTAAATTGATTAAAGGTAGCCACCTTATCGTCTCAAGTTTGTCAATCAATGGAGGATCAAATTGAGAAGAAAGATCTACCTTTCTCCCGGTAACAATTGGTAAGTTGCAAAAATGTTGAAAAGCTTGTTCATGGTTATATGTGAGAAAATCAATAGTTGGATAAGCCTGTTGTTACTGTTGTTGGCGTGGTGGAGGGTTAGAGGTTTCGCCATGTTTTGGTAAGATTCTTTTTGTTCTCGGCATGACTTATGAAGGTAAGCAAAAGGATAGCAAAATATATGAAAGGTTTCGGTTGCTACTGTGAGGAAATGGTGTGCCAAAGGTAAGCAACACGATAGCCAAAGTGAACCCTCAAGTTGAGCCTTGTTGGAAGCTGGGAGCAGGTGCAGCCGGTTGACCGGCCGAATGACCCCCCAGTTGACCACCTGGTCGACCGGTTCGGTGAAGATTTTGGCTGTTGCTTGTGTAGCTCTGAAATTGTGAAGCTCTGATGTTGTGAATCTCTTATCAAAGCTCTTCCTCTCTTCTTTTACATAGATATGAGTTGTAAATATATAGACTGAATTTGTGAAATTAATTGTGAAATGTGGTGGCCTGAATTTGAATTCGAGTGCTGTTGTGAAGCTTTGAAATTGATGCAAGCTTTTCCTTTTTTGTCTTGTTTTGCACGATCAAGATTTGTAAATATGTAGACTAAATTTGTGAAATTAATTGAGGTATGTGGTGGACTAAATTTGTGAAATTAATTGAGGTAGGTAGTGGAGAAGGTGGTTGTATATTTCAAGTTAGTGGTAGTTGTATTGATACTATTTGAATAATGAAGATAAATGTAGATGGTGAAGAAGTTGCTGAAAGTTGTGAAGTAATGAAGTTGTTGGATGTGCTCACTGATATAAAGGCCATGTTTGGGAAGGCAGGCTATGACGCCATTGTAGCCTTAGTCAAACAAATGGCCAAAAAGATCTGTAGCTGAGTTTTTTTTATTTTTTTATTTTTATTTTTATTTTTATTTTTATTTTTATCAAAAATTGACCAACTGAGGTTTTGCAGAAAAGTCATGGCTCTGTAGAACCTATGTGAAATTACGATTTTGCCTTTTAAATTTTTGACTAACAAACCAACTTAGCATTCCAAAACACAAGGGCAATTTAGTCATTTCAATGCCAAACACATCATTCAACAGGCACACTAATATAGATGAGGACGGTACAGAAGTTCACAAGTGAGGCATAATAACATAGATGAGGACGGTATAAAGGTTCATAGATTTCCCACGAAAGTGATGAAATTTAACAAATGAAAAAATTTCAATAATATTGAATTATGTGCTGTAAACTGTCTAGATATTAATCAAATGATATTTTAATTTTTGTTTGACTCCCAATGTATATAATATTGATAAATTTTGTGGCCATTATTTGAAAATAACAATATAATAACTAGCAAATGATTAGAGACAGTAATTATTAAAAATATAAAAATATTTGAACTAAAAATTGCTGGAAAAAACATAATTCGAACCAAATATAAAATCATAAGTTCAATATGATCAGTAATTGAATATTTATAATGACCTTCAAATTATTTTGTTTATAATATTTTCAATACAAAAATTTGGTATTGAAAATTTTTGTTAATAATTAATTTTTTGAGTTGAATTTGAAAAAAATTTGGGTATGACTGCTATTTTTTGTTAATCATTAATTTTTTCAATTGAATTTTAAAAAGAGTTTGGTTAAGAGTATTTTTTTTGGTTAATAATTAATTTTTTGAATTGAATTTTAAAAAGAGTTTGGTTATGACTGCTAATCAAAAATTGCAATAGAGTTTTGAGTTATGTGTTTGATTATGAGTTATAGCTTTTTGAATTAAGTTTTGAAAACTCTTTTCAAAACTCATAACCAAATTTTGTTTTTATTTCTCATGTCATATCAAATTTTCAAAACTCAATTCAACACTCAAATCAAAACTCAATTCAACACGCTTTTCAAAAATCATAACCAAACAAATTTTCTACACTCAAATTATAATTCCAAAACTCACAAACTCAAAATACAACTCTACTCTCAAATCATATTTCTAAAACTCTATCAAACGCAACCTAAGTTTTTATGTGTAAAATCACCCTTTTTTTTTTCCCGATGCGATCCATTCAGTAAACTAACATCAAACCAAATGACGTAGTTCGATAACTTCTAAATATCTTTAAATATCAACAATTAGTTCGAATATATAATTAAAGTTCAACACATTCGCAATATTTCGGAAACTTGTCTAAAATAAAAGAAAAAAACCAACTTCATAAGTTATCTAAATTCAGAAATTTCCCTAGAATTAAAAAATAAAAATCGGCATCATATATAAGTACCTTCTCAAGTTCAGGTTCACACAAATGAAAATGGTTAGGCAAATTTCTTTTTTTTTTCATGTCTAAATTGTTCCTATTGAAATTCAAAGAAAATCACCTTTTTAGATTATGTTGTTCATAGAGATATGTTGGGACTATTTGTGTAAAATATATATATATATATATGTCATCACTTCAAGTTCATGGATGGAATTTGATAGAATTTTGGTAAATTTTTGTTAGAATTTGATGAATGTTGAGTGACTGAATGATTGAAAATGGTGAATAGAATCATCATGTCTTCAGCCACATTTTGCTGCTCTCTTCGACATGATTTTTCTTAGTTGAATTTTGTTAACTAATATGGAAACATTCACATAGGATCAAGATGAAGATTGACTTTTCATCTGCCTTTGAAAAAGCAAAAAAAGGTTCGTACTCATCAAAAGAAGAACCCACGTCTTATGACTAAAAATTTCACAGTTGCAATATTAAAAAAATAAAAAAAAAGTTAGTGCCACACAAGCTTGTTAGTGAATGTATATGCCTAGGCTACTTTCATGCCTCCCCATATCTTGGAGTAATTGAAGGGAAAGATAATCACCCACAATGTCAAAAAGAAAAAAAGATTCCACCAACAATAACAAAATAAAATCTTGCAACAATCACAATCACAACAATCACAAAAAGATTCCCCTTAAAGTGAATCAAATTTGTTCTAGTTTGTAGGTGTGCTTCCACCATAGCTAAGAAGAATAAACAAGTTGTTTACACAAATCTTGTTCTTCCTTACTTCTTGAAACTGTGAACACAGCAAGGCCATTTTATGTTGGCAATTCATTCCCATCACTTCTTCAACCATTAAATAAAAAAGCAATTTCCATGACAATAAAAAATCGTCATCCCTTCATTAAACGAAAAAAAAAGTCATTACATTTATTATCACTTCAACAAAATGCTAGTGGTCCACCATACATTACATCCACATTCTACCTAAGAGTCATTTTTGTTGGAAAAAATGGATTTTTGGTGACTTTAATTAAATATTAAAGTGGGTCCCAACTGTCTATTGTGTTGGGTCCAAGTGGGTCTAGATACTTGCAATGAGATCTTTACACCACAAATAGAATTGCCAAAAACCATTGAGAATTGAATGAGAAATTGCCCCATGAAGTTAGCTTTATGAAAGAGTTAATGGGGTTTGTAACTTCTGCCTTTATTGCAGAGTTTAATAGTGCATTAACGGGGTTTGTAACTCCTGCCTTTATTGCAAAGCTTAATGGTGCATTAGTGACCAACCATAAAGGCAGGAGGCTTCTTCTCTCTCCCATGTACATTTATCAGTTGAGACCCTCCTATCAAATCTCAAACACAGAAATTGTTTCTTTCATTCTTTAGTCAGTTTGCTAGAAATTTCTACAGTGAGAGAGTGCTGTCATTGTTTTTGTTTGCTAAGCTAGACAGAAATTGCTTCTGCCGTAGCTAGTTTTTGACCGTTGTATCCTGGGAGACAGACGCCGGGATTCCTCAAGCACTAATTCGTGAGGCGGCGAACTGCTTTTAAGGAAAGCTACCGCAAGGTGCTTCGATTTGGTTTCTTTACCATTTTATTGTTTTGTGTATTTCTGTTAAAATTTAGTTGTACATATCAGCATATGTTCTTGGTATATAATTTTGATTTCTTCATAAATCTATTTATTTAATTTCACAATTTAGACAACAAGCTTAAAACAGATTTTTTTTATATATTTTCTATGAAATTGATCGAATAGATTTATATAGACAATTAGGTTAGCTTTTTATAATGTTACTAGGAACTGTTGTGGAATTGCTTTGCATACTTAATTGTATTAGTATGATCTTATTTCATGCGTATGGTTCATCATTCCCCTACCATGATTTGCATGAATTTTAAGGTTATAAAATATAATTTATGGATGTTGCAATTTTGACATGCTAATTCTATTCTAGTTTTAATTTGTTACATGCTTATTATTTTCTAGACTAGATTATATAATTTAAATTTTTTTTTAGAATTATTTGCATATGTTAATTGCTAAATGGTTATTGGTTTGTAACTCTTGCCTATTAATTTTAGTTTAATGTATTTTGGAGTTATAGAGTTTTGTAACTTGTATGAATTTATGTACATGAATATTCTGAATTTAATTGGGTGCATTAATCTAAATTATTTAATTGGATGCATTAACTTTGAATTTAACTTATTTATTTGGAGTTATTAGTTTAAAATGGTTTCAATTATTTATTATATTTATTTTTTGCTTAGATTATTTGTTTGTATTTTGTTGTGATTTTTTTTGCTAACTTTCTTTACAAGAATACTTATGCAAAAGGGAATGGAAAAACAAATACAAAACCAAATAAATAGTATTTGGAATGTAAAAACAAAAATGTTTGGACTACTAACTTTTGTGTTGAATAGGAATACCTAAGCGTGGAAAGGCTCTTGGACTAAATAGAATCCTTATGGATTGGCTATTTTATTTAAATGGTTGAAGCATTTTTTGCTTGAGATTTAGTTGGTTTATTTACCAATTTATAGTAGCAAGTTTTATTTGCTTGTATTATTAGAAGCATTTTGCTTGTATTATTAGAAGCATTTTATATGCATGTATTTGGGGATAGCAATTTTTAAATTGCTTGTAAGTTTGGAATTTGGTTTGGTTTTCTGTAATAGAAACCAAAGTGTTTAGCTTTGGCTAAAGAGTAGTTCTTATTTGTTCAGAAATGACAACTAAGGCGGATTTGGTTTCAAACCTTTGGAGTTTGAGGAAGTCTTTGGGTTTAACCATTTTATTCCCAAAGTGTTGGAAAACCAAGTTTGGAGAAAGTCTTTGGTTATAATCTGATTATATCCAAAGTGTTTTGGTTTTGAGAAAGGAAACCAAATTTTAGCTTTAGCTAAAGTATTTCTGATTTTATTCAGAAATAATGGGCTTAGTTCCGGGAGTACCGGTTAACTTTTATGAGTGGTATAATTCTGGTAGCATATTTTATTTGCTTGAGAATTGATTTGTTATAACCTGGTTTATCCCCTGGAAAACTTAATTTTTAAATTTGTTTCCCATGGACTAGGAGTCAACATGCTCTTGAAAGTTTTGTCAAAAGGTTAACTATGTTTTAAGTGGGACCATTGTGACCCCTCCAGTCTTCCTAGGAACATTCTTGACCATGTTCGATTCTAGGTTAAGTGGTGAGACTAATTTTGAATTAAATTTCCAACTGTGGATTTTCTAGTGTTAAGTTTAGTTTATGAAAAAAAAAACAGAATAATGAAATTATGTTGTGATTTTCCCGAAATGGCTTCAAGAGGTGACAATAGAAATGTTGTTCCACCTGACAACGTTAAGCCTTGCGAGATTCTTAAAATATGATCTAGAGAGATCAAGTGTGATTAAAGGAAATCATAAGATTGCATGATAACATTTCTGAATTGATCAGAGGCAAGTATGGTATCCTTGTGTTATTTATAGCATTTATGATTGTTATGTGACATTTTTTTAAAGCAAAGATGACAACTTGTTATAGTGGGTGAATATTTTTTGGAGTTTTAAATTCCAAATATATTCTTAAATTGATGGCTCCTAGTGAGTACAAGATCACTGATCATAGAGATAGAAAACTAGTGGTTCCTAAGAGGTGTTAGACCACTGGCTACACAGTTATGAGATTGTGGTTCCTAGTAGTGAACAGATTACTGATCACATGTCAAGACATCATGGTTCCTAGTAGTGGAGAGGCTACTGATCATATGTCAAGACATGCTGATTCCGAGTAATGAAAGAGTCTATTGATCCTATGTTAGGATGTTGTGACTCCTTGTAGTAAAAGTGACTACTGATCACAGGTTAAGACATTGTGATGCCTAGTAGTAGAAAGTCTACTGACCACATGTTGAGAAATTAGTGATTCCTAGTGATAAGACTATTGGCCATGTTATGAAGTTCCATATAGTAGACTATTAAACACTGGATTTGTGTTTCCTAATAGTAAGACTATTGGCTTCAGAATGATAGGTTGGACCAAATATATTTGGGTGCCTAATTCGGTTGATGACATTCTGGGAATGTATTTACTGTAATATGATTTTGAGAGTTTCATAATCATTGTGACACAAGGAATTGTTTAAAGACCCTGTATGAATTTTCGAAAAAGGCCAAAAGTCTTTGTACAAATTCTACAAATGTGGGAGTGTCATGCAAAATGCGGGAATACCTAAACCCAAGAGGGTTGGGATAAGCCTAAAAATTCGTTGACTTTGTATTCAACGGTTATGCACAATATAGCAGTGCATATCGATTTCTTGTGGTTCAGTCTGCTATTCCAGATATACACAAGAATACTATCATGGAATCAAGAAATGTATCTTTCTTTGAAAATGTATTCTGAGTTCCGTGAAAGAGGTTGAAGGTGACAATGATTACATAGCTAATCAAACAAATGATCACTTGCGTGATCAAGTTGATGATCAAACTGAAGATGTAGATGAGTTAAAAAGGAGTAAGAGGGCTAGGACTGCAAAGTCCTTTGGTCCGGATTTTTTGACTTATATGTTAGAGGGAGAATCTCGAACTTTCTATGACGCTATGACTTCACCTAAAAGTCCTTTATGGAAAGAAGCAATTAAGAGTGAGATTAACTCCATCTTGAAAAATCATACTTGGGAGTCGGTTAATCTACCCCTAGGCAGTAAGGTCTTGGGGAGTAAGTGGATTTTTAAAAGAAAGATGAAGGCCGATGGGTTAATTGACAAGTATAAGGCAAGGCTCGTTATCAAAGGGTACAGGCAACGAGAAGGCCTGGATTACTTTAATACGTATTCACTTGTAACAAGGATTACATCCATTCGCATGTTGATTATGATAGCAGCGCTACGTGGTCTGGAGATACATCAGATGGATGTAAAGACGGCTTTCTTAAATGGAGATTTAAATGAAGAAATCTACATGGAGCAACCTGAGGGGTTTTCAGCTCCAGGACAAAGTAAGAAAGTCTGTAAGTTTGTTAAATCATTGTATGGTTTGAAGCAAGCTCCTAAGTAATGGCTTGAGAAGTTTGACAACGCTATGTTGTCAAATGGATTTAGAATCAATGAGTGTGACAAATGTATATATGTTAAAGACACTGACAGGGGTTATGTCATTTTGTGTCTATACGTTGATGACTTACTCATTGTTGGTAGTAACGATGAGATAATTAAAACTACCAAGAGATTGTTAAACTCTAAGTTTGACATGAAAAATATGAGCCTTGCAGATGTTATTCTAGGTATTAAGATTACCAGAACATCTAGTGGAATTGTACTTTCTCAGTCTCACTATGTTGAGAAGATACTTGAAAATTTTGGTAAATTAGATACAAGTGTGTCTAGGACACTGGTAGACGTCAGTCTGCACTTGACCAAGAATAATGATGAGAGTGTCTCTCAGCTAGAATATTCTAGGATCATTGGCAGTTTGATGTATCTAATGAGTTGTACTAGGCCAGATATAGCTTACTCGGTTAGCAGGCTTAGTAGATACACAAGTAATCCCGATGCTTCTCATTGGAAGGGCATTGTGTGGGTGTTAAGGTATTTACGCTACACTCGGGATTATGGGCTGCATTATACTCGATATCCAACGATGCTAGAAGGCTATAGTGACGCAAATTGGATATCAGATATAAAGGACTCAAAGTCCACTAGTGGATATGTGTTCACTCTTGGTGGGGCAGCCGTGTCTTGGAAATCTTCCAAGCAAACGTGTATATCTAGATCGATGATGGAATTAGAGTTTATTGCTTTTGATAAAGCAGCGGGAAAAGCTAAATGGCTTCGCCATTTTCATTAAAGATTTGCCACGTTGGTCTAAACTTGTGCCAACTATTTGTATTCATTATGATAGTCAATTTGCAATTGGTAGGGCACAGAGTAATATGTATAATGGAAAGTCTAGATATATCCATCGTAGACATAATTCCATACAACAACTACTCTCGAATGGAGTTGTCTCTATAGACTATGTAAAGTCTAAAGGACAGCATTGCAGATCCGCTAACCTAAGGGTTAAACGAGTGTTGGTCGAGACGTCGTCAAAAGGAATGGGGTTGAGGCCTTTGGAAGTTATCGGAATAGAAACCCAACCTACTTGACTGGAGATCCCAAGATCTAGGTTCAATGGGGCAACCTAATTGCGTGTAACGATGATATGTCATTGAGGAGGTTAAACCTCCAGCCATTCCTTCTATCAGTGATACCTACAAGTGTAGAGGTTAAGCTGAGCTTTTAATGACTCTAGTGTGTTAAGTTGTTGAGCTGAGTATAGCAGGATACTTAAGTAGAGTCACCTATGTGAGTGTGAAGTAGGGCCGCTTCTAGAAGAATTGGGCAGGCCAAGATTCTTTGAAACCACTCACGAACTGTGCTAGTGCCCAGTAATACAGAGCACACCAGTGAGAACAGAATGGTGGTAGGAGTAATTCCTATGTGAGATCTATTCTCTCAGTTTACATAAACGGCAGAGCAATTCAAGATGTCATATTCACTGATCAGTTAGTAAACTCGATAGGTTTTCACTGGGAGAGGTTCAAAGCCAAAAGCTACCTTCTCTGATGTCAGGGTTAGTCCGTTGAACTCTCTCCAAGTTTTTATTGTTAAACAGTGTCCGTTTGTTGAGTCATTCGATCAATTTTTATTGATGTGGGGGATCGTTGGAAAAAATAGATTTTTGGTGACTTTAATTAAATATTAAAGTGGGTCCCAACCGTCTATTGTGTTGGGCCCAAGTGGGTCTAGATACTTTGCAATGAGATCTTTACACCACAAATAGAATGTCCAAAAACCTTTGAGAATTGAAAGAGAAATTGCCCGATAAAGTTAGCTTCATGAAAGAGTTAATGGGGTTTGTAACTTCTGCCTTTATTGCAGAGTTTAATAGTGCATTAATGGGGTTTGTAACTCCTGCCTTTATTGCAGAGCTTAATGGTGTATTAGTGATCAACCATAAAGGCTGGAGGCTTCTCCTCTCTCCCCTATACATGTATAAATTGAGACCCTCCTGTCAAATCTCAAACACAGAAATTGTTTCTTCCATTCTTTAGTCAGTTTGCTAAAAATTTCTACAATGAGAGAGTGCTGTTATTATTTTTGTTCACTAAGCTAGACAGAAAGTGCTTCTGCCGTAGTTGGTTTTTGACTGTCAGATCCTCGGGAGATGTAAACCGATTCTCAAGCACTCGAATTCTGAGGCGGCGAATTGCTTTTAAGGAAACTGCTACTGCAAGTAGCTTCGGTTTGGTTTCTTTACCATTTTATTGTTTTGTGTATTTCTGTTGAAATTTAGTTGTAATTATCAGCATATGTTCTTGGTATATAATTTTGATTTCTTCATAAATCTATTTATTTAATTTCACAATTTAGACAACAATTTTAGCATTACATACAAATTATACTCATTCTACCCTACATTACATATACTATTTCAAATAGAGTAGAATGACAACTAGCACCAACAACACAACAATAAAAGCAAAGGCGTAATTCAACTTATCACCAACTCTCTCAATCACTATTGCCAAGTCTCTATATTGTTTCATATTCTTAACATTCGTGTTTTTGAGTTCCCTATTCAAGATAATTACTTCTCTAAGAATAGATAAGACATCCATGTGCTCTTCAAGAATATCATTTTTGACTGCCTTCAAATTATGCTGCATATGTGAAGGGATCCACCACTCAAAGAACTTGCAGCCATTCACAGAATGGGAGCATACAAAATATAAGCAATTTGGATTATTCGTTGACTGAGAAATCTTAACCATAGCTTTGCTGCCACATCGACAATTGTGATTGTTGAATCTAACTTCATGAATGCCGGCCATACTTACATTTGACATTGACACTAACCTACAAAAAAAATATCGAATAGCAAAAATAATTTATAATATCAAGCAACCTCCAAGCACAATTTGATCCTTAAAGGAAAAGCAAAGACCGCCATGGATCTGAGATTCCTATTCTAGGAAATCACCGCAGCCTCTTTGTTACTTAGTTTGGTTTGTGAACAATTATTTTTCTTCTCTCTCTCTCTCTCACACACACACAATTAAGGGACTATAAATTTCCTTCTAATGAGTTTCAAAGGTATAAATTTTTCTCCCATGAAATTTTTTTATAGGTTGCAATCTTATGTTTCTTATTTTAATCGTTTAAATGTAGACTGAAAGTGGAAATTTAGGGCAAAATTCATTAGTTACTCCACACTCATCAATTTTATTTTTTTCAATTTTTTTGAGCCAATATGATAATCAACAAATACATACAAAATTAGAACAAAAATATATATGTGAAATTAGGGTTCTTTGGAGTAATGTGTATCAATCTTATTTTTCTATTTTTTTGGGGCCAATTTGGTAACCAACAAATGCATACAAAATTAGGGCAAAATATATCTATAAAATTAGGGTTCTTTAGAGTAATGTGTGTGCGCATGAGAGAGAGAGAGACAGAGAGAGAGAGAGAGAGAGAGAGAGAGATAGATAAACGATTACAAGAACATAAAGTTTCGTATTCGGGTCTTAAGGATTTGGGTATGGCCGCCTCTGCTGCCGGTAGTGTACATGGTAGTGGTGGTCGTCTTCCTCTCATCTTCCTTCACAGAGTTTGAGTTCGTGAGAATAGAAAAGAACAACTCTGTTTTGGAGGAAATTTTGAATTAATTTTTAATTTTGAAATATTTTTTTTTTGTACTGAAGCAATCTGAGCCACCCATTGTTAAGTGGGTGACGTAGCTCAATTTGGATTGTCCTCCGGAAGAAGCACGGGAGACAACTATTGGAGAGGATTTGAACTTGCAGTGATAGTACCTCCTTTTTATCCAATGGGATGGTCTCTCATTTGTCACTTGTCCAAACATAAATAAATTAAACAAAATTTTATCTACACCTGTTCTTACTATCGATATTGTTTAAAATGAATAAATTAGATTGAATTGGTCGATTGGATTGTTGGATTCATTGACCCTCCTAATTTTTTAGTATCACATCTCCTAAAATTGTGAAATGGAAAAAAAAAAAAAAATTGAGTAAATTATGCAAATGGTCCTATAATTTACATGATGTGTCAATTTAACTTCTCTATTTTATCATTTGATTTTGTCCTTTAATTTAACAGATTGTGTCATATTTGTTCAATAAATAATGGCTGTTAGGTTTGGTGAGTAGAAACAAACGATGTGTAAATTTGGTTCTTGTAGTTTACATGACGTGTCATTTGGCCCCTGTCAAAATCAAGCAAATTAAAATAATAAGAATCAAATTGACACATTATGTAAATTATAAAGACTAAATTGACACATTATTTGAGCACGTAACAAATTTTTGTCTACCAAACCTAACGTTTGTTGTTTATTGAGCCAATATCAATTAAATTAAAAGGAACAATCCGATAAATTAAAATAACAAGAATCAAATTAATACGCCAATTAAACTACAAGATCATTTAACACAAAAAAAAAAAAAAAAAACAAAACAAAAAAACTTTTGTCACGTGTAGACGGCAAAAGCGAGCGTGCGTCCTCAATCTTCACCAAAATGATGAGAGATATATTTGATGGTCCATAAAATCCTCTGCTACCCTCTCTCTCTATTTCTCTCTCTCTCTATTTCCTGCTTGAAAGACCCTCCGAATGTCCAGAGGTTTAGGGTTTCTGATTCATAGTTTTGATCCTCAGTAACCTGTATAATCTCTCTACACTTTCGCTTAACTTATTGGGAAACAATCAGTAACAATCATAGAAATGGCGGCTTTCAGTGCACTCTCGCTATGCCCCTACAATTTCTCTTGTCGACCAAACCCTAACAAGCGTCGCTTTTTGTGCTCTCTCGCCTCTCCTTCGAGCAGTCTTCGAGCTTTTCCTGACAAAGTGGAAAGTTTTATCTTTGAGTTAATGTTCGTTTCTTTTTTCTTTCTGGCATGTTTTTCTGACTAACCAAACAGGGGATATAGCTCGTTAATGTATTGGATTATGATGTGAGACGTACTATTTGTGTTGTTTATTGATAGCTAATTAATTGGATGAATGCGATTTTCTATATGGCTCTCTTTGCAAACAAGTGATTTATGACATGTTTGTAATCAGTAGATTAGGGCACTTAAATCTTCTATCTTCTATTCATACTAAAAAATGTAGTTTTGCAAGTTGTTGTAGAGCCTTATAATTGAAATCAGAAATTCATGATTGAAGCTTTGGTTCATTGTCAGCATGACTTTAACAAATTATGTTCTGGTTTCATGTTTGCTTGAAGCTAATTCCAGAGTTAAAAATCACTTCATCCTCTGGGTTGTTGCCAAGAAAAAAAGGGGGAAAAGAAATGGAAACGAAATCTTTATCTTATACCTGTTTTTGGGTTTCCAAGAAATGAAAAACTTCAATCTGCCCAAGCTAATTGTTGGACTGGGTTCACTTGACTGGGGTTATATTTTCTAGGTCGTAAGCAATAAAATTTTTAAGATTTTAGAAGTTTTAAAGCTACCGGACATTTTATCTTAGGTTTTGTTTGTAGAATACAAAAGATAAGTTTACCCAAATCATAAATTGTCTTCTGCAATAAATGTTTTTCGTATTCTTTCGATGTACATTTCTGCCTGTTGCAATCCCTCTTGTTTACTTTTGTTAAAATCCAACCTTATCAATTGTTTTGTTTTGTTCTGTTGTCTTTGTTATATTTATTTCTGAAATACATGAATGTGATACTGTTGGTCCATTGTAGGTACGCGTGGACCTAATGTACCCCGTAAAAAATCAGGAAGATTGTAAGGGGCTGGAAAAAGTATGGAAGATTCTGTTCAGCGTAAGATGGAACAGTTTTATGAAGGGTCTGATGGGCCACCTCTCCGTGTCCTTCCAATTGGAGGCCTGGGTGTAATTGGGATGAATTGCATGCTTGTTGGGAATTATGATCGTTATATTTTGATCGATGCTGGTGCTATGTTTCCGGAGTAAGTCTTAACAAACTGGTCTGATTTACATTTGTTTAACAAGTTGTAGCTTGGTGATCATCATGCTTCGTTCCTGTCATCTGAAGGTTTTTGTTTTCTTGGGGTCTTACCAAAGTATATACTCAATTGTGTAATTTCATCTATGCTACATCTTTCCCTGCTGCTCTGGATTCTCTGCTGCAAGTAGAGGATCTAATTGTATTAATCAAATTTGCTTCATAAAATTATTTTCCAGCGTGGAAAACTCTGGCAGGCATTAACTTTTTCTAAATGATTTTATAATTATTTGTCACCTGAAACCATGTGACAACGCTGCACATCCACATGAGCGAGCATGCAAGGCTAGAGCAAATCCAAACAATCTTGTACCACAATAATCAGGGGAATAAAATAAATATTCAATTATAAGGCTCTAAAATACACCCAAAAAAAAAAAAAAACTACAATAAATCTTAAACATTTAGAAACCTGCACCAAAATCCCCTTGTATTCCATTAACAAAATTTGTAATCTAAAATAAATTAAAATCAAACTCCCACACTCAGCACTCCCACAAGCAAAACCTGCGCAACTCTACTCCTCTGAATTTGACAAAAACATAATAAAAGAAGGGTGAGCTCAACAATCTAACAAATGACCAACTATCAGTACTAGTTGGATCAAGCATATAGAAAATAGTCGATAAGCAAGGAAATATGGTTTCTAACAATTCGATGAAGGAGCAATTTATTTCCAAGGTAGATACCTAGCTAAAATTAACATAGTGTAATGTCACAATTTATTTGAAAAGATAAGTAATCCAATAAAAAGTCATTTGTTCAAGACAATGGTTTGATATCCAATAGTACAATAATTCAATAAACAAAACCCAAGTCTTAAAAGACTATGGCCACATTAGTCCGTGACAAGATCTAGAACCACACACAGGCCTTTGATAAAAGCCCCAGTAGAAACTAGTTTTTATGTTAATAAATAACCTCCATTGGCTAGGGGTCCAAATCATAGTTAGACTGGAGTCATGTTTGCAATTCAAACAAGAAATAAAATATTCAATGTCTTTGGAATAACATTTTGATAAAATTTGTTCGAATTGTTTCACAAAATATATCTGATTTATTTGCACAATTCATATTCGATGTTATTTCATAGTTGATCCGTATTTTTCTTTTAAGAACACAAGTGAGTGATAAAATATATTTTTTTCTTTTTGCGATACACGAAACATATAGGGCTTGTTTGATTTGTTTTTGGGAGAGTTGTTTTTGAAAAAAAAATTTGGGGAGAGAGTTTAGAAATTTTTTTGGTTTGTTTGGTTCTATATTTTTAAAATAGTTTTGGAGTTTGGGATGATTTGATATTTTGTTGTAATTAAGTAGATGTGTGTGAGAGAAAAAGTGATTGAGAAGGATAGAGGAGAGATAAAAAGTGATTGATTGATGTGTAAGAGAGAGTGATTTTGGAAATTTTTTGAGAGAAATCACAAACCAAACAAAATTTTGAAATTTTTTTCAAAAACAACTCTCCCAAAAATAAACCAAACAAGCCCATAATTTTTAAATGATACAATAGGAATGAAAACAAACCAATGGTGAGAGGGTTATTAAACCTCAAACGATAAAAGAATATTTCAAAATCTAACTCCAAAATACCAAGATCCACTTCAATCACGCAATCCTAATAAATATTACACCACATAAGTAAATATAATTATCATCTTATTTAATTCCCATTAATTAAACCATAGTACTGTAATTCTAAAATAACCAGTCACCACCCTTGATATGAATTCTAGAATCATTCAATAGTTTCATTCAGCAACTGCAATCTCCATTCAATTGTTTCTTTTTGTAACCATCCTAAATTCCACTGAACAGTTTATATTGTCAACCCTATCTAATGGACCCTCATGCTGACCACTACTCACGGTTCAATTCACCCCCAAAATCCAAATACAAATTAAATTCATGAGTGAAATCCAAGATTCATGCATAGGGAACTTTACCTTAAATTAAAATCAACTCAACTTCAAGTATTCCATAAAATTTTGTGAATATTATTCTCAATGAAACGCTAGGTCTAGATATTCCATGTACTCATGATTACAACATGGAGAAGTTGAGAGTCTAAGGTTTACCTTCAATTTCAAATGATTTTAGCATTAATTGATTCCTTGCATCGCTTCTTTTTTATGGCCTCCTTCAATAGAATATGTAAAAGTGGAGAATGTAAATATGATGTCTTATATATATAAATTAGGAGGGTTTTCTTATCTCTATCTCTTTTCTTCATAAATCTTCAAAAATTATCTTATTTGCTAAGAGGAGGCCCCTCTACAAAAAATAATATATAACCTCAATATAACCATAATGAACCCTTTTTTGGATATAAAATTGTTAGTACTAGTGAAATTTTCTAATGTAATTATTGCTTATTTAGATTCCTCCCCTTCTTTTTTGATACACCGACTTTTGATCACATGTGGACACGTGTTTCAGCTATGATGAGCTTGGTGTCCAGAAAATTATACCTGATACCACCTTTATAAGAAAATGGAGTCACAAAATTAAAGCAGTTGTCATGACACACGGTCATGAGGATCACATTGGTGCGTTGCCTTGGGTAAATTTTCTTTTCTACCACTTTATTATGTTAGCAATGCATTAAACGTTTGTGCATAATACATTGTGTTTTTCTTGGATTATTAGATGTTGAAGACACTGATTCACTTGTGTTTTGAATAGAGAAGTTGAGAATACGCCATTCAAGAGGTTCATATATTAATTACTTGCTACATTGATGATTTATTTGATGGGGTCAAAAAACAATCTGTGAAAAGTACCTATATGATCATTAGCTGCTCTATATTTTGATGCAGAACTCAATTCATTGGTATGAGTTTTGATGTAGGATGACATTACTGCGAAGCAAATAGCTAATAACTACCCATTAGTATGTTCACCACATTTACAAGTTCAGTTGGCAGACATAGCATTTTGTTCCTTGTTTCCATGTATTGCAACTGAATGTTAAATTTTTGCTAGAGAAATCATTAGTAATCAAAAAGTAACATTGATTTTCTGAGAAATATATTTAATTTTGATCCACTTTAACATTCATAACAAGTTTTGATAGTGTTGTTGGTAAATAAATATTTTGTAGGGTAGTTGAACTAAGTTTTAGATTGAACAACCTTTCATATTAAGTGTGTGCAACACATGTATAATTTAGATGGACAAACGAAAAAAGCATTTCATTACCACCAAGGGTGGTAGCCTAATGGATGGGAGATCACTCCCACTGGTTTTGGTGAGCATGTTGCTTTGGGTTTAAATATTCGCAGGTATAATGTGATTCTCATCCTCCTTCGCTCTGTGCTTCGGCTCTCTAGGACCCTAGTGGGGCTATGAGTTAGGCTATGTCTCACCTCTCTCGATAGGGTCCCCAACGGATAGGTGGTCCTATGGTCCTCTAGGTTGGTCGCTCCCTCTTTCCTTCTTGAATCAAGCAAATAAATTTCATTTCTTTGTTTCCATACCAATGTTATTAAAAGCACACCTAGGCGCAAGGCCCAGCCATGCCCACCCCCTGCGCCTTGCAATGGTCAAGGCGAGGCGACTTCACTAAGGCGCGATTAAAGCGTGCGATTGGAACAAGGCGCGATTAAGCCCAAGGCACAGGCCTTGAGTTTATTTTTTTTTGTTTTTTATATTTGAATTGGACCATTGAAATTACATGGGTCAGCTACAGCAGATCATATTTATTTAGCCCCAAATCAACAAACGACAGAAGAAAAAACAAGCCCTAATCCAAAGCTCCAAAAAAGTCGAACTCGTCGTCCAATCCAGGAGCTTCGAATGTGCAAGTTTGTCTATCTTCTCTTTGTTTTTGTCTCTTCTTCCCCTTCTCTTTGTTTGTTCTTCTCTTCGTCTCTTCTCTTCTATTCGTCAGTCGTTGCCTTCTTCTTCTTCTTCTCTTCCCTACGCTACCTTCATCTTATTTTTCGTTTATTTTCTAGAATGCTCTATTTTTGTTTATGGAGTTAGGCTGAGCTGAGATTTTTAGGGCTTCAAATGTATTATGTTGTCTTCTTCTTCTTCTTTGCTTTTCTGCTTTTTATTTTATTTTATTTGATTTTCTGCTTTGCTTTTCTTCTCTGGACTGCTCTGTTTATTAAATATTTATTCTGAATTGCTCTATTTCTTCTCTACTTTTATGATTTAGTTGACCTTTAGATCATGGATATTCATGTTTTATATTGAACTTTGGAATATTACTCATTTGTCTATGTTAAAATAGCAATATTTGTTGGTATTTATTTTTTAAAATGTTCAGTGTTTCATTTTGTTTATGTTATACCAGTTAGTTATTTGCTTGCATGCCTCATATTAAATTATATTATTTCAATCTGCTATGGTGCACCTTAATTTGATGAAGCCTGTGCCTCGTGTTGCACCTTGCGCCTTGCGTCTAAGGCCTCAGGAGACCTTAGTGCCTTAGTGCGCTTATCTCTTTTAATAACACTGTTCCATACACTGCAATTGAATGTTCAAGTTTAGTTAGAGAAATATATTGTCATCAAAAAGTAAAATTGATCCTATGAGAAATGTCTGATTATGAGCCTCTATAGCATGCCTAACAAGTTTTGATGTTGCTAGTAAAGAAATAGTTGAATTGAAAATATGGACTAAACAATCTTTTCCTTTGATACTAACATTGTTGACACACTATATTATATAGACTTAGGTATTGCCTAAACACTATGTTACACAGACTTTCTTACGGGTGCATGTTCAAGCGTTAGGGGGTTAGGGTTTAGGGCAGGGTTTAGAGGGTTAGGGTTTATGGTTTATGGTTTAGGGTTTGGTGTCCGGGGTTAGGGTTTGGGGTTTGGGGGTTTAGGGTTGGGTTTTAGGAGTTTACGAGTTGGGGTTTTCGGATTTAGGATTTAGGGTTTCGGAGTTTAGGGATTAGGGTTTGGGTTTAGTGGTTAGGGTTTTGGGATTAGGGCTTAGGGTTTAGGGTTAGGGCGGTTTGGGGTTTGGGGTTAGGTTTTGGGATTTAGGGTTTATAGTTTGGGGTTTTGGGTTTTGGGGTTTTATGTTTCGGGTTTAAGGGTTTTGAAATCGTAAATCTCAAATCCTAAACCCTTAACTCCTAAACCCCCAATCCCAACCCCAACACCAACACCAACACCAACACCCAACCCTTAACTCCTAATTCCTAAGCCTAAATCCTAACTCTTAAACCTTAAACCCTCAACCCAAAACCCTTGACCCCCGATCCTGGAACCCTTAACTCCTAACCCCTAGGCTTAAACCCTAACTCCTAAACCTTAAACCCTAAACCTCTGACCTCCGACCTTAGACCCTGGACCCTAAATCCTCGACCTTAGTCCATAGACCTTAGACCCTAAACCCTAATAGAACCTTAAATCCTAAACCTTAAATCCTAATAGACCCTAGACGTTAGACCTTAGATCGTAAACCCTAATAGACCCTAGACCCCAAACTCGAAAGCCCCAAACACCAAACCTCAAACCCTAATCCCAAACACCAAATCCTAATAGACCCTAAACCCTAAACTCAAAACCCTAATAGTTCCTAGACCGTAGACCCTAGACCCAAATTGACCCCAGATCTTAACCCCCAAACCCTAACCCTAACCCCAAACCCAAACCCAAACCCAAAACAGTGAACCCCCTAAAAACCCTCTAAACCCCAAACACTAAACTCCAAATCCATAATCCAAAACCCAAAGCCCAAAACCCTAAAACCCTAATCCCCTAAAACCTTAAAACCCTAAAACCACCAAACCTAAACCTCAAAACCTAAAACCTAAACCCCAAACCCAAACCCAAACCCAAACCCAAACCCAAACTCAAAACTCGAAACCCCTAAAACCTTAACCCCTAAATCCCTAAACCCAAACCCCAAACTCTAACCCGTAAACTCTAAACCCTAACCCCTAAACCCCTAACCCTTAATCCCTAACTCCTAAACCCTAAACCCTAACCTTAAATTCTAAATCCTAAATCCTATACCCTAAACCCTAAAATACCCTAAACCCACAAACCAAAAACCCCAAATCTCAAACCCTAAACTCCCAACCCAAATCCCAAACCCTAACCCGTAAACTCTAACCCCTATGCCCCTAACCCCTAACCCTAAACCCTAATCCCTAACCCCTAACCCCCAACCTCTAACCCCTAACCCTAAATCCTAAATTCTAAACCCTAAAACCCACAAACCAAAAACCCCAAACCCCAAATTCCAAACCCTAAATCCTAAACCCTCAAACCCTAAAAGCTAAACACCGAACCCCGAAATCGCGAAACCCCAAAACTCCAAACCCCAAACCCCAAGATCTAACCCCAAACCCTAAACCCTAAACCCTTAACCCTACACCCTAATCACTGACCACAAATCCTAAATCCAAAACCCAAAACCCAAAATGCAAACCCAAAAATCCCAAATCCCCAAATCACAAACCCTAAACACTAAACCCTAAACCCCCAAACTCTAAAAGCCAAACCCCAAATCCCGAACCCCGAAACCCCAAAACCCAATTACTCCAAACGCTAAGCCCTAAACCCTAAACCCCAAACTCCAAAACCTAACCCCATTCTCCAAACCCTAAACCATAAACCCTACCATAACCCCCTAAACCCTACCCTAAACCCTAAACCCTAACCCTCTAACCCCAAAACTTCAAACCCCCAAACCCTAAACCTCAACCCCCGACCCTAGACCCTTAACCCTACACACTAGACCCTCAACCCTAAATTCTAGGGCCCCAACAACCAACCCCTCAACCCCCAACCCTAAAACAAACACCTAAACCCCAACACCCAAACCCCTAAACCCCTAACCCTCAAACCTCAAACCTCAAACCCTAAATCTTAAACTCTAAAACCCTAAACTAAACCCCTAAACCCCTAAAACCCTAAACTAATCTAAACCGCAAGCCCCTAACCCTAACCGCAACCCTTAAACCCTAACCCCTAAACCGCTAACCCCTAACCTCCCAAACCCTAAACCCTAAGGTTTGGGATTTAGGGTTTGATGATGATGATGCGCGGATTGTCCTGAGCAAGATGCCAAGTACAACAATCGCATCCAGAGCGGAGACAATATTCATATTATTGGCTTGCGAAAGTCGGAAGAAATTATTGGGATCAACATCGGCTCCTAGCAATGCGATAAAGAGGTCTCCCCAGCCATGCACTAGTGCTAGCATCCAGTCAGGGGGTGGCGAAAAACTGCTGTTACTGCTGCTAAATGTGGCAGTGAAAAGGTCAGAGATGCGAGTAAATGTAATCGATTCGCAGATCATTTGAATCACGATGATCAGTGACCTCATACGATCTGCGTAGGAGATCGTGGAGGTGGCCAGATCATTTACGGCATTAGTGAGTGCGGTCAGGTCAAGGGCTATGTTATTCATACCTTGTCCGAAAACACGTTCCAGGGCATTGTAGCTACCATCGTAACCCAAGAAACTGGATATGGGAATTAGATGTAGAGAAGTAGGAGAAGTACCCCCGAACTCCAACCACTCAGAATTCTCCAATTAGTAGGCGTCCAAGTAAAGGTTGTCTTGTCGAATCCTCAGCCTGATCTAATGATTATTGGTTCGTAGTATGATGTTGAACCATCGAGTGGGTAGATTTTGCTGAGCAAGAAGTACGGGAATATTGTGTGAAAAGGTCTCTCCCAATCCAACGCGCAAGTCCTCAATGAAGTCCCTGTAAGCTCCACTACCTTTTTCAATGTTGAACTCCTTTGTGAATTCTGCTATTAACTGAATTCAATTTTGCGATTGACAATAATAATCAATTAATAGAAAAATATAAAAATACTAACTCAATGGAGTGCTTGTAATTATCATTTTTAACGTTGAATTTTGCCATTAACTCAATTGAATTATGTCATTGACAATAACGATAAATCAAAAGCTAAAATAATAATAACTAAAAGCTAAAATAATAATAACGAAATAATATTAGTAAATAATTTTCATTTTTCTTATCTCAGGCATTATTATCATATTTTGAATCGAAACGTGAATCTTTTGCTAAAATAATGAATCGTGAATCGTATGATTTACTTTATTTGTGCCGGACCGCTAGTGTTAAATAAAGTGAATCATACGATTCACTATTCATTATTTTAGTAAAATGATTCATGATTCGATTGAAGATTTGACAATAATGCCTGAGATGAGAAAAATAAAAATGATTTATTAATAGTATTTAATTATTATTATTTTAGCTATTGATTTATTATTATTTTAGTTACTGATTTATTATTATTGTCAATGACAAATTCAATTGGGTTAATGACAAAATTTTACGTGTAAAAGGATAATTACAAGCACTCCATTGAATTATTATTTTTATGTTTTTCTATTGACTAATTATTAATGTCAATGTTAGAATTGAATTCAATTAATGACGGAATTCAAAAAGGAATTCAACGTTGAAAGGAGTAGTGGAGCGTACATAAACTTCATTGAGGACTTGCACGTTGAATTGGGAGAGACCTTCTCACACAATATTCCCATACTTCCCGCTCAGCAGAATCCACCCACTCGATGGTTCAACATCATACTATTTAACCAACAATCATTGATCAGTCAGAATCCAATGATATGAATATTGTGTCAGCTCTGGATGTGATTTCTATACTTGACATCTTGCTCAAGAGTGTCCGCGCATCATAATCATCAAATCCTAAAGATTTAACCCTAAGGATTTAGAGTTTGGGGTTTTGGAGTTTAGGGTTGAGGGTTGGTGTTTAGGGTTTTGGGTTTAAGGTAGGGTTTACAGGGTTAGGGTTGGGTTTACGGTTTGGTGTCAGGGGTTAGGGGCTAGGGTTTGAGGTTTATGGTTTTTGGGTTTAGTGTTTCGTGGTTTAGGATTTATGATTTAGGATTGGGGTTTCAGGAGTTTAGGGTTTACGGTTTAGGGGTTTGGGGTTAGGGGTTTGGGGTTAGGGTTTATTGTTTAGGATTTAGGGGTTTAGGTCGAGGTTTGGGTTTGGGTTGGGTGTTTCGAGTTCGGGTTCTAGGTTTGGGGTTTTAGGTTTGGGTTTTGGGTTTAGGGTTAGGGGTTGAGGGTTAGGGTTGAGGGTTTTGGGTTCTTAAGGCTCCGTTTGTTTTGGGAGATAGAATGGAGGGGATTAATAGTGAGGGGATTGATAGTGAAGGGATTAGTAGTGAGGAATTGTTAAATTATTTTTATATAAAATAATAAAACAAATAAAAAAAAATAAAAAATTTAAAATTATATTTAAAAAAAAATTACAATATATAAAAAATAAAAAAATTTCTAATCCCTTCACTATTTTTCTAATACCATCTCTACCTCCTCCTTACCAATCCCCTCTCCAAGGGTATTAGTAATACCAAGGGACTAATAGTCCCAAGGCTTTCTCCCAAAACAAACAAGGCTATTACTAATACCTTGGTATTAGCAATCCCAATACCCTCCCTTTCACCCAAAACAAACGGGGCCTTAGGGTTCTTAAGGGATTAGGATTTGGGGTTTAGGGTTTGTGGTTTTGGGTTTTGGATTTTGGGTTTCGGGTTCAAGGGTTTTGAAACCCCAAATCCCAAACCCCAAACCCTAACTCTAACTACTAAACCCTAAACCGTAAAACTTTAACTCCTAATCCCAACGCCTAACCCCTAACCCTAAACCTTAATTCACCTAAAACCCCTAACCCACCCTCAAACCCAAACCCCTAAAACCCTAAAACACTCACCCCTAAACACCTATACCCCTAAACCCAAACACCAAACCCCAAACCCTAATCCCTAAACTCTAAACCCAAACTCTAAACCTTAACCCCTAAAACCCAAACCCTTAAACGCCTAACCCTGAACCCCTAACCCCTAATCCTAAACGCTAACCCCTAATCCTAAATCCTAATCCCTAGAAACCCAAAACCCTCAACCCAAAACCCAAAACTCAAAAACCAAAAGACCCCAAAACCCCATACCCAAAACCCCAAATCCCAAACCGAAAACCCTAAACCCCCAAACCCTAAAAGCTAAACCCCGAAACCCTAAAACCCCAAATCCCATAACCCTAAACTCCAAACCCCAAACCCTAAACTCTACCCTAACCCCTAATCCTAAAATTGCTAACCCTAACACTAAACCCTGCACCCTAACCCCAAACCCTAAAAAATCCTAAATCCAAAACCAAAGCCCAAAACCCAAAAACCCAAACCCCAAGTCCTAAACCCTAAACCCTAAATTCTAAACCCGCAAACCCTAAAAGCTAAATCCCGAACACCGAACCCCGAAACTGCGAAACCCAAAAACCACAAACCCTAATCCCTAAACCTTAAACCCTAAACCTTAAACCCCAAAATTGAAAATCTAACCCCAAAGCCAAAACCAAAACCCTAAACCATAAACCCTACCTAACCTTCTAACCTCAAACCCTGAAACCCTCAACCCCCAAACCCTAAACCCACCTTGACCCTCAACCTTACACCCTAGACCCTCAACCATAAATCCTAAATTCTAAATCTTAAATCCCAAACCCAAACCCCTAACCCCCAACTCTAAACCGAACACCTAAACCCCAAACCCCAACACCCAAACCCTAAAACCCCAAACCCTAAACCCTTAAAACGTTAAAATTCTAAACAAAACCTGTAAACCCCAAACCCCTAACTCCATACCCTTACCCCCAGACCATAACCCCCCAGCCCCAAAACCCTAAACCTTAAAACCGTAGGGTTTAGGCTTACGGCTTGGGGTTTAGGATTTGATAATGAAGATGCGCGGACGCTTCTGAGCAAGATGCCAAGTACGATAACCGCGTCCAGAGCGGACACGATATTCATATCGTTAGGTTGTGAAAGTCGGAAGAAATTATTGGGATCAACATTGGTTCGCAGCAATGCGGGAAACAGGTCTCCGTAGCTACGCACTAGTGCCAGCATCCAATCAGGGGGTGGTGAAGAACTACTATTGCTAAATGTGACAGCGAGAAGGTTGGAGATACGAGTGAATGTAATCGATTTGCAGAACATTTGAATCACGATGATCAATGACCTCATGCGATCTGCGTAGGAGATCGTGGAGGTAGGCAGATCATTTCCGACATTAGTGAGTACAGTCAGGCCAAGGGCTATATTATTCATACCTTGTCCGGAAACATACTCCAGGGCATTATAGCTGAAGCTTGAATAATCAGCTTAGGGTATGATATAAAATCATCCCTTATTTATAGATGAAATTAGGGTTTACAAGAGAGACAAGAAGGGCCCTGAGGGTATAAAATAATACAACCACTAAGATAATGCATCTTTCGGTGATTAAAGAAATTAGGCACTTTCGGCTAAATTTATTATATGCTAACACTCCCCCTCAAGTTGGTGCGAAGATATCTCTCATGCCCAGCTTGCCTAATATGTCATAAAATAGTTTATTCCCAACTCCCTTGGTGAGAATGTCAGCAAGTTGTTCACCAGACTGGACAAAATGAGTACAAATGGTACCACTAGTGAGTTTCTTCTTAATGAAGTGGCGATCAATCTCAACATGTTTTGTCCTGTCATGTTGAACTGGATTGTGAGCGATGTTGATGGCGGCCTTATTATCACAGTATAACCGCATGGAGTCCTTCTGATCGATGCCTAGATCCCTCAACAATAACCTGATCCATAAGAGTTCACACACACTTTGTGCCATAACTCTAAACTCAGCTTCTGCGCTTGACACGCAACCACATTACATTTCTTACTCCTCCAAGTAACTAGGTTGCCTCCAACAAATGTGCAATACCACGAAGTCGATCTCCTATCGATTCTTGATCTAGCCAGTCAAGATATCAGTATAGGCTTCTACGAAGATGATCATACTTTAAAAATAAAGACCCTTACGAGGCGGACTTCAAATACCTCAAGATTCTTATAATGACAAATTTCAAGGTGAATTTGATGAGGAGCATGCATAATGACTAACCACTGGCGACAAAGACAATATCGGGGCCGAGAGTGAGATAGGTAAATGAGTTTTCCACTAATCGCCGATAGCTCCCTCTATCAACAACTTCTCCTCCTTCATCATCCCCGATTTACGATTAGGTTCCAGTGGAGTGGCACATGCCTTGCAGCCAAGCATCCCAGTTTCCTTCAACAGGTCAAGCACATATTTTCTCTGTGAGATAAATATCCCATCCTTAGAGCGAGCAACTTCAATTCTCAGAAAATACTTCAAGCTTCCCAGGTCTTTGATTTCAAACTCATTAGCTAAATATTTCTTCAACAGAGGTATTTCCTCATTATCATTGCCTGTAAGAACTATGTCATCTACATAAACAATAAGTGCTGTAGTCTTACCACATGAGGAATGTTTCACAAACAATGTGTGATCTGCCTGACTTTGTTTGAAGCCATATTTAAACATAGCCTGAGTGAATCTCTCAAACCAAGCCCTTGGAGACTATTTGAGACCATATAATGGCTTCCGAAGCTTGCATACTTTGCCTTATGTCTGATGATTCTCAAAACCAGGAGGGATGTCCATATATACCTCTTCTTCGAGGTCACCATGGAGAAAGGCATTCTTGACATCAAACTGATAAAGCGGCCAATCAAGATTAGCTGCTAGAGAGAGAAGTACTCTGACTGAATTCATCTTAGCCATGGGTGCGAAGGTCTCCTGATAATCAATGCCATATGTCTGAGTAAACCCTTTTGCCACAAGTCTTGCCTTGTAACGCTCAATAGACCTATCTGCTTTGTGTTTCACAGTATATACCCATTTACATCCCACAGGTCGTTTGCCCGTAGGTAACTCAGTCAATTCCCAAGTGCCATTCTTCCTAAGTGCTTTCATTTCCTCAATCATGGCTAGTTTCCACTCAGAGGTAGCAAGAGCATCCTGAAAATGGTTAGGAATGCTAACAGAGGAAATATTGGACACAAACGCTTTATATGAGGATGACAAATGAGATTATGATACAAACTGTGAGATAGGATGTTGAGTACAAGATCTCACACCCTTTCTTTTGGCAATAGAAACATCAAGATCAATGGAGTCAAGAGATTCAAAGTTACCTAAACTCTCATTAGAAGCAGGAGATAGCAGTGGAGTAGCAGAAATGGTCCCTTGTATCCAGTGTTGTCTGTTTATGTCCCGGACATAAACATGCCCGACCTTATCCTTGGTGGCAGTGGGTTCTATAGTCCCAGTAGAAGAGGGTGGTGCAGGAGCAATTGGGTCCACCATAGGAAGCACAAGACTCACTTCACACCAAGGCTCCCCCGGAAATGAGGACGGTGACACTGGAGAGGACAAAAAATAGGACTGGGACTCAAAGAAAGTAACATCCATGGATACAAACCACTTACGAGAAGAAGGGTGGTAACAATTATACCCCTTTTGAGTAGGAGAGTAACCAAGGAAAACACACTTGAGGGAGCGAGGGTCCAACTTACCACGAGAGGGAGAGTGATTATGAACAAAACAGACACAATCAAAAATTTTGGGGGGAATAGAAAACAAGGACTGAGAACCGAGTAGGACGTGAAGAGGAGCCTGTTTTTGCAAGACCTGGGTAGAGAGACGATTAATAAGATGGGCAGCGGTGAGAACAGCGTCGCCCCAATAGGGCCGAGGCACATTCATAGAAAAACACATGCACTGAGTCATGTCAAGAAGATGCCGATTCTTGCGTTCTGCCACTCCATTTTGTTGAGGGGTATTGGTGCAAGAGGTCTGATGGATAATGCCATGAGTAGAGAAACATTGTCCTAACTCAGAATCTATGTATTCCCCGCCATTATCGAGCGAAAAGAGTTTGTGATAAAGCGAGTACAAATCATCTTATGAAAAGTCGAAACAGAGAAAACCTCACTCTTATCTTTCATGAGATACACCCAAGTAGTACGAGAAAAATCATCAATAAATGTAACAAACCATCGATGACCTTTCCACGACATGACGAGAGGGATCCCAAACATCGAGAATGTATTAAGGAAAAAGGAACTAAACTTTTATTCATCTTGGGAGCAAAAGAAGCTCATCTTTGTTTTCAGAGTTGACAAGACTCACAAAGAAAGTCGGACAAATGATGATTGGCGAAACCGGAAGAAATAAATGCTTAAGTAAATAGAATGAAGGATGCCTAAGACACCAATGCCACGACCATAAATCGGCGGGGTAGTAGAAGATGTGGTGGAAGAATAAGCAAGTTTGTCCGGTTGATCTAGGAAGTAGAGACCATTTTCTGCACTATCACTGCCAATCGTCCTCCTCGTGACAAGGTCCTGAAAAAGACAATGATCAGGAAAAAACGTCACACTACAATTCAAATCCTGGGTGAAACGACTCAAGGATAACAGATTAACAGAAAAATTGGGAACATGGAGAACAGAAGACAGATGTATGGTAGGAGTGACGTGGACTAAACCTTTTCCAGAAATGGAAGAAACAGTACCATCGACAATCCTAATTTTGTCTTGACCTGAAGAGGGCTTATAGACAGAGAAAAGATCAGAGGAGCCAGACATATGATCTGAGGCACCAGAATCAATGATCTAGGGCAAAGACTTATGACACAGGAAAGCACAAGGAGAATAGGCTAAGTTACCTGAGCGGGCAAAGGACGAGGAAGTTACTTGTGGCGAGAAGACCGACGGTCCAACAATTGGCGCAAAAGCATCCTCCATTTCGATGTTAAGTTGGGCCAACGGCGAAATTAGAATCAAGTGGATCCATGACACTAGTCGATGAGCAGGAATAGAACCACGTCCTCTAGATTGGCCCGACCGACTCGAGAACGGTGATCACCTCGACCCCTGGATGGAGTCCCATGAAGCTTCCAACACGTCTCACGAGTGTGCCGCGACTTCTTGCAGTAATCACAGAATATGGACTCCTTAGCAGCAGACGGAGGGATGGGAGTCAGGCTGAGGCCATCTCGAGGAGTAGACAGTAATGCTGAGCGGTCAGTAGAGACAGGGGACATCATAATAGACCAGCGACTCTCCTCATTTTGTACATAGGCAAATGCCTCCTGAAGTGAAGGAAGAGTGTCCATACCCAGAACTCGACCCCTAACTGGATCATACTCCACATTTAGGCCGGCCAGAAATTTAAAGACCCGTTCCCGTGCGAGGAACTTCTTGTACTCGACAGAATCCGTAGGGCACACGGGCTTATAGTCTTCCAGGTGGTCAAGGCCTTTCCAGCCGTTAGTGAGGAAGGTGAAATATTGCAGGACAGTCTGCTCCCCCTGAAGTGAGCTCTCAATAGAGCGGCGCAACTCAAAGGCCTGTGAGAAATTCCCTTTGCGGGAATAGGTGGTAGTCATAGCATCCCAAAAATCCTGGGTAGTTTCCATAGACAAGTAGCCCTCACCAAGTTCAAGAACCATCGAATGAATAAGCCAACCCGTAATCAAAGAGTTGGTAATCTCCCATTGGGCATAACCCGAGTCAGTGGTACTAGGTGCCTGTATCTTGCCATCAACATACCCCATCTTCCCTCTGCTCTTCAAAAATATGGTCAAACTTTGAGACCATGTGAGGTAGTTCTGACCATTAAATAGAGAGGTGGTGATTTTTAAACTAGAGTTGAGGTTCTCAGTCATGGTAGTAGGTGTAATAAGATTCTCGCTCCTCGGTGTTTGAGAAGTAGGGGACACACTGGTGGAATCTTCCATGGATACGATACTACAGAACCCTCAACAAAATTAGTGACGATCACAAACCCGGAAGATGGTGACACAATGACCACTATGAAGGCATAACAAATTTAAGAAACCATAAAGTTTTTTTTTTTTTTTTTGTGTTTTTTGTTTTTGTTTTTGTTTTTGTTTTTGTTTTTTTTGTTTTTTTTTGTTTTTTTTTAAAAATATATTTAATGTTTTAGGTATTCATTTATATATATATATGTATTATATAGAGGTAGTCATTTATATATAGTTATATGTATTAGTACTGTGTATAGAGAGTATTGTGTATAGAGGACGAGGGGTACCAACCAAGATGAGAGAAGGCGCGACGAGGGTGAAGGCTCGGCAATTTGGAGGAAGATGAAGGAGCTTCGACGAAGGCTGGAGGAGGCAGACAAAGGCTGGAGGAGCTTCGAAAGGCTATGAATGTCGATCGAGGCGATGGCGACTGAGGAAGGTCAACGAAGGCTGAGGAAGATGAAGCAGAGGTAATTTCGAACCCTAGAGGCTCTGATACCATGAAGCTTGAATAATCAGCTTAGGGTATGATATAAAATCATCCCTTATTTATAGATGAAATTAGGGTTTACAAGAGAGACAAGAAGGGCCCTGAGGGCATAAAATAATACAACCACTCAGATAATGCATCTTTCGGTGATTAAAGAAATTAGGCACTTTCGGCTAAATTTATTATATGCTAACAATAGCTACCATAATAACCCAAGAAAGTGTATCCAGGAATTAGATGTGGAGAAGTAGAAGTACACCCGAACTCCAACCACTCCTCAAAAACTCCATTTGGTAGGCGTCCAAGTAAAGGTTGTCCCGTCGAATCCTCAGCCTGATCCAATGATTGTTGGTTCATAGTATGATGTTGAACCATCGAGTGGGTGGATTCTGCTGACTGGGAAGTATGGGAATATTGTGTGAGAAGGTCTCTCCCAATTCAACGTGCAAGTCCTCAATGAAGTCCCTGTAAGCTCCACTACCCTTTTCAACGTTGAACTCCATTGTGAATTCCGCCATTAACTGAATTCAATTTTGCGATTGACAATAATAATCAATCAATAGAAAAACATAAAAATTGTAACTCAATAGAGTGCTTGTAATTTTCATTTTCAACGTTGAATTCTGCCATTAACTCAATTGAATTACGTCATTGACAATAACGATAAATCAATTAAAAGCTAAAATAATAATAATGAAATAATATTAGGAAATAATTTTTATTTTTCTTATCTCAGGCATTATTATCATATCTTGAATGGAAACGTGAATCTTTTGCTAAAATAATGAATCGTGAATCGTATGATTCACTTTATTTGTGCCAGACCGCTAGTGTTAAAGAAAGTGAATCATACGATTCACTATTCATTATTTTAGTAAAACGATTCACGATTCGATTGAAGATTTGACAATAATGCCTGAGATGAGAAAAATAAAAATTATTTATTAATAGTATTTAATTATAATTATTTTAGCTATTAATTTATTATTAGTCAATGGCAGAATTCAGTTGGGTTAATAACAAAATTCAACGTGTAAAAGGATAATTACAAGCACTCCATTAAGTTATTATTTTTAGGTTTTTCTATTGACTGATTATTAATGTCAATGTTAGAATTGAATTCAGTTAATGACGGAATTCACAAAGGAGTTCAACGTTGAAAAGAGTAGTGGAGCGTACATGAACTTCATTGAGGACTTGCACGTTGAATTGGGAGAGACTTTCTCACATAATATTCCCATACTTCCCGCTCAGCAGAATCCACCCACTCTATGGTTCAACATCATACTGCGAACTAATAATCATTGGATCAGGCTGAGGATTCGACGGGACAATCTTTACGTGGACACCTGCCAAATGGAGTTTTTGAGGAGTGGTTGGAGTTCGGGTGTACTTCTTCTACTTCTCCACATCTAATTCCCGGATCTACTTTCTTGGGTTATGATGGTAGCTATAATGCCCTGGAGTGTGTTTCTAGACAAGGTATGAATAACATAACCCTTGGCCTGACTGTATTCACTAATGTTGGAAATGATCTAGCTACCTCCACGATTGCCTTCGCAGATCGCGCGAAGTCACTGGTCATCGTGATTCAAATGATCTGCGAATCGATTAGATTCAGTCGTATCTCCGATCTTCTCGCTGTCATATTCAGCAGTAGTAGTTCTTTGCTGTCCTCTGATTGGATGCTGGTACTAGTGTGTGGCTGGGGAGACTTCTTTGCCGAATTCTCGCGAGGCAATGCTAATCCTAATAATTTCTTCCAACTTCCGTAACCCAATGATATGAATATTGTTTCAGCTCTGGATGTGATTTCTGTACTTGGCATCTTGCTCAAAAGTGTCCACGTAGCATAATCATCAAACCCTAAAGATTTAACCCTAAGGATTTAGAGTTTAGGGGTTTGAGTGTTAAGGTTTGGGGTTTTGGAGTTTAGGTTTGTGGGTCTAGGGTTGAGGGTTGGTGTTTAGGTTTTGGGTTTAAGGTAGGGTTTATAGGGTTGGGTTTACAGTTTGGTGTCAAGGGTTAGGGTTTGGGGTTTTGGGGTTTATGGTTTTAGGGTTTAGTGTTTCGTGGTTTAGGATTTATGATTTAGGATTGGGGTTTTAGGAGTTTAGGGTTTGTGGTTTTCGTGTTTAGGGTTTGGGGTTAGGGTTTTAGGGTTAGGGTTAGGGTTTATCGTTTAGGATTTAGGGGTTTAGGTTGGGGTTTGTGGTTCAGGTTGGGTGTTTTGAGTTTGGGTTTCGGGGTCGGGGTTTGGGGTTTTTAGGTTTGGGTTTTGGGTTTAGCGTTTAGGATTTAGGGTTAGGGTTGAGGGTTTTGGGTTCTTAAGGGGTTTAGGGTTCTTAAGGGATTAGGATTTAGGGTTTTGGGGTTTATGGTTTGTGGTTTTGGGTTTTGGATTTTGGGTTTCGGGTTTAAGGGTTTTGAAACCCTAAATCCTAAACCCCAAACCCTAACTCTAACTGCTAAACCCTAAACCGTAAAACCTCAACTCCTAACCCCTAACCCTAAACCTTAATTCGTATCCCTTAAACTCTAAACCCTAAACCTTTAACCCAAACTCCTAAAACCCTAAAATACTAACCCCTAAACCCCTATACGCCTAAACCCAAACACCAAACCCTAATCCCTAAACTCTAAACCCTAACCCCTAAAACCCAAACCCCTAAGCGCCTAACCCTAACCCTTAACCCCTAATCCTAAATTCTAATCCCTAAAAACCTTTAACCCAAAACCCAAAACCCAAAAACCAAAAGACCCCAAAACCCCATACCTAAAACCCCAAATCCCAAACCGAAAACCCTAAACCCCCAAACCCTAAAAGCTAAACCCCGAAACCCTAAAACCCCAAATCCCATAACCCTAAACTCCAAACCCCAAACCCTAAACTCTACCCTAACCCCTAATCCTAAAATTGCTAACCCCTAACCCCTAACCCTAAACCCTGCACCCTAACCCCAAACTCTAAACCCTAAAAAATCCTAAACCCAAAACCAAAGCCCAAAACCCAAAAACCCCAAACCCTAAACCTTAACTTCTAAACATAAACCTAAAAGCTAAATCTAGAACAGGTACCCAAACCCAAAAACCCCAAATCCTAATCTCTAAACCTTAAACCCCAAAATCGAAAATCTAACCCCAAAGCCAAAACCCTAAACTCTAAACCATAAACCCTACCTAACCTCCTAAACCCCTAAACCTAACCCCTCTAACCTCAAACCTTGAAACCCCACCCCAACCCCAAACCCTAAACCCACCCTGACCTTCAACCTTACACCCTAGACCCTCAACCCTAAATCTTAAATCCTAAATTCCAAACCCAAACCCCCAACACCTAACCCCCAACCCCCAACTCTAAACTGAACACCTAAACCCTAAACCCCTAAAACGTTAAAACCCTAAACAAAACCTCTAAACCCCAAACCCCTAAGTCCATACCCTTACCCCCCAGCCCCCAACCCCCAACCCCAAAATCCTAAACTGTAGGGTTTAGGCTTACGATTTGGGGGTTTAGGATTTGATGATGATGATGCGCGGACGCTCCTGAGCAAGATGCCAAGTATGACAACCGTGTCCAGAGTGGACACGATATTCATATCGTTGGGTTGCGGAAGTCGGAAGAAATTATTGAGATCAACATCGGCTCGCAGCAATGCGGCAAACAGGTCTCCTTAGCCACGCACTAGTGCCAGCATCCAATCAGGAGGTGGTGAAGAACTACTACTGCCGAATGTGACAGCGAGAAGGTTGGAGATACGAGTGAATGCAATCGATTTGCAAAATATTTGAATTACGATGATCAGTGACCTTATGCGATCTGCGTAGGAGATCGTGGAGGTAGCCAGATCATTTACGGCATTAGTGAGTGCGGTCAGGCTAAGGGCTATGTTATTCATACCTTGTCCCGAAAAACGTTCCAGGGCATTGTAACCGCCATCGTAACTCAAGAAATTGGATCCGAGAATTAGATGTAGAAAACTAGGAGAAGTACCCCCGAACTCCAACCACTTCTCAAAATTCTCCAATTAGTAGGCGTCCAAGTAAAGGTTGTCTTGTTGAATCCTCAGCCTGATCTAATGATTGTTGGTTCGTAGTATAATGTTGAACCATCGAGTGAGTGGATTTTTCTCAGCAGGAAGTACGAGAATATTGTGTGAAAAGGTCTCTCCCAATTCAACGCGCAAGTCCTCAATGAAGTCCATGTAAGCTCCACTACCTTTTTCAACGTTGAACTCCTTTGTGAATTCCGCCATTAACTGAATTTAATTTTGCGATTGACAATAATAATCAATTAATAGAAAAACATAAAAATACTAACCCAATGGAGTGCTTGTAATTATCATTTTCAACTTTGAATTCTGCCATTAACTCAATTGAATTCTGTCATTGACAATAACGATAAATGAATAGCTAAAATAATAATAATTAAAAGCTAAAATAATAATAATGAAATAATATTAGTAAATAATTTTCATTTTTCTTATCTCAGGCATTATTATCATATCTTGAATCGAAATGTGAATCTTTTGCTAAAATAATGAATCGTGAATCGTATGATTCACTTTATTTGTGCCGAAACACTAGTGTTAAATAAAGTGAATCATACAATTCACTATTCATTATTTTATCAAAACAATTCAAAATGCGATTCAACATTTGAAAATAATGCATGAGATGTGAAAAAAGAAAGTTATTTATTAATAGTATTTAATTATTATTATTTTAGCTTTTAATTATTATTATTGCTTTATTATTATTTTAGCTATTGATTTATTATTATTGTCAATGATAGAATTCAATTCAGTTAATAGCAGAATTCAATGTTGAGAAGGATAATTACAAGCACTCCATTGAGTAAGTATTTTTATGTTTTTGTATTGATTGATTATTAATGTCAATAGCAGAATTGAATTCAGTTAATGGCGAAATCCACAAAGAAGTTCAATGTTGAAAGGGGTAGTAAAGTGTACAAGGACTTCATTGAGTGATTTTACACTATTTTTTTATTTTTTTGCTTTTCTGAATCCAGAATCACGATGGTTCAACATCATATCACGAACAAGAGAACCAACAACCATTGGATCAGGCTGAGGATTCGACGGGACGATCTCTACTTGGACGCCTACCAAATGGAGTTTTTGAGGAGTGGTTGGAGTTCGAGCGTATTTTTTCTTCTTCTCCATATCTAATTCTCAGATCCACTTTCTTGAGTTAGGATGACGGCTACAATGCCTTGGAACGTGTTTCCGGACATGGTATGAATAACACAGCCGTTGGCCCGATCTCACTCACTAATACCGTAAATGATCTGGCTACCTCTATGATCTCCTTCGTAGATCGCGCGAGGTCAATGATCATCGTGATTCAAATGATTTGCGAATCAATGAGATTCACTCATATTTCCGATCTTCTCGCTGCCACATTCAGCAGCAGTAGTTCTTCGCCTTCCCCTTATTGAACGTGGGCACTAGTATGTGGCTGGGGAGACTTCTTTGTCGCATTCCTGCGAGCCGATGCTGATCTCAATAATTTCTTCCAACTTCCGCAACCTAATGATATAAGTATAGTGTTCGCTCTGGACGTGGTTGGCATACTTGGTATCTTGTTCCGGAGCGTCCGCGCATCATAATCATCAAACCATAAACCCTTAGAGTCTAGGGTCTAGGGTTTCAAGATTGGTGGTTTGGGTTTGGGGTTTAGTTTAGGGATTTAGGGTTTGAGGTTTAGGGGTTTGGGTTGAGGGTCAGGGGTTTAGGGGGTTAGGGTAGGTTTTAGGGTTTGGTGTCTAGTGTTAGGGTTTGGGGTTTCAGGGTTCGGGATTTGGGGGTTTAGGTTTGGGGTTTTCGTGTTTAGGGTTTAGCGTTTCGGAGTTTAGGGGTTAGCGGTTAGGATTCCAGGTTAGGGATTAGGTGTTAGGGGTTAGTTTTTAGGGTTTAGGTTGGGGATTGCGGTTCGGGTTAGGGGTTTCGGGGTATGGGTCGGGGTCGAGGTCAGGGTTGGGGTTTGGTTGTGGGGTTTGGGTTTAGGGGTTAGGATTGAGGGTTTAGGATTTTGCATTTTTGGTTATGGATTTTGGGTTTTAAGGGGGTTTAGGGTTCTTAAAGGGTTAGAATTTAGGGTTTAAGATTTATGATTTGCGATGGTTTGGGGTTTCGGGTTTAAGGGTTTTGAAATCCCAAATCCTAAACGCCTAACTCTAAACCCCAACCCCAACCCCAACCCCAATACCCAACCCTTAACTTCTAACCTCTAAGCCTAAACCCTAACCCCCAGACCCTAAACCCTAAACATTAAACCCCCGACCAAAAACCCCTAACCTTGACCCTGTAACCTAGATCCTTGACCCTAGTCCCTAGACCCTAAACCCTAATAGACCTTAAATCCTATTAGTCCCTAGACCCTCTTATTACACCCTAAACCCTAGATGTAACACCCCAAATTTTTAGCCCAAATGATAATACAACAATCATGGCTCTTTCAAGGAAAACCGTATATAAATCTCCAAACTTACATTACATAATACAATAGTTCTTCATGCAACAATATATTAATCCAACAACAAGTAAATAAACAAATAAATACCCCAAAGGGTTTACAAGTTTCCAAGGTTTGAGCCTAGCTACACAAAACGGTTATTCAAATCCACACACATACAACCCTTGGCTTACACACAGAGTCACAGCAAAATGAGTCTCGTACTCTCAACACACATTTCTTCGCCTTTAGTTAGGCGGCATCACTACTATGGGAGCCGAATATCAATACATGCAGGGAAGCCGAATAATTCTGACCATAATCAGGATATATATTATATTCAGCTCCGTCCTGTACGATCCCGAAGCTGATTGCACTAATCAGCCATAGAACCAGCTGAACAGAAGGTCGAGTCGGAATTGACATATGACAGAAGGGGCCGAATGAGCAATCACGCGATAGATTAAGAGTGGGTCCAACCCTATGGCCCAAGAGCGAATATAAATAGAGGAACATCAACCAAAGAAAGGTATGTTAGAACAAACCCAAATACTTAAGACTCAAGTAAATAAGAGACCTATACTAACTTGTTCGTCGGAGTGCTAATTCCGACACTCCCGACCAAAGTGTGAATCCCTTTTTCAAGTAGCAATCAGAGGATCAGGGACGCCCTTCAGAATCCAAGAGTATTTCCAAACCTACTTCCCACAATTTGGCGCCGTTTGTGGGAATACTCAAGCATAATCATGGCGTCACAGAAGATCCTCCAATAGTCACTGATGAAACTACACCGAGATACGACCTCACTCCAAGAAACATGCTAGGACCGGAGAATATTGCCGTGCGACATGCCTTGAACTTTGATTCAATAACTCAGACCTAACCCTCAACTTCAATGCATGAGACAATGCAAACGATTATGGATCAAGCAAAGCAAAATGGATAGCGGCTGGAGAACATGATGGCTGAGAATGGGCGCCTGTGCCAGGATTTGGCCTTGGAGGTGGTGAAATCCCAACAAGCCACATGCCACGACCGGGTTCGACCTTTGAGAAAGACGGACGATCGTCGACATCGACTTCAAAAATGCAATAATGATAGTGATTCAGACTCACCATCCCTGGTGCCCAGAAAGAAAGGGCGCGTTGATGTATCCAGCTTATCTGAAGGAAGTCCATATGCACGACATAAACGAGGGAGAAGCGATGATTCGAATGAGGAAGATAAACACAACCCATTCGTGCGACAAATTGCAAGGGCTGTGCTACCCAAAAAGTTTAAGACACCGTCGTTCACCCTCTACGACGGAAAATCAGATCCCACTGATCACATTCGCTATTACAAGCAAGCGATGACACTCCATGCTGACGACGAAGCCCTCATATGTCGAATATTTCCAAGCAGTCTGGGACCACTGGCCATGAGGTGGTATTATAAACTGGAGTTGGTATCGATTAAGAGCTTCCACCAACTCCAAAAGTCATTCAGGGCGAGATTCATCACTAATGAGGTCTAGCCGAAGCAAGTTGATTTTCTCTGGGCCATGCAAATTAGACCAGAAGAAACTCTTCGTGAATACTCGGCCCGCTATTGGGAGTGCTTTAATCTGGGTGATGATGCTTGCAATGATTCCATGGCTATCACCGCCTTCAAGATGGGATTGCATCTTGATAGCCCCCTCCGCAGTTCATTAACAAGGCGGCCCCCCAAAATCGTTTAGGCGTTAATGAAGAATGTCGAACAATACTGCAAAGTGGAAGACGATGCCCCGCGAATCAAGGTCGGACGTAAAGCCGTTGAGATGGCCACATCGGGAATTGTTCAGCCGATTAGCGCTGTGCCATCAAGTAGCCCCGAGCGGCAGAGCCAGCCTGAACGAGACAAAAGGCGTGACTTGTGCCGATCAAATGACCAATGTTCACATCGAGCTAATGAACAGTATCAAGTGGATAGCAAACGCACAAGGCGCTCAGGCAAGAAATACACGGAGTTAATAGAGTCGATCAATAAGATTCTGTCGAAGGTACAACACTTTCTGTTCTTCAAGTGGCCGCCCAAGATGACGGGACCTCCCAATACGAGAAGACAGGATAAACGGTGTGAGTATCATAAAGACCACGGTCACAACACTAATAGTTGTTATTTATTAAAAGATCACATTGAAGAATTGGTGCAAGACGGCCGTTTTACGCAATACGTTCGAAAGAACAATTCAACAAATACAGTAGTTTTACGGCCGGAGTCACCTCATCTTGGTGTAATTTATATGATATACAAATTGCTGACAACACCCGAGGTGCACACAATCCAGTTATCGTCTAGTACCCATAGCCCAATGACGCCAGCGAAATTGCAACATGACACTGGAAGGATTAGTTTCGATGACAGTGACTTAGTTGGAGTGACCCACCCCCACACTGATCCTCTCGTCATCGAGCTACGTGCAAACAGATTCACCATCGAGCATGTTCTCGTTGACTTGGGCAGCACTTCGGAAATAATGTATTACAAAACTTTTGTCAAACTTGGCTTTGCAGATTCGGACCTGTCTCTAACTGATTACCCGTTATTCGACTTCAATGCTAACCCGGAGTATCCTTTGGGCAAAATCACACAATCAGTATGGGTTGGCACCAGATCAGTAGACGTAGAATCTCTAGTTCTCAAGCTTTTTTCACCGTATAATCTCATCATGGGCCGAATTTGGTTACATACGATGCAAGTTGTGCGAAGCACCTACCACCAACTACTTCGTTTTCCGACTAAATACAATATCGAACAAATTCGTGGTTCTCAGAAATCGGCGTAGGCATGTTATCTACAAAGAGACCAAGGGAACTGGAAGTGCATTCAATTGAGGTACCAGATAGGGAGAGCCTTGAAGACATTAGGAGGATCCCAAGTGAAAAAACAACTGAAGCCCTGCATCGGGTTGAAATTGACGGAAGTCCTGACAAGTTCTTCATGATCGACGCTTCCTTGGATACAGTCGAAAGGCAAGAGTTGGTAGCCTTCTTACTTGGCAATATTGATATATTTGCATGGTCCCCATACAAGATGTCAGGAGTGGATCAATTAGTGGCCCAACACCGCTTGAACGTCAATTCGAAATGTAAGCCAATTATTCAGAGAAGCCGGCGATCAGCCGCAGAGCATACTTCGGCCGTCGTTGAAGAAGTAGATCGGTTATTTGACGCCGGGGTGGTTCGCCAAGTAACCTATCCTACATGGCTGTCTAATGGTGTGGTCGTAAAGAAGAAGAATGGCTCTTGGCGTGTCTGTGTGGATTTCACGGACTTGAACAAAGCTTGTCCCAAGAACTGTTTTCCCTTGCCCAGAATAGACTAACTCGTAGATGCAACGGCACATCATCAACGCATAAGCTTCTTAGATGCCTACAGGGGCTATCATTAAATTGCCATGCATCTAGAGGATCAAGAAAAAAAATCACATTCCTCACCCCAAAAGGAACCTATTGCTACAAGGTCCTACCTTTTGGGCTAAAGAATGCGGGGGCAAGTAGGCTATTACCGACACTTCGTTCAAGATTTCTCAAAGATAGCATCACCTTTGGCTCAACTAACTCAGAAAAATACACCCTTTGAATAGACGGATAAGCAAGAATGTTGCTTCCAAGAGTTGAAAAATAGACTTATGACAGCTCCTATACTGCACTCCCTACGGGAACAGAAGGGTTTGTAATTTATAGTGATGCCTCATACAATGGTTTGGGTTGCGTCCTTATGCAAACTGGAAAAGTCATTGCGTATGCCTCACGTCAACTAAAGACCTATGAGAAGAACTACCTGACCCACGATCTGGAATTAGCTGCAGTAATCTTTGCCCTCAAGATCTAGCGTCATTCTCTCTATGAAGTAACCTGGAAGATTTACACTAATCACAAGTCATAAATATCTATTTACATAGAAAAAACTGAATATGAGGCAACCATGATGTCTAGAATTTATGAAAGACTATGGTGTAGAGATCCATTACCATCCAGGCAAAGCTCACGTGGTAGCTGACGCGTTGTGTCGAAAGACTACCAGAAGTTTGGCATGTATCTTCATCCCTAGCAAGATCAATGGATTGCATGCCAACATAATTGTGGAACCCACGTTGGTTGAAGAAATTAGAGCACGCCAATGTGAAGATAAACTTTTGAAGAAAAAATACAAGGAGCAAAGAAGTACGCCGGATCTTGACTTCACTAGAAACAATGGGTGTGACACTCCAACTCCAGGCATGACCAGCTATGGCCCACAGGGACTTCGCCCAAGACACATGTAAACCTAAATATGATCCCAAAATCACAAAAGCCCAGAAACAAATAAATCAAAACCCAAACCAGTGACAAGTCACAAATATAAATGGTAAAACCAGCTATAATCAACTTTCAAAAATATATACTGAATGGAACACAAACCGCCCATAAAATAAAATAATTCTAAATAAAATTCAACCACAATGTATGCACAAAATCAAAATAACAAGCTAAAACAAAATAATGAATGTCCTAGAGGTTCATGCAATTGAGTCCCCGCTACGCCATGAGTCCACTCTAAGTCCTTTTAACACCTGGAAATGATAAACAACTAAGTCAACTGATAGCTCGGTGAGTAGCAACGTGGATAGTAAATACAGTTTTGAAAATAGGGTTCAATTCCAAAATAAGATATATATCACAGAAATTAGATTGGAATATAGTCTTGATAAAGATAATTTGTGTCAAAAAGAAGGTTCCACAGTTTAACAGTTAAAATATTCATGTCTTTCAAGAACATGATAAATGACATTTTTCATTTAAAACAAATTACAACATGAACGCCAATAATTTTCTGGGTACCAAGAATAACAAGTAACATGTCACAAAGTTCTCAAGGCAATAAGCCCATTGGATTCAATATCGAACCAAGAATCATCCTCGAGGTGGCAACCCGGGCCTTTTTTCTAAGACGATCCGATATAAGGTTACCTAGCCTAGCCTAGCCTAGGTCTTTTCGTTACAATCGTTAAGCACTAGAGTCATCATGGCCCAACCCAGATCGGTTCTCTACTGGCCAGAGTCACCACACACAGTGGAATAATTTTCTTGGACTAAAATACACAGATGGTCCCAACAATAAATACAATTCAGTTTCGCAAAACATGGTAGTTCACCATTATAAACATGAGACCATAAAAAATAGTTTACAGTATGTCAAGTTTACGTATGTTTCAGAAATAATTTAGTTCCATTGATAATATAATAATTTATCAAAACAATTTATTCCTGAAACAACAATTTAATTTTCCAACAACTCAAAGTAGGGAAACATTTATAAAAATATGTAGCATGCCACTACTCACCTGAAAACGAAATAATATAATTCTCGAATAGAGGATGAAAGTCCAACTGTCACGACCCCAAACTGCCCCTAGTAGAATGGTGCCGTGATGGCCAGTAATCCGAGATTACCCAAGGCCAACTTTCAAAATCACACACAATCAGAGTATACATATGGGGCTAACAAGAGCGGAAGCATTAACTCAAAATACAAGTGGTCCATAAGAGCTGTGCATAAGTCAAATGAAATGGCATATATCTTTACATAACTTTACAACTTATAAAGTATACATTACATCACAACAAAAGGGGCTTCTCAAGCAGACATATACAAAAGTAATGTATACAAGTCAAGAATCATCATCTTCAGAACTGCCGACGTCAGTACAAGATTGCCGACCTAAACACAAAATGCCGACATAAATATAATACAGGAAGTACAAGGTTAAAAACATAATCTTCACAGTTGCCGACATCCTTGATGCCGACCTAACATGCATACAAAACATCGGCACAAAACACCCATCTCGGCGTAGCCGACTTCTAGCTTGGAACCTACATATATATATAGAGGGTGAGTCTGGAAACTCAGTGAATGGTACAAGTAATAAAGGTTTTAATGAATGATTTCCCGAGGTTCTTGTCAAAACAATACATATATCATAGCTCGTTCAAAACATATGTATCACATGGCTTGCATCAAAACATATACTTGGCAATACTTGTACAAAACATTCTTGGCATAACTTGTATCAAAACGTGTATTTGAGCTTATAACATACTTGGCAAAACATACCCATCCGTTCATAGATCGTCGGTGGCAAAACAAGACAAAACAAGGGAATAATCGACCCGGATTCGATTAGACAAATACACCCGTTCATAGACCGTCGGTGGGGGCTATCCGTTCATAGACCGTCGATAGCAAATTAGACAAATCCACCCGTTCATAGACCGTCGGTGGGTGAGACTTTCAAACATGAATGCTACATGGGCTTAACGTCCCCTAGCACGAAAGGACGATGCTACTTGGGCTTAACGTCCCCTAGCACGAAAGGACTTTCCAAGAATGTCATCCGAAACAAAGCTTATACTTGATACATAAAATAAGGGATAATCATTCATACTTGACAAATACTTTTCAAAACGAAGCAAAGCAAAGCTTATTCAAAACATGATAACATAGCTTTATTAAAAATACCACTCACTTAGTTCTTGGGACGTCGGGATCAAGGCAAGGTCCAAGTCCTACAAACACAAGGTAAGGTCCACTGAAAACACATCTCAAAACAAGTCTCACATACATGCAAATGATCTCGGAAAACATGCTAGAAGTCAAAACACTACTGTACATGTCAATGAGACATGCTGGGCACCAACCAGGTCTATGCCGAGGTCCCACACCTCCTGGCCGAGGTGTGGTCACCACGGCTTCGGCGTGCGGCTGCAGGCCGAGGTTCAAACAAGACAAGTGCAAGTGATCATGCAAGGTAGGCCAAGGTGAGATACGATGCTTGGCCTAAGTGTAAGGTCTAGGTAAGAATGATCTCGGAGACTACACTTCGGGAAGTGAAGTCTGGAAATCTGGGTTTCCACCCGTGAAGAACATGAAGAACATGAACATGAAGAACATGAATATGATGAATGCCAAAATCATAACTTGCTTATACAAAAATCTGGGTTTTCATACCATGAGTTCGAAAACATGGACCTGGGTACCCACACTTGAAGATCATGGGAAAACAAACATGAAAACATGCATCTTAGCATGAGCTTTCGGATCAAAACATGACTTTTCTTGAAGAACACTTGAATACCATTTTCTCTTTCTAGAACCGAACTTCAAAACAATGCATGGCTTACAAATCATATTCAATCATGCAATGCAATAGCATAAACATAAAGAACGACATGAGCAAATCAAGAATCTAACCTTAGAACACGAATCTAACGGTTTGATCTCTAGGAATCAGGATTGGATCTCTACTCCCTCTCTAGGAACTCCTTCTCCCTCTTCTAGAGCTTCTCTCTCTCTTCCTTAGAACAAAACACAACAAATGATAGGTTTCTCTCTCTATCGGCTGACTTAACACTCTGCTCGGACACGTGGCGTTACCGGGTTGGTTCTCTTCAAAAAGGTGATAGATTGACAAGACTTGACTCTAACAAAGCGTATTCAACAAGCTTGGTGGTAAGGGCACCTCGGCAAGTGATGACATCGGCAAAGGACAAGACATCGGCAAACAAAGGATAATGACCTCGGCTAAGGACAGAACTCCGGCTAAGGTCAAGACTTCGGCACTAAGGTAACAATGATCTCGGCTAGGAAGGACAACACTTGACTAAGCTGTGCCACACCTCGGCCTAGATGTGCCACACCTCGGTCTAGGTCATACCATTCCAGGACAAGATCACTTCGGTACAAGGATAACATCTCGGCCCAGATAATACACATCTCGGCCTTGGCGATACACACCTCGGCCCAGATGATAATCATCTCGGCCAATATGCCAGGACGAAGGTGGAGGTCAAACAAGGAGATTCCAAAATAGCTACAGGCTTAGGATGACCTCGGCTTGGAAATGATCTAAGCTTAACATAACAAGGCTTGACATGACTCAGGCTTAGCATGACCTAGGCTTAACACAACCTAGGCTTAACAATACAAGGGAGGAACAAAACATACATATACACTTAGGCAAATCACATACGTACAAAACAAGGCAAGATTCATGAATGCAACTTAACAAAAGCATGGTTATGGAAATGCACGTGAACATGACTAAGATATGAATGTGGGTTATTACACCAACTAATTCCCTGAACTAAATATGAAAACTACACGTCACTACTAATTCAAAAATACTAAAAAGAATAACAAACTAAGTACCCCACACTAAAGTGCACTAACACAACTCAACCCCACTCACCGTTTTGCTAAAATAATACCTGAGTTCATGTTCTTCAAGGTCTCAAGTTACTCATGACATGGGTTCAGGTCGAAACTTAATTAAAAGTAATTTTAAATTAAAACAGAATTTTAAACAAGTTTTCAATTTATTCACTAACTTTGAAAATTGAAAAACTCACTTCATACTGTTCGAAAAATTCCAAATCCCTCCAGATAACAACTAATATATCCTAAGTTTCAAACCCAATTGATTTACTTGATCTTCTTATCAAAATAATTATTTACAATTAATTATGTCCAAATAAGTTGTTTTCTGCAGCACTTTAATGAAATTAATGGCTCTCTTATTATACATGAGCAATCAACGCAAGGCCAAAAACGTAAGAAACTAGACTCGTAAATAGTTCTAATGACACTGATTTGATAATTTTCAGATTTATATCCAAAGAGAATGACACTTTTGACGTTACTGTTTTACACCAATTTTCTGGACAGATTTGAACGCACCAGTTAATGTAGATTTTGACTCCCAAAAATTATGAGAAAATTCTTATATGAAATTAAATATGTAATTAATCTACTGTAAAAATCTCAGTTCAAAATTCATCTGTTTGATATAATTCCTCGATTTTTAAAGTTTGTGGTTCTGTACATAATTTTGAAACTAAGAATTACACTAATTCTTTGCACACAATTTATTTCCTCAGGTTTCTTAACATTGTATATATATACAAAATACATAAACCTACAATTTCTCCATCAATGAACTAAATAATAATAGAATAAGGATAAAGATGAAAGAAAGAGGAAAACTTAGGAGAGCTATCTTTTGGTGATCACATACAGCACAACACACCCAATTCTTCCTTTGTTGCAACCTTTTTCCCCCCGCCCCCCCTCCCAATCTCTCTCTCCTGCGGCTACTACTGCTGCTAGGAACACTAGGGGTTTTTTTATTTTATTTTATATATCTAAGCAAAAGATTTTAAATTATTATCTCTTTATATTATTATATTTTCTATCTCCAATAATTTAAATAAAATATAAATATTATTAGATCAAAATATACTTACTGATTTGCCCCCTATTTATTTTTTTAAATAATAAATCTTGCCTCTAAATTAAAGACTTTCACCATAAATTTAATTTAGATTTTAAAATTAATTGAAAGACCCTCCAATAATATTTAGTTTGCACTTAAAGATTCACAAGCAAAATATTTGAGATTGTAAAATAATTATTACTTAATTATTTATTTGATTTGTATATTCGGGTTCTCATAATGGGATGCTAAAATTTAGAAATCGAATTTGCGTATCCAACATTCCAGAACTCAAGAAAAATATATTGGTAGAAACCTATAGCTCGAGGTTTGCGGCTCACCCTGGCAATACAAAGATGTATCACGATCTGAGGGAACACTACTGGTGGATAGAAATGAAAAGAGACATAGCAAGTCATGTCTGCAAATGCTTGCATTATCAACGTGTTAAAACAGAACTCCAGAGACCTACAGGAGCATTGCAACAACTCCCTATTCTTGAATGGAAATAGAATCACATTATTATGGACTTCGTGGCCAGGCTACCGCAATCAGTCTCAAAGAATGATGCAATATGGGTTATAGTAGATCGATTGACTAAGTCGGCACATTTTCTACCATTCAAAATTACGCACTCCTTAACTAAGTTCATGACTCTATACATTAAGGAAATTATTCGTTTGTACGGTACTGTAGTTTCAATCGTGTCTAACTGGGACCCTCGCTTTGTGTCTCACTTCTGGAACAAATTGCAAAAGGCTTTGGGAACCATATTGAAGTTTAGCACTACTTATCACCCACAAACTGATAGGCAATCCAAAAGAACAATTCGGACTTTGGAAGACATGTTACGTGTGCGTGCACTAGACCTTAAAGGTCATTGGGATAGGCATCTACCTTTAGTGAAATTCGCCTATAACAATAGCTATCAACCAAGCATCGGAATGGCACCGTACAAATCACTGTATGGAAGGAGATGTTGATCACCTCTTTGTTGGGCAGAAGTTGGGGACAGAAAGTTATTAGGCTTTGAAATCGTGCAAATAACGAGTGATCATCCAACAACGAATTCGCATTACCCAGAGCTGCCAAAAAAGCTATGCAGATACACAGAAACGAGACTTAGAATTTCAAATAGGAGATCATGTGTTCCTAAAGATCTCACCAACAATAGGGGTTATCCGATTTGGGAAGCGAGGAAAGTTAAACCCACGTTATATCAGGCCATTCAAGATAATAGAAATGATTGATTCTGTGGCATATCACCTTGCACTGCCACCTGAACTGTCCAATGTCCACAATGTATTTCATGTGTCAATGCTCCGGTGATATCTTTGAGATCCAGAACATGTCATTAATCACGAAGACGTTGATGTTCAAAACGATCTCTCTTATGAAGAACAATCGATATAGATCCTCGACCGTTATGATCAAATTCTCCGAAACAAGAGAATACCTCTTGTAAAAGTTTTATGATGAAATCATTGTGTCGAAAAAGCTACGTAGGAAACAGAAAATCAAATACGGGCCAAATACCCACATCTCTTCAAAAACCAAGGTATGACAAGTTTGGGGACAAACTTCTATTTAGGAAGGGAGAAATGTGACACCCCAATTGTTCAATTAATTTAACACCACTTAATATTAAATTTTGGAAGCATGTGATTAAAAGAGTTAGATGTTATTAAATTTTAGAGTGTTAGAAAAAAATTATAAATAAAAATAGTATATTTTTTTGAATTTTTCTGAATAGTTATTCACATTATTTTAAATTTAATAGTCAGTATATTTTTATACTGAAAATTATTTCAAGAAAACAATTTTAACTTTATATTATTATTTGATATTATTTTATGGGTATTGTGGTATTTTTCTCTATATTTTTCCTATATCAAAATACACTAAAATATAACATTTTCTGTGCGACAAAAATACGTGCCCCCAAGTTGTCTTGCTGCCCACACCTCTTGTTGCCTACGCCCTGTTCACTATATATAGATGCTAATCATTTTATGCCTCATCATCTCTTTCCCCAAACTCTCTTATTCTCTCTGCTAGGAGCCAAAAAAAAAAAAAAAAACCCTTTGAGTTTAGTGGGAGTATTTAGTGGGTTACAATAAACGGAGTAAAAAGTTGGAATTGACATTATGGTGAATTATATTATAGCTTGAGTCATCGTAAAATATTTTACGTATATCTTGAGTTACCACAATTTATTTTATGCAATTCATGTTTTATACATTATATTAATATTTCAATTACGTTAATTATTTTTTGAATTCTGTTTACTTAAACTGAAACCCATGGATATGGTTGTTTAAATTTTAGAAATTATTTGACAATAATTTTATAAATATTTATTTTTGTAAGTACCACCATGGGAATCCCATGCCGTGAGGGACTTAAATGATCATTGGCCTCTGAACGGTCACTTTGTAGCCCTTTGTTTGTCATGGATCCAGTGACCTCTGTTCTGATTATCATTCCAGTGACATCTGTTTTGTTCTATTCTATACCGTGGTTATAATTACTTGTTTATACGATTTCTACATTCTACTTCTGTTATTTAAAATTAGTTATGTATTTCAGTTACCAAACTAACCTCTGTTTATCCAAATAATTATCCATGGTAATTTTTGTACCCTCATGTTCACTGTATGATATTTCTCACTCTGCAATGTGCTTATAGCTGTTAATCACTTTTAGGTGACGTGTAAGGATCAGTACATGGGATAGGCACAAGGCACTTTGTAGTCATAGTGCAGCTCTGGTATTGTAATTAAACAGAAGCTCCAATGTATATGTTTTTGTTATACTTAAATAAAGATTTGGGTACCCTTTTGTTTTACTCCGTTACACTATTAATTTGTTATGACTTCAGCTATTGTGTAGTTGCGATGCCGAACCTTTGGGTGCCGGGTTTGGGTCATGACATACCCGTTGTCACTGGGCCACCGCTTAGTTAAGCTTAAAGGCCTTACCCCCCGACTAACCACAAGATGAATCATAGGTATTGACCTCGTATGAAGGAAAATCCCGATCTCCCTTTTTACATCATTCATGGACTGATTCCGACGGATTAGGCTCTTTTCCTCTTATGAGTACTTGCTATAAAGGGTGGTTCGAAATCGGTTGAATGAATGCCCTTTCTTTTTTTTTAGGGTACGACATGCTATGGCAAAAAAGACAAGAAATAAAGGAAAGTCGCTCCTTCCTGAAGAATGAACGTTGGAAATTCTTCGATGACATGTTTCTTTGAGTGCACAATTTCTTAGTTGTGCCTCTTTGGTACCGAGCTCTTTGATGGCCTTTCTTTATCTGATCACGTTAAAAGTAATAATTCGACAAAAGGAGGATTATTCAGGGCTCAATGGATAATGGGGATGGAATAGTGGTTGGATGGTTAGGACACCCTATCTTTAGAGATAAAGAAAGCGTGAAATGACTACTTTTTGACTATGAACCTTCCTACTGCACCTTTCCAGAAAAGAATAACTGGTTAATTCTCTCAACTTACTGTAGGTTACTAGTATTCTCCGATTGAAGAGAACACTAAGCCAGGTCAGGAATGCACCAAGGTGGAAAAGTCCTTTGTATAAGTCAATCAATCAATAGTGGAATAGAAGAGTCACAGTAAGAGTCTCATCCAATTGCCCAGTGTAAGCTTAATGAACTTCTCTATCTCGGTCCTCGCTCTCTACCCGATAGGTTTGTGCTATTGCCGATTTTGGCATTTGGTTATCAGCTCAAATCTTATAGATAACCTCAACCAGCTCGTGGGCTTGCTTCTCCTGGTATTCCATGTAGTCACGCCATTCCTTCGCGCTGAATTCCCATCGCTCAACCATAGGAAACAATTCTCCATCTTGGGAGTCAGACTTGCAATCAATCCCTTTTCATCTTAGGCGCACAACTGTGCACTCTTCGAAATAGAAAGATAAAGACCACTTTTAAAAGTGCCAACTCCTCATTGGAGGCTTCGTTAGTGGGCTAGCCCATCAAAGTCTTGTTTCTTCGTGCCTCCAAATCATCCTCTTGAAGCTCATTCTCTTTATCATAAATGATTTGCTTGCCCCGAAATGGCCGGCTTATCAGATTAAACCAAGAAAGCAAGAAAAGAGATAAGCGTTAGAAAGAGGTAGGAGCATTCACTCTTGCTATGCCACACTGTCATACTTTTAAGTAAGGAATTCCCTGCAAGGAAGTTATCGGCGTCTGTTCACGAAAGTTTTCTTTTTTGTACTTGCTTGAGGTTATGTACGCTTAGTTATCCTTCTCTATGTAACGTCGAAAAATGGAAAGACTTTGTTTGGCAGTATCATATATAAGAGACAAAAATAGATGCTTCAAGTATTTAGTTACCAGCTTAAGACCACGTCTTCTGCTGTCGGTTCGTAGGTGACTGGCCGGCCTGCCTTTCACTTCTGCACCCCTCTTCTAGTTGTAAAGTAAAGCTCCTTCCATTGTGCAGACTGTAATGAGTGGGTGGCTTTCCATATAGCACTCTCTTTCATTCCATGGTGAGAGTAGACCAGGAATGATGCAAGTTTCCTCTTTCCACTTTTAGCTAATCCTAATTAACTACCTTTCGATTCAATTTAAAGCCTTCTTCTATAGGGAGCAATACAATAAAAGGGATGGAAGCATAGAATCCTATAAACTAGCCTACTTTCCTATTGTTTAGTCCTCTTTATTTCCTCTAGTTCTAGAGTCTTTGGTCTGGAGTCTGTTTAGTAGCTAGCTTTTCTAATATCTTTTCTAGTTGTGTTTTTTACCTCTTCCCGCTAAGAAAGAACTAAGAGTCCCTTGATGACCCCCCATTTTCAAGACAAAAAAAGTAGAAGCGGGAATTCACCCTACCTAGTCAAGTCAGCAAAGCTCTACATCTTCTACTCTATCCCCTCAAGTGAGGAAAGAATAGATCGATATGTGATGTGAAAGTAGCATTGCTAAAAGAAAGACCAAGGCTTGAATCGGATTGGTGTACTCTCTTTACTTATAAAAGATAGGATGCGAGAATGTGTACGACCTGCGAGAGGTGAAGTTCATTGGCTTGATAGTGGGCCGTGGTATCTGACGGAACATTGGCCTCCTTCTCACTATGGCTTGCTCTACCTTCTTTTAGCTATAGGCATGTCCAATCCGATAATAGTCCTCGGTGGGGTTTCCATGTTATGGACGCTCCAACCACATTTCAACATGCTATTAGGAAGACTATGGATGCACCGACTTCGAGTCGTGCCTTCGATCGTTCAGCAAAGAATCAAGTATCTCAAAGGGAACTGTATGGTCACTTTGGATGGTAACACTTCTGTACATCCACCCCCCAATGTGACCACCCCTTTACTAGAGATCCACCATGGAGATAAGGATGTCTTCCTCTTAGGCTTCACCTTGGCAGAAGCTCGGACAGTATAATCTATCTTGGCGCTTGAGGAGGATCAATATGTTGGTGCACCCTTTATTCTTATGACAAACAAACAAGGATAAATTCCTGATTTCGATCTGGGAAGGAGCGGTAAATAGGGAGTTACAAAGGTGCCAGAAGTCAACAACCATTTGTTAACCTTTAGGCTGGGATATCAACAAACAAAAGAAGATTTGATGGCAAAGGCGATTGAAGCACGAGACAAGGCAAGGGAAAAAAGAGAGGGTAGAAAATGCAAGCTCAAGTACAAACCCATCCAAGGAACCCTCAACGGGAATTTTGTTAAGAGGAGGAGTAGACTTCCCATTTTGTGGGTTTCTAGAACCTTGGGTTGATCATGCAACAAGGAAAAGATATTCGGGGTTTGAAATTTTCTTTGATCACGAGCTCACAAATAGCGATGAAGATTTCATAGACCTAGGTATAGACATTGGGCAAGATAGATACGATAATTCAAGCTAGGAAAGCAAAGACTGGATAGACAATTTAAATGGTGTTGATATGAAGACTAGCTTGAGTACTAAGACTTGTTATGTTGACTCGGGGAATTTCAATGCCATGATGATGCTAGAAAATGGAACTTTTGAGGAAGACGTCGCCAAATACATAGTTGATGCAATGGAGGGTCAAGTGTAAAACTGGTCCATCAAAAAGTGTATTGTTTATAAGTCTAACAACGAGTCTAGTAAGGAGTCAAGTAAGTCGGAATCCGGCCTGTCAGACTTTGACACATCCAATGACTTGTATAAACCTAAGGGTCGAGATTGAGTCTAAATTTTCTGTTTATTTTGAGTTTGAGTCAGATGTAAGTTCCCCTGCTTCAATTGATGAAATAATGGATGATTTTGAGTATCCTGTAGTGCCATTAGTTAACAACATTGACCTCGCCAATTTTAAAAATGAAAAAGATTTCAAGAAAGAAATTCCTCAAAGCATAAAAGACTTAATTGAATGGGAAGAGGAGAGGCGAGCTAAACCTGTCATGAACGAAATAATCTCAATAAACCTAGGCAATAAGGAAAATCCTTGCATGGTCCAAATTGGATCCACACTGTCTTCAGAGGAACGAGAGCGCCTAGTCTCCTTTTTAAGAGAATTTAAAGATGTTTTTGCATCCTATGAAGACATGTTTGGAATCGATCATGAGATTTTACAACAAAAAATCCCCTTAGACCCTGAGGCTAACCCGTGAAACAAAAATTAAGAAGAGTTCGTCCAAATTGGGCCCTTAAGATTAAAGAAGTAATGAAACAAATCAATGCTGGATTTTTAATAGTATCAGAATATCCGACATGGCTAGCCAACATAGTTCCAACCCTGACGAAAGATGACAAAATTAGAGTTTACATTGACTTTAGGGATTTGAATAAAGCCATGCACTTCTATCATTTATGGTTGGGTTTTCTAGATACAATTAGATCATGATGGCATCGAAAGACAGAGAGAAGACAACCTTCACTACTCCGTAGGGACATACTGCTATAGGATCATGTCGTTTGGACTGAAAAATGTCAGAGCTACCTACTAGAGAGCCACTACCACACTGTTGCACGACATGATTCATAAAGAGGTAAATGATTATGTAGATGATATGATTGTCAAGTCCAAGGAAAGAAAAGGCCACTGCGCCACTTTGGAGAAATTCTTTGAGAGGATCCGTGAGTTCAGATTAAGGTTGAATCCGTAGAAGTGCACATCCAAGGTAACAGCAGGGAAGATGTTGGGGTTCTTAATCACACAAAGGGGTATAGAAGTGGATCCTTCCAAGATTAAGTCTATTTTAGAAATGCCCTCACCAAGGACTAAAAACGAGGTGAGAAGCTTTCTAGGCAAGGTGCAGTTCATAAGTCGACTCATTTCAAAGTTGACGTCAACATGTGAACTGTTGTTCAAGCTTCTGAAGAAGGGAACCAGGTTCCATTGGGATGAAAGATGCCAATTCACCTTCAAGCAAATCAAGCATTACCTGCAAATTCCACCAATATTATCACCACCGGAGCCTGGGAGGCCCTTGACTCTATATTTATCAGTGATAAATTCAACCACGGGATGTGTGCTAGCACAAGAATAAGATTAAAAAAAAAAAGTATAAAAGGCCATCTATTTACCTTAGCAAAAGGTGTTGGACTATGAGTCTTTGTCCACACCATTAGAGAAGACATGTATTTTATTGGTGTGGGCCACTAGAAAGTTGCGACATTATTTGCTTGCCCATTTAGTGGTGTTCGTTTCAAGACTAGACCCTATCAAATATCTTTTCAAAAAACCAACATTAACTGGTAGGCTAGCAAGTTGGCTCTTGCTTTTGGCTGAGTTTGACTTAAAGTAAGTCACCCGAAAATCAATGAAAGGTGGGGCAGTAGCAAAATTTTTGACTGGTTAGCTGACTGAAGGGAAAGGATAGCTCAGAATATTTGTTCCTAGATGAAGAGATCATGTAAGTGATGGAAGAAACCTAAAAGTTATATTTTGATGGGGCTTCAAACCAAATTGGCTATGGGATAAGGGTCCTCCTTATTGCCCTTGATGAGTTACATGTCCTGTTAGCCTTCAAGCTCCATTTCGACATTTCAAACAACCAAGCAGGATATAAGGCATGCGTTGCTGGATTAGAGGCAGCCCTTGAATTAGGGGTAAGACGGTTGGACGTTGTTGGTAATTCAAATCTAGTAGTTTCAGAAGCCAGGAAGGATTAGAAAGTCAAGAAAGAAAAGATGAAAGCATATCACCATACCCTAGATTGTCTATTGCCAAGGTTTGAGAAAGTCACGTACACCCACATAGTTAGGGATAATAGCCGTTTCGCTAACGTTTTGGCAACTTTGACTTCTATGGTAGAAATCCTGGAAGGAATCAAAATTGAGACCAATCATCACAGAGCAAAGGTATGTGCCATCATACGAGATGGGCGCCACCGTAGAAGAAGTCTGAGATGGGCATCCTTGCTATTTCAACATTTGGAACTTTGTAGAAAAATGAGAGTATCCGCAAGGAGCAACAAAGAAAGATAAAAGGGCCATTCAACGTTTAGCAACCCAATACATCTTATGCAGGGGTAGACTGTACAAGAGGGGTAATTTAGGGATGCACAAACAGTGTGTAGACGTAAAAGAAGGGGGCAAGATCATGGAATCAATACATGTAGGAGAATGCGAGGCACATGTGAATAGAGTTACGCTGGCTAAGAAGATCTTCATGCAAGGGTACTATATGGGCTACCGTGGAGAACTTGCATATAGTTCATCAGAAGGTGCCACAAATGCCAAATCCATGTGAATCTCATGAATGTACCACTCTGGCATCTGAATTACTTAACCTCGCCTTGGCCTTTCTCTGTGTAGGGAATTGATGTAATTGGGGGTAGTCGTGCCAAAGGGATCAAATGGACATGAGTACATACTAGTGGTTATCGATTATTTTACCAAATGGGTTGAAGCAGCACCTTTTTCGGTCCTCAAAACCTCACGTGACCAAATTCATCCAAAATAATGTCATCTACAAATATGGTGTGTCGAATGAAATTGTATCAGATCATAGCTCTCATTTCAAAGCAGAAGTAGCAGATTTGCTCAAAAAATATGGTGATATCAAAAGAACATAAAAACCATTCTACGAAGGACCATCGATATATACAGAGATTGGACAGACAATTCGTGTTATGGGGATATCAAACACCGATCAAAACTTTAACTGGGGCAACTCCCTATTCTCTAGTCTATGGAATGGAGGTTGTCTTACCTATCTAAATTGAGATTCCTTCACTACGTGTACTGGCAGAATGTCAAATTGAGGAGGCGGAATGGCAAAAGAGTAAGTTCAAAGAATTGATGCTTTTCGATGAAAGGAGGCTCCAAGCCTTATATCATGTTCAAGGTTACCAACGGAGGATTGCTCAGCATTTAAGAAAAAGGTGAAAGCTAGGAATTTGAAAGAAGGAGATCTAGTACTCAAAGAGAACCGAGCTCCAGTACATGACCCAAGGGAAAAGTTCAAACCAAATTGGACGAGGCCGTATATCATCAAAAAGATCATGATTGGAGAAGCAGTTGTTCTAATGGATCTGGATGGGATAGAATTCACATAGCCTATCAACTTGGACAAGTTAAAGAAATACTATCCTTGAGAGAGTTTATTAAGCCGAAAACCCAAGAGGGCGACCTACGCAAAATTTAGAGAGTAAAAACAAAAAAAAAAAAACAAAAAACAAAAAAACAAAGGCGCGCAAGATTGAAAACCTGAAAGAGCAATCTTGGCAAAAGTTAGAGCACAAAAGGAAAGTGTTAATACCCTAGAGAACCTGACTCTGAACTACGAATGGCCTGATTCGCAACCGTGGGATACATAGGCAACTTCACCCTGAGGTTCGACCCTATCTCATCCAGGTCTAATCACTCGTTAGCACTAGTCGTCAGCATCAAGTGCTAGGTTTTTCAAGCATCGTACAACTTCTAGAATCAGTTGTGGAAACTGTGTGATTAGTGAGCCAAAAAAAATATCATCACTTTTTACGAGGGTGAGTGATTCGTGTTCCTTTTTTTTTTCAAAAAAGCCCTCATTGCGTTATTTAATTTCGAACATAACAAACTAAATCCCATTCAAAGAAAGTTTTGAAACATCAAAAATGTAAGTGGAGGTAAATTGGTGACCTTGGGGGCATTGTGGGTAGAGTTAGAGTCGTTCAGATTTTGTTTCTCATATGCTCTCATATAATTCCATGCTATTCTCGAAGAATCTGCTTGCCAAATTGTTGCAAGATCAAAAAGGACTTCCATGCCTGGCTATATCTCTGTAAGTCCAAGAGTCTATCCCATCATGCCAGTCTTTAACAAAATCCATCCTTACCCAACCATGCCCAAGCATGGTATGAAATTGCTGAGTAAGATGTAGAAGCTGCCCGTACCTTCAATTTGTCCATCAACCATATCTGGGAAAAGAAAGAAAAAGAAAAGAGAAATCAAAGAATAGAGAGATATGAGTTGAGTAGAAAAAGTGAGTTGGGGTGTGCTAAAAATAGAAAAGAGAGATAAAAGAATAAAGAAGTGTAAGATGAGAAACCAAGTGAAATGGGTGGTACCTAGAGCAATAATGGACTCCCACCAAATTCCATGGTCTTATTGGCGTCGACTTTGTCCAAACCAATCAGGGTCTCTACAAAGATCAATCCAACCAAGCTTGTCCTGTCCCTAACCTTCCTGGCCGCATCCACCAAGATAGGGGCTGATTACTCTACTACTTCGCATCACTAAAAGATTGGGCAAATAAACAGATATATGGAACAGTTTGCTAAGAAACAACAACAAACCAGCAAGCATATCAGGCATGGCAATTTGATTCACTTCACGACGGGGCTTTCACCTTTCAAAGAAGCAATAGGGGCATTTTGATCAATCTTAGGTGGTTAGGATGTTTGTTAGATGTCCTTTTCAAGTTGTAATTTTCATTTATGCTCTTGTTGAAACTTTGTATAAAGAGTCACTATCATATTTAATAAAGAATGCACAATTAGAGGGAATCTGGTTAAAACTCCATTTCGTGAATTGTGGAAATATCTTTCCTGCACGCATTTTGCGCAACAGTATCTAAAAGGAAAGTTGGAGGAACACTTTATGGATCAATGCAAGAATAATCCTCAAGGCATGCGAAGGCATCAAAAGAATGGGAGGGCTGACAGAACCTATTATAGTAGAAAAATGGCTCTTCTCATCATCATTATTACTGCCCTCGTCAATAAAATTCACCACATAAGAGGTCATTAAAAACATTTTCCCAAAGAAGAGGCCTCGAAATGTAGAAACACTTCCAAATCTGGACCAGATTGGAGTATATAAATCTCGAGGCTTTAATCGTCGGATAGAAGTCTTGAAGGGAACTATGATTGCATCGCAAGCTATTCCACTTGTTCTTTTAGAACATAGATGGAACTAGTGTACATGAGCTGCATTCCCAGGAAAACACAGGATTAAGATATTTCCTTGAAATCTTGGATAAAGAGCCATGGAACCAGCTAGGCGGAGGCATCATTTAGTATACCAAAATGGTCCTGGTGTAATTAACTAGTATCGAAGTTTGTATCCTCTCACATGCAAAGGCTAAAGGATCGAAGAAGGTAAAAATTTGCAAAACTTTTGGATAAAGAGCTACACGGGTAGGGCACTTCAGTCATATTAGTTGGCAAAATGGAAGGTTTTGGCCACGATCATGAAATAACTTGGCCTCCTAATCTGAGCAAGATGAAAATAATAAGTTGGTTGGCATGAGAAATCAGGAGCTTCTTGATTACTTAGTTTTGTCACCCTCTGGACATCCTCAAGGTACATGTATATTCTAAACTCAAGCTTACACATTGGCACACCTTTTGAGCCACATCATCTTATTGGGCTCAAGTATCAACACGTCATTCAAGGCACATCATCTTAGCATTCTAGGCATTGGCACGCCTTTTGAGGTGCGTCATAGACTAAAACTTAGGCATTGGCATGCCTTTCGAGGCACATCATAAACTCAAACTTAGGCATTAGCACACTTTTCGAGGCATATCATTTTATCAAACTCGGGCATTAGCACACCTTTCAAGGCACCGTCATTGACACGTCTTTTGAGGCATAATTATTTTATCATATTTATGGCATTGTCACTGGCACACAAATCACTTGGCATGGCAAAAATATTACTCAAAATCACATTTGACATCATGACATAAAAACTGGCAAATTCTGGCACCAACTTGGCAAACACCTGATAAACCTTAACAAATTCTGACACATTTTGGCAAAAATACTTGGCACCATTTAATACATTATGGTAAACTTGGAACCACTAGGTATCACTTGGCACCCATTTAAACCTCCATGTATTGCTGATGTGAGTATGGAAAGGCACCACTTAGCATTTAAAATTCTCACGTCTTGCCAATACAGGCACAAAATAGCATTTAAACCCCCATGTTTTGTCGATGCAAGCATAGAAAGGCACCACTTGGCATTTAAAATTCCCACGTCTTATCGATACGAGCATGGAATAGCATTTAAACCCCCATGTCTTGTCGATGCGAGCATAGAAAGGCACCACTTGGCATTTAAACCCCATGTATTGCTGATGCGAGCATGGAAAGGGCACCACTTGGCATTTTAAACCCCCACGTCTTCCTGATGCGAACATGGAAACAACATAAAATAAACCCCTATGTCTTGCCAATTCGAACATGGAAAAGGAACTACTTGGCATTTTAACTCCCACATCTTGCCAATGCAAGCGTGGAAATGGCATCAAACAAACCCCCATGTCTTGCTGATGCGAGCATGGAATGACACCTAATAAACTCCTCATCTTATCGATGCGAACGTGGAATGGCATTCATTAAATCCCATGACTCGTCAATACGAGCAGAGGATGGCATCACTTGGCATTTAAACACCTCCATGACTCGTTGATACAGGTATGGGAAATCACCATTTGGCTCTTAATGAAACCATGACTCATCGGTACGAGCATGGAATGACATACAATAGCATACCCTTGCCTCGTCGAAATAGGCATAGAATGGCATACCTTAGCATCATAATGGCATCCCTCTAATCACACAGCAGTGTGCTTTATTATTTGGAATAGTTTTATCTAGAAAAAATTTGCAGGATTGGCACAAACCTGGAAAAGAATGGAAAGGAACTTGGCATAGGTATGACAAGGTGAGTACGACAGATACCGTCTGCTCTCGTCCCTTTACAATGCATGCTTGAATGAATGCTTGAGTTCTTGTTGCACACACTCTCTCACACATATTTTTGCACAACCGCCCCCGAACTACACTAGTCTGATTCCTTGCAATTAAGGCTATGTAGGCAACCTGGGGTTCGCTCACTTGCATGAATGTATGGTACTGCCTTAAGCCTTAGGGTTAAGTCAATTGGGATGGTCTCGGGTCTTTGACATCCGTTTCTCATCACTCCATGATTGTTTGAGGTCTGTCAAAGAGAGGCAACCGTAGACATCCTGTTTTTACTAACCTTAAGATTTTGGGCGCTTACAAGCCTCCTGATGATGAAATGGTACTTACTTCATCTTAGAAATGTTTAAAGGTTATTTAGAGTTGCTGTATAAACCTATTTTATCCAAAAATTAACTTTTTATAAAAATGACCATTTTACCCCTGGACTCATTTTTAGCCCAAAAAACCAGTTTTTTAACCCCGGAAAGCCTGATTGTTCCTTGATTGATCGGATTTTTCAAAATTAGTGACCCGTTTTATTAAAAAAAACATTGATCAAAATGCAATTCACACTTACTTGTGCCATAAGCAAGCCAAAGGCATAGGATCACGTTGTTGTGCATGCATGCATGACATGTGTACCAAGGCAAAGTGCTCGTGTGCACGTTAGAAATGAGTGCTCATGTTGTTTGTATGTGCACACAATCATTGTGCGTGCGCACATGGTCAATACATGCGCACATTGAAGCATCGCAGAGTTATTTTTGGTAACTCAATTTTGGTGACTCAATTTTGGTGCATTTTTGGTAGGAACAGTGGAGGGGAAAGTGATGAAACCCTAGAAGGGTTCCAAAGGCTTCCCCCAACTCTATAAATAAAGCCTCTCCCTCTCCCTTTGAAAGGGTTAAGGACTTGAAGCCTTTTTGTGCATTTTAAGAGCAAAATACACCCTCTCCTCCTCTCATCTGGCCTTAGCTCTAAAAATATCATATCCATAGCAACTCTAAACACAGAAGAACACTTAAGGACTGAAGAACTTCAACCTAAATTTAGATTCCAAGCCTGAGGCAAGTTTGCAAGCAAAGAACTCGTTGTTTTGTTGCGTTATTCTCCGCATGCTCTTCGGTTCTTAAAAACCAACAGGTAAACTACTTCTAATCTCTGTATTTCAATAGTCCTTTTGCTTATTTTTAGTAGTCAATCCATGCTAGGTTGTTAGTCCATCTTAACATCATCTAGTCTTTTAGTTTTTCTTACTATCTTGGCTCTTCTTGCATGCTTTCTTTCTTTTAGTTATCATGTAGTTAGTTTACATTTATTCTTTTATTTGTTAGTTGTCTTCTTATGCATATTCATCATGTAGTAACCTCAAACTGGGTCTAGAACCATTCTTGCATCTTTAGTTGCATGCTTTAGGTCATATTTATTTTGTGTCTTGCATTTAAGATGCAGAAGTGGGCATCCGAGTAAGTGTCTTTGTCTTTCTTGGCACATGTGATGTTTGCATTGTCCTTTAAATAATGCAAGTTTCTATGCTTTTTGTATGCAAAATTGTGTGTTTTGTATGTTTTCTTGAATATTGTGTATTTTAGTTTATATTCAAACACATGGGTTATCGTTAAAGGTTTCTTAATTCCTCTTTTAAAATTGAGGGGCGACTCTATGTCAATAAGGCAAGTCGATGTGGGAAGCAATGCCTTAGACTCGAAAAAGGCACATGGCCCACATATATTCAATGAATAATATGAGTGAATACAAGGCTCCCTAATATAAGAGAAGAAGAAGCTAAGTATAGAAACTCTATCTATGGTAATACACAATATGGTAATATAAATATATACAAGTAACACCCCCCTCAAGCTCAAGGTGGTAATGCAGATATCAACTTAAGCTTGGAAAGTAAGGCGGAAAAGCATTTTGGAGGATGAGCCTTGGTGAAAATGTCGGTTGTCTGATCGGCGTAGATAATAAAGATAAGACGAACAGTGCCACTAGTAACATGTTTCCGTATCAAGTGACAATCAATCTCAATATGTTTGGTGCGATCATAGAAGACATCATTATGGACAATCTGAATAGCACTCTGATTGTCACAATAAAAGTTAGTAGCAGTCGAACGAGAAACCCTCATATTAGAAAAAAGCCAATGAAGCCACACAAGCTCCGATACTTAGCCTCAATACTAGAATGAGCAATGAAAGTTTGCTTCTTACTGTACCAGGTAATGAGAAAGTCACCTAAGAAGAAGCAGAATCATGTGGTAAAATCATGTAGTAGAACAATGGTTCGTAGGATCCCCTACCCAATCTGTATCAGAAAAAGCCTATAATTGTATAGAAGAGTCTACTAAGTAGTGAGGACCATGAAACATAGTTCCTTAGAGATGGCGCAAAATGCGAAACAGAGCATCATAGTGCAAAGAGCGAGGAGCAGCCATGAACTGACTAAAAATGTGAATAACATAAGCAATATCTGGACGAGTAACCATGAGATAGACAAGATTGCCAATTAACCGTGAATAACCTAGTACTATCAAGAGGTGTGAGATAAGTTTAAGAATCAACTGGGGTATGGGCAGTTTTGCAATCTGTAAGACCAGTATAAGCCAAGAGATTAGAGGTATACTTGGCCTCGGTGAGAAAGTGACTAGAAGGATTATGAGAAATTTCCAAGCTAAGGAAGTAGCTAAGCAAACATAGATCTTTCATCTCAAACTGGCTACTGAGAAACTACTTGAGACTAGAGATACCCACTGCGTCATCTCCAGAGATGATCATATCATCCACATAGAGAAGAAGAATAATAATACCACGCTCTGTCTTATGTATAAGCAAAGTAGAATCATAGGTACTAGAGGAGAATCCAAAGTCAAGAATAGTAGAGCTGAACTTGGCAAACCAAACACGAGGAGCTTGTATCAAACCATACAAAGTACGGCGAAGTTTGTAGACTTTAGTGAATGGAACTAAGAAAGTAGGAGGAGGCTGCATATAAACTTCCTTTGTGAGATCACCGTTGAGAAAGGTATTCTTGAAATCCATATAACAAAGGCTCCAATGGCGAGACGACGACAGCGAACTAAAGCAAGATGGGCAACATGAGCAAATGTTTCCTCAAAATCAATCCCATATTCTTGACTAAACCCCCAGGCAGTAAGACGAGCTTTGTGACGTTTAATGGAACCATTAGAGTGGGTTTTAATCTTGTAAGCCCATTTGCAACTAGCATCACTCTTTTTAGGTAGAAGGTCTATATGCCAGGTATGAGTTTTAATTAAAGCCTGTGTAGTTCATCAATCATAGCTTGCTGCTAAAGAGGCTAGAACAAACCTCTCAATAGGAAGTAGGTCCATGAGAAGAAAAAATAGTGAAACCAACAATGAAATCACGAAGAAGGACAAAAGGTTGTGTTACACGAGTGGAAGCAAATTGAATTTTGACCATGTGTGAAAAATCATACTATATTAACTCAGAGCAAGATTTCGTAAGAAATAACCAGGTAAAACGAGTGAAATCATCGACAAATATGGCAAAGTATTTAGCTCCCCCCATAGTGATATTAGGTGAAGGCCTCCAAACATCAGAGTGTATGAAATCAAAAGGTGCATGAGATATAGAGGTACTAGTATTAAATGGTAAAGTAGGTTGTTTTGCAAGTTGACAAGATAAACAATCTATTTTATCATTTAGAACACCTAATTGACCATTTGAAACTAGAGAGCATAAACGATCAAAAAACACACGACCTAACTGAGAATGCCATAAAACAAGAGGGGAACTAGTAGTAAGAGAAGCAACAGTCTCGACAGTGGAAGGACTGGAGGAGGGAATGCGAAGGTGGATGAGTTCGTACAGACGTCCATGTCTACGATCTATCCCGAGTGTTTGTCCCCGTCTTCGGATCCTATACAACACAATCAGTTGGAGAAAATAGAATAGTGTGGCCAAGATTACAAAGTTGACCAATAGAAATAAGATTAAGTGTAAGATTGAGAGGATCATAAGTGTGAGGGAGAGAGACATTAGAGGTAGAAATATGGCCTATTTGACTAACATGTATTTGAGAATCATCAGCAATGTGAATGACAGATAAATTACAAGGACATGTGGTAAAAGAAAACAATGTAGGGTCAGAGGTCATATGGTTGCAACAAGCTGAATCAAAATACCATGAAGAGGTACCTAAAGCAACTGAGAGAGTAGTAGAGGGTGTACCAGAAGTAGAGAAAAACCTTGTTCACAATAGCTTTAATATCATGAACAGTGTAAGTGGAAGATGAGGCAAGTGCAATAATAGGAGAGGAAAATTGAGCTGAAGAATGATGCTAGCTGATAGAGGATCCAGAAAAGCCACAATGTAGAGGAAAACTATCTGAATAATCCATGAAGTGATCAAAGTATTAGTCACAAAAAAGGCCCGGTGGTGTCGGAGAAAAATTGGGGGAAACAGAGTGTCCTAGTGAATTCGAAACACCGAAAATAGTTGGATAACAACTGAGTTGGCCCAGAAATAGCTAAAAAATGGACCTGTAGATGACTAGGTGTGAAATAAGCCAAAAATGATGTCGGCAATAGGTAAGGGTAATGTCAGTGTGCACAGCGCACGTTAACAGAAGAGGCATACAACACACGGTAGCTACAGAGACGTGCACAGTGCATAATAATAGAAAAGGCACAAGAGCACATGAAGCTGATGTCAATAATGATGTGCACAAGAGCACGGAGGCTGACATCAAAAAGGTCAACTGTTGAAGCAACTAGATTGGAACAGCGCGGCAGAGATAGCTAGAGTGGCTCTGCGGCTAGGACTGACGTTGCGCGTGATTGCTCGTTAGAGAGTGGAAGCAGAAGCGATATCAATTGACGCGTTGATGACAAAATCGTCTTGTGAGCGTGCGTGGAGAACTTGCTAGTGATGAGGTTAGTGGTGTTGGAATCGTGAGAAGATTTTGATCAATTTGATGATAAGGTCGAAAAAAATTTGGTCACCGTAACAGTGCTTGAACAGAGGTGCTGCAGTGCCACTATGTACGGGCAGTGAGCAAAGGAAAAAAAAAGACTAAGACGTAAAAGAGAAAGAGAGAAAACTTTTTATTATCTTCAATGAATAATATGAGTGAACACAAGGCTCCTTTATACAGGAGAAGAAGAAGCTAAGTATAGAAACTCTATCTATGGTAATGCACAATATGGTAATATAAATATATAAAGCTAGCAGTTTATATTGGAACCAAGCATTTCAGTGTCATCCATGCTGAAGATGATGAGTAATGTATTAGATAATAATGGTGAAGATGATGAGTGTTGGAAGATGACGAAGAAATACAATGTTTATATGTTTAAACCCTAAACCCTATAGGTGATGATGGTGTGTAAAAGTATTTTGTGTTTTTAAATATGAAATCTTTGAATGGGTAGAATACACTCCCATATTGTTCTTAATGGTCTTTTCATTTCAGGATATTATTAGAATATAAATTTAAGGGAAGTTCTATTTACACACCACTGATCCCCTCAGTACACACCATTAACAAATTAAGAGTAATTTTATTTACGCATCACTAATCCTCTCAATACATACCATTACGTAGTACGCACGTATAATAATTTTTAGGGTTTGAAAATATCTTAGTTCACACCTTAACTTTCCATTACTAGTCCTAAGGTAACACACTACCTGTCTGTTTGAATACACACTATAATCCACACCCATATATCTCCATTTTCAGAACACCAGAGACCTCCATCTTCACAATTCCATAGATCTCCATCGTTGGCATTGAAGATCTCCATCGCCAGCGGAGGGTTTCATTCAGCTGGTACATTATCGTCGTTTTAAATCTCCATCATCGCTGTCGTTTCGTTGTTGGCTTGCCAGTGCATTGTCATCGTTTTAGATCTCCATCTTCATCGTCGTTTCACTGTTATTTCACTAGTGCATTGTCGGTGTTGAAGATTTGTCATTCTCACCCTTGATTCGCACATTTGATTCTCACCTTGATATGTTTTCCTATTTTCTTATGATTTGGTTACTAATTCAAATTAAAATATTGAATTTTATATATATGAACATTTATAATTTGGTCAATCTTAATAATTTGAACAAAATTGTTTTGTTCAAATAAAAATGATTGAACATTGTGTAAAAGTTCAACTCTAATTATCCAAACATGTGACAAACAAAGTCATCTTCCCAATGGTTATACGAAAGAGATAAACAAAAAATCAAAAAGCTAAAGTATTTTTTTTTTTTAGAGGACCCAAAAAGATGAATATTAAACTGATCATTTCATTGTTGCATTATTCAAAATTAACAATCTTAGTGTCATCCATGGTGTGCAAATATTCAAAACCAACTGATTTTAATATGCTCCAATCTTAAATCTTCAAAACCAATTGATTTCAATATTCTTAAACCCTAAAACCAATTGATTTCATTGTTCTTAAATCCTAAATCTTCAAAACCAATTTATTTTGGATGTTTATGTGTATAGGTGATGATGTTGTCTGAAGAGTGTTTTGTGCTTTTTGTTTTTATATATGAAATCTTTGAATAGATAGAGTCTTTAATGGTCTTTTCATTTGAGGATATTATTAGAATACAAATTTAATCTGTTAATGGTGTGTATTCTAACCATTCAAAGATTTCATATTGAAAAATACAAAATTATTACTTTTCACACACCATCATCACCTAAAGGTTTTAGGGTTTAAACATATAAACACTATATTTCTTCATTATCTTCCAACACACATCATCTTCACCATTATTATCTAATACACCACACTCATCATCTTCACCATGGATGACATTGAGATGGTTAGTTCCAATATAAACATTAAAAATGTTGATTTGAATTATTACATAGCTTTTTAGTTTTTTATTTATCTCGTTCATATAATCATTGGGAAGACGAGTTAGTTCGCTATGTGTTCAGATAATCAGAGTTGAATTTTTGCACAATGTTCAATTATTTATATTTGAACAATATAATTTTGTTCAAATTATTAAGATTGACAAAATATTAATACATAACAAATTGAACATTTTCAGTTAGTTTGGTTAAAACAAATTAAACTTTTATTCTTTGTTCATATATAAATTTTTGAACGCATATAAATTAGTTCAACTCTATATTCATGAAGAGGACTATTTTATTTTATTTTTAGGTTAAATTTTTTACAGAATTCTATATCCACCCAATGTAGCAATGTTGAAATTGATTGTGTTGTTGATACACAAGTGAATTTGTTACTAAAGATGTACAATCATGTTTGAAAAATACAATAAATTGTGGTTCATTTTAATTCTCTCTCTCTCTCTCTCTCTCTCTCTCTCTCTCTCTCTCTCTCTTTGTGGTGGAGGAGGAGACATGAGGGTTAGGTTACAATAGAGGTGGAGAGAAGATGAATCACGATGGTAGGGACGGGCAACAGTGTTGATCACGATGGCGAAGGTAGGGATTGGGGTTGTTCGCAATGGCAGTGGGGGAAGTGAGTTTCTTCATTATAGGTTGGGAAGTGCGTACTATGGTAGAAGGATGGACGGCGGAGTTGGGAAGGAACAGCAGGGCTGGAGAAGAGGGGTTAGTGGTGGCTGCAGCAACGAGTGTTGGCAAAAAGGGGTTGATGGCATTGGTAGGAAGGTAGGGAGGCTGTGGAGAGGGCAATGACCGAAGAGAAAGGGTGGCTGCTTTCTATCAGCTATCGGCGTTGACCGTGGTTAGGGTTTTGGTGGAGGAGGAAGGGTAGTTTAATATTATTTGAAAAATAGTGGTATGTATTGAGAAAAAAAATCAAAACTTTCAATTTGAGTGTAGTGTGAACTAAGCACAAAGGGAGGTGATGGTGTGTATTGAAATAGTTAGTCGTGTGTAAATAGAATTTTCCACAAAAATTAAATTAAATTAAAGAGTGTAAAAAAGTTAGAAGTATGGTGTAAGTAGAATTACCTTTTATTAAATCAAGGGAGAAACTTTTTTTTTTTTTTTTTTTTTTTGTATCAAATTGAGAATTTATCAAATTTAAATTTGATAAAATTTAAAAAGATATAGTATCGGTGATTATTTTTTTTTCATCAAAATTGATGAAAAGGAAAATTTGGGATGAGAGGAGAATTTTTCTTAACTTGGAAACCAGTTAAGAACCTTGTGACTCTGGATGGTGGTGGTGCTCCTTCCCTTGTTCAACAACATTGGTAATCTTTCTCTTCCTCCTAATTGTTAAGCTAACATTGGAAGGTTGTTGCAATAGTCGACATTGCAGCATATCGAGTAATCGCGACTGCAAATGCTTGTTCATCTCCATCACATGTTCTCCCATTCTTGTGGCCCAAGCTTCACTCTCCAGCCTTGTTTCCACCATCATTTCCATAGCTGCAGTTGTCTGCCCAGTCTGTTCAATCACAATCACAACCACAATCATGCCAAGCCATGAGAGAGAGAGAGAGAGAGAGAGAGAGAGAGAGAGAGAGAGAGAGAACCTCCAACTCAAGGATCTGTTGTTTCAATAAATCGGTGGTTCGAAATTCAGAGGCAATACAATGACCTTCATCCCTAGAAGAACTTGAAGGTAGGTAAGTAAGTACTCCTTCAGATGAGTTGGCTGGCTTAGGATACTTATCAAGCACAGAAACTCGAATCGGTTAAAGGTTTTATGATTATGGTTCATCCTAGGAAACAGTGACAATTGTGGGATCACAACCAAATTAGTTATGAAACCTGCAAATAAATCAGAGAATGACTTTATTATTGATTGTTAATTTTTAGGTATAGATGAAACAAATATAGATTCAATAGAAAAAAATAAAAAAGACGTGTGCAGTTACGTCATACAAAATGTAAAATTCCCCAACCTTGTTTCAACTTTGTATTTAAAATGTTGGAACATATAAATCCCATCAAAATGAAGGTATATGTCATCCTGTTAAGCAAAGCTTAGGGCCCATTTTATTATGTTTTCATTTTATTTTTTCTATTTTTATTTTTAGAAAACATAGAAAATTAGCAATACGAATCTAGAAACCTCCAAAAATTAGAGTTAAAAACTATAGGAGTGGACATTGGATGGTATTAAATTCCCCTAACCCAACTACAAAATTAATTTAAAAAAAAAAAAAAAGAGATTCCACTTGCCTTTTAGGTGGTTGAATCTTCGAATGATTACACAATTGACAACATCCCAAAGGCAGGCAGTGCAATCTTCAGATGCAGAGACCAAGCCCAATCCGCAAAATGTCAAAGCAGTTATAGATCCACTGCATCAACAAAAATTGGTCAATTCTCAGTTTTTGTTTGTGTTCACATTAACAACAAATGTACACAAAAGTTTTTTAACTAGGTATAGAGACTAGAGAGGATCATTATAGAACACTCACTGCCACCCTTTTATGTATGTGAAATTTTGAGTGTGTAAAGTTACATCCACAAAATTATATTAAACCACATAGTGAAAAAGCCAACTAGCTGAGCTATTGCAACTTTTAATGTGTGCAAGTTAGAGATTAATGCAAACTTATGATGACTCTTTTTATTTATTTATTTGTCGAACTTATGATAACTTTGATGTACATTTTTACATGAAAATCTATTCAAGAATATATACATCGCGGCAAATAGGACCGTTTGATTTTCTATAAAGTAACAACATCATTAGTCTATAAAAATCACAAGAAAAGTTTTAAACTGTTAAAGTTGGTTTGGATTCTCATGTCACGCTCACTAATTCTGGGTCACCACTGCCCTCAATGAGTTGGGGTCAAGCTATGGCTCAAGTCCATCTTACAGGAGTGACCGTGGATCCCCCATGTCTACGGGCCCATGTCTCACTTAATAGATAGGGGCTCCTATGTTTATACCCAGGGATGGTTGCCACACGCTGGTTGTCCCTTTCTACACTTTTTTACAATCTTTTACGGAGTAACCAAAAAGAGGAAGGAAAAAAAAAAGGTTTAAATTCAACAATTTCACTAACTCTTTCTACATCTAAATAGAGTATTTTTCTATAAAGCATTTTGAGAGTTCCAAACCAAAGATTTTACTTACTTGCGACAAAGACTACGAATATAGAACTAGCCACATAAAATAATCTTAGCCATACATATCAGATGGTGAGACCTATCATAAGAAAATACAATTTACTCAAATTTCTCCACTTATATGTTATGTCTATAGTCAATTCTATGTCTTTAGACTTATTGTACTGACTTGTGTCCCGTTAGCAAGGTTGGCTCATCCTCTAAAACAATTGAAGTATCTTCCACCACTCCAAAATCAAGTGTATTCAAGAAAATCGTTCCATCTGCACTACCAGAAAATAACTTCTTGTCTGTTGGATCAACAACTATTGCAGTAATTGGTAGCGGAAAAGCTCGAGTTTGTAAAAATCTTCCAGTAACCAGGTCCCATACCTACAATACGAAAATAAGTCATTCTGAGTGACAAAAATACTCATGCTAGGAAGATATTATTATGAAACAATTAACATAATTAAGTAACCTTGCATGTGCCATCAAGGGAGCTTGATAAAAAAATTGAACTTAAGCCATTTGATGCAGTTAATAGGCCCGTTATAGAGGATGAATGCTCTAATGAAAAATTTAGTATTAAAGGCACAGTCCAACAATCTGTCTCGTCTACCAAACTTCCACCAAACAATGTGATTACAAAGTTAGTTATTTATTTTTCCTGAAAAATAAAACTAAATGACATTCAAATAGGAACATTCTATTGTGAAAGAAAGGAAGATTCACATTTTTTACCCGATCATAGGCCAAATAATGATCATGCCATCTTCTAAACCAGAAATAAGAAATGAATCATCGCTAGAAAATGTCAAGCAAGTCACTGATTTATGATGTGCGCACCAAGTCCTGACCAATCTCCCATTTGAAATCTACAAATTACCATGGCACTCAATATTTGGAAATAATGACTACAAATAATATGTACGAATTAAGCTAATGGCCCACAAAAACAACTATTTAGTAATTTTCTTATATTGTGATCAAAAAAAAAAAAAAATGATCTTTGCATATGGGGCTACAAAAAGAGTTTATTAACCTCCCAAACGTAAGCATTTCCAGAAGGGGCTCCACCAACAATATACGTGCCATCCTTTGTGCATGTTATTGGTCCAATGGACTCCATTGGGTAGCTCCGGACCGGTGCTTAAGGCTGAATATCAATATGTCATACAAAGAAGTAAATTGAGTTTCACAACAAAAATCTGGAACGATGTTTAATAGAACAAAATATTATCAGATCATAAGCCCCAATTTACAAAGTTAACTTCCTTAATTCAATCCAAAAAAAAAAAAAAAAAATCTTGATTAGTCTGTTTTCATTATTGTTTTGCAAAATATGTCAAATTCAAGTGATTGTAACCAATGATTGCTATGGTAGATGAATTTTAAAAGTAATTACTAATAGCATCATTACTTTTGTCCATTTAATCATATGCTATTCGCAACGGTAAAGAGAATATTATTACAAACCAAAAATAGAGCAAAACTAAAGAATCCAGCTAATAGCTAATCAATGATAAAGAGCTTATTTTTGTCAATACTTGGACTGGATTTTTTCATTAATATAATAATGAGATTTAGCTAACCAGTTGTTTTAAACCATCACATCATGTTTTGGATGAGAAGAAAAAAGAAAATCAACAAGGGACACATAGGGGAAAATCAGCAAGAACATAAAACACTTGTTATCGATTTCAACACATTTTTCGCTGATTTCAAAATACTTTTTAGCTTTTTCACTTATTTTCAAAACAATTTTCACCCCAATCTCAATGCAAAGCAGTGTCCCATGGTAGAAGTTAGCATTATCCAGACAGAAATTGACACAAATATAAACACCAATTGCATTTCCTAAATATACAGAGACCATCATTGCTCACAAAAATAACCTATAGAAAGGGCTTCTATAGACCAATCAGCTATATATTACTTCTTGCTAGGATTCAAAAACCTACATGATTCAACTTAAAAGAAACGTCAACAAATAGAACATTTAACTTGTTACAAAACACATATACAAATTCATATGTAGGCAATTCAAAGTACTCAATTCCCAGCTTACTCTATACCAGTGATATAGCCAGAAATTTGATTCAATGATATCATTAAGCTATTTGCCTTCGATATCATTATTTCATACTATTAGTTCTGCAAAAATTATTAAAATAAGCTTTCACATAATATACCACAACAGAAATATAAAATCATATATTTGCAATAATAACATTGCATACATAATTTAAATTTGTTGAATTTCACCAAATGAACTGAGATAGAAAAAAAAGACAAAGTAAGACTTCATTTGAAGAAGAAAAAAAAATCATAAACACTTAACAATCTCATGCTTAAAAAATAAGATGAGAGAGAGAGAGAGAGAGAGGAGAGAGAGAGAAGCAACTCTTAACTAAATTTTACTTTTAAAAAGAAAGATTTAATATACAAAAATCAAAAAGCCAATAACTCATACCAAAAAGTCAAAGATTCTCTTTTATCTTTATTTTTTGCACATCTTTTCGTCAAAAATCAAAAAATCATCTCAAACATACTAGTTTTTTTTAGCTCATATTTTAGCTAAATAGTCAAAAAGTTACTAAATTAGCCTGTTTCCAAACGAGGTCTTATTATTTCCCCTTCATTTGCAATTACAACACTCACAATTGCCCTCATAATTTTTATAAATACCATTAACACATCATTTTGGATATATTTTCTATTTAAACTGTCTACTTTCAAAATCATTTTGACACAATCATATTTACTTTTTAACAATTTTACTGATGCTAATTTATGAAAACCTGTCAATAAAATTGCATAATACTAGTAACCATTTCCTTCTTAATTTTTTTGTTTATATTTACAAAAAATTTAAAAACTATCATATAAACTTGTTTATTAAGTTTTTTAGTTTATAAAAAAGTCTCTCAAATTAAAAACTAAGCTAAAAATTATAAACTGAAAAAATGTGTTTACAAAAGTTTAAAAACAATGGAAGCAATGTGGAAGGAAAAACAGATGCACAAGGTCAGTTATTCAAACTACAGGAGTAGCATTCACGAATGCATTTTTTGTTCTAAATTTTTTTAAATATTTGTTCAAACCAAACATGTTTTCAATTTTTATTTTTCTAAAACTAAAGAAAAGTTAGTTGACAAATTTTTTATAAACTAGGGTGAGTTCCATTTTAGGAGAGATTGTTTATTATTTGACTCAAACCCACTAAAGTTGCACGCATGCTAAATTGAGAATGAAACTTGCACATTTGAGTGACAAATTAAAATTTTCCATATGCTCCTTTAATTAGAATGGAGATGGAAAACATTCAATAATGTGGATCACTGGCTCTATATATATACAAAAATACTATGAACTCACTTTTATCAACTCATAATTCATCTTGTGTGGTGAAAATTAAAAAACTAAATTGATGAAATGTAGGATTTATGTATAAATGAATAAATTTTGGATTTATAAGTCTAAGTTTGTGGTGTTGTTTATATATGTATATAATCCTAGTGCAGCAATTCACAGAGAGCAGAAACACAGTATTTGAAAGAGATCTTGAGATTGAGCTAGAGGGTATTATTGAGATTAATTACCTTATTGAAGGGCCAAATAAAGATGACGCCACCAGCAACTGAGCCCTGCCTGTGTATCTGAGAAGCCACAAGACACTGGTTTGCCAAGCAGATGAGTCCATGAGGAGGTGAAGCACTGGTTGGTATGTGGAGGAGATTTTCTCCACTCTCTATGTCCCATATGGTTATTCCTATCCCCAAGCTCTTGTCACTGCACACTACCAATGCCTCCTTACCAATTCCACCCATCTCTCTCTCTCTCTCTCTCTCTCTCTCTCAAGCAACTTTTTCTTTTCTCTCTCTAAACAAAGACAAAACAATTTTGAAGCTGCAAGCATGCAAAGCACAATGTAACATTGCCAAAGTGGCAATTGTGGTTGAAAATTTTGGCACATTATATGGCAGATCACCAGCTATTAATGCAGCTCTTCTACATTTGTTTACCATGCAGTGTTGCTGCCTATTCCAGCAGGACACATCATTGTAACCGCTGTGATGATAAAGTCATCATGAAAACAACTTTATAAACTCCAGCATAAACTAAAATTTCAAATCACATTTTCAAATTTGAAAAAGTGTGAAATTTTTATTATTTTTTATAATTTATATTCAATTGAGATCTTATTTTATAGAATTTTTAAAAATATAAATTTTATCAAAAATAGATATGTATATCGAAAATAGCAGAATTTTAAAGTTTGAAACATAAAAAATAAGAGGAAATTACACGTTAATTACAAATTCATCAAAAAATTTATAATTTTATTTTTTAATATTTGTAAAGCTTATTACTAATCTGAAAATATTTTTTCAAACTCCCACTAATGTGAAATTACCCCAAAAAAATAATAGCTACCATATAAGTATGTAAACTATTTTTGTTAAATTTGTGCTTGCACAAAATAAGGATATATTATGGAACTTTATCAATTAAAAATATAATAATAGAACTTAATGAAATACAAGTGCATGCAAAAAAAAAAAATCCTTGAATAAATTTACTTAATTACCTTTTATTTACCAAGAAATTACTGTACTAAACTTGATCTCTTTTTCGGTTCAGCCAAATTTCTCTCTTTTTTACACCCAACCAAAATGGATCCATGGAAGTGTAGGGCAGCAATCACACCGTCAAAAAATTTAAAAATATCAAATACTATATTAATAATTAATAAGATAATCTTAAAAGTTCACAATCAATTATAATTATAAAGATTTGTAAATTTAAAAAAAAATAATTAATTTAGATTTATCAAATATTAATGTCCAATTTTGTTAACTTGACACAACAGATCAACGTGAACTACGCATATTTATAAAAGGATGTCAAACTGTAGCTTGACTTTTTCGTGCCCCCTCTCGGAAGACGAATAAGCCCTACAGTATCGGTCTCCTGTGGTTCTGAATCAGATCTCACAAGTGCAATGTGAAATAGATAAACACCAAAGAGTCCCAATCCGGTAAATCTTTTGGAAAATCAATTTTGAATAAAAAATGCCAAAAATGGACTGTTTTGCTAGATACAGAGTCGCCACCTAAATATTTTTTGAGAAATTTAGGAAACCAATGACTCGTGCCAAAGGCCACGTGTCCGTCATCACCAAGATTGTCTCGGCTTGGAAAGTTAGGTACGAGAGGGGAAGGTCATGAATTGAGCACCTCCCGCTCGCCCGATCAAAGATCGGTCTTTACTGATCATGATATGAATCTTATTTACATTATATACTCTTATTTCAATTTATTAGGCTAGCATTACTATGTGATGTGCACACATACAAGTATAGACTAAATTGCAAGAATTGGAACATTTCGATTCATGTTTATTTTTTAAAAGAGTTTTGAATATGTATTACTTGAAAAAGTGATCGCATATAAACATTTGCTCAAATTATTCCAATTCAAGTAATTAACCTTTATCCACAGGCATGCAGACAATTTATCACTTAAGCATTTAGCCTCTTGACAAGCATGCTAGACATGGCAACAATCACACGTATGCGATATGCTAAAGTGAGTAAAAAGGCTCATCTAGTATTCCAAGCCAAAAAGATGAAAGAGTTAACACAATGCATAATCCTAACTATGCAATATGACTAATGCAACACATGCGAAATGCAATCTAAATAAGCTCGACTACTAGGATAGCATATGAATCAATTAAATAACATGCGGTCTAAGCACGTATTCAAAGAAGTATTAAACTAACAATACAGTTAGAATGATGAACTAAGCCTCGGTGCATGCAATACAAGTGAATGCAAGGTATGAGAGATGCTAAACAAAACATGATGCCCTAAGCTAACCAACATAAGCAGGTAAATAAAAGGGAGAAAGACGTGGGGTTGGAAGAACGTTATTACAACATTGCACCCTCACGTAGGAGGGTTCGAATGAACAAACTAGCTAACAAATTAAAGCTAAACTAATTAAGTACCTATTACAAACCCAAATGAATAATTTAGCTAAACTACTTGACTAATTATTACAACAAATTAATTAACTATTCTAGCTAACTAATTATTACAAAAAATAAAAATAAACTAATTATTTATATGAATACAACATGAAAAGAGTGCTAAGCTAGCTATTCTAATTACTCCACCTCGGGAAACGGGGAATGTTCATGCATACACGAACTTTCCACCCAAAAAAGCCACTATTTCTGCTGTCTAATGCCTCTGTTGCATAGTGGAATACTTGCACTGATTTCCACCTCAGAACCAACTCTGTTCTTCTTCAAAAATACACTGCTAGATTTTGCACTGGTGGCTAGCAGTTGTCTCTGATCCTTGATGGTGGCTGCCGACCATCAATAGTAGCTCACGCCCATCGATGATCGGACTTTCTGTTGTACAGAGAGCAAACAAAGCAGGAACAGGGTATTCTCAAGGGTTTGTTTGCACAACTCACCCCTCTTTATCATTTGAACAGCTCAAAGGAGTAGCAAGTTTGATTCACAACCACCAATGGATGCAATTTCATTGCATGATGACTTATGAACCAAGTGTGCAATTTCAATTAATGTAACAAAATAAGACTTTCAAAACCACCTCCCTATCATGAATGATCAAAGGGAATAGTTGATATTGAATCTTGAACCGTTTTCATCACTAATGAGTATGAAACGACTCAAGACTCAAGGGTTTAATTAACGTCCGATTGAACCCAAATCAAATTATTATCTTGCAGCTTTTTATTCACCAATTTTATTATTCCATTTTAATTACCTCTCAATTCTTTAATCAATTAAGTCCACAAGTGAATTTAAGTCCTCTAATGGAAAGAGGGCTCAAACCAAGTGTTGCTTTAGACATAAAAGAGACACATACCGTTGGCAATGAACCCCCAAAGGGATTAAACCATTAAACATGACACCTCAATCTCATGCTTAAACAAACAAATAATTTGAAACCACTTTTAGAACAAAGAAAAAGCCAAGAAATGAGGGAGGTTGCAGAGGTGATTAAAGGTGAGAACAAGTAAGAAAAGCACTAAATAAATGCAATCAACTCAAATAAGGTGGTGTCTAAGGCCTAAAACACTAAACTTATGAGGACAATTACACTACAAGCATGCGATACAAGGCTCAAATGCAATGAACACTTAAAAATAGTGCTAAAATAGTGCTAAATAAGTCCTAAAACATGCTGTACTTAAGACAAAAATAGCTAGAATAATAGCTAAAACAAAGAGCTATGTTAGCTAGTAAACAAGATACAAGGAGGGAAGACTAACCCCTCTAATTTTGGACTTCAAAAAGTATTTTTAGCCACGGAAATAATTTTGAAATTTAGTATTTAAAAGCTCAAAAAAAAGTGACAACAAGGTGGGAAACACAAGGGTAAAGGCCTTGGAAGCTAGGTAGAAGAAATGGTGAGCCACCCCTTCACCCCTATTAGCCTTAAACCACAACTTTTAGCCCAAAATTTCAGAGTTTAGACAGTCCAAAAATAGCTCAAAAATAGTACAAAAATGTGCTGGAATGAAGACAAAAGTAGCTAAAACAATAAGCTAAAACATAGAGCAATTTAAGCTAGTAAACAAACCAAAGGAGGGGTGTCTAACCCCTTCATTTTTGAGACTTCAAAAACCACTTTTTTAGCCTTCGAAAACCTCTAAAAATTAGTAGTAAAAAGCTCAAAAAAAGTTGATGAAGAGATGGGAAACACAAGTGTAAAGGCCTAGAGAACAAGGTTCAAAGAAGGGTGATTAACCCTTCTACCTTTAATAGGCTTAAACCACAAGCTTCAGCCCATAAAAATAGTTGGAAAAAAAAAAAAAACAGTTCAAAATTAGCAAGAAAAGATAGAAAAGAAGTAGTGCAAAGGAACTAGTAGTTATACCTCTTGAAAATGAATAACACTTTTGTTCACAAACCAACAAGTTCTCACTCTCAAGGGCTGAAATTTGGACTCAATAATCTCAGTAAGGAGAGCTCCAATATTGGTTTAGGAAGTGTTTGGGTAAGGTGTGTGTGTGTTGCAAGATAAAGATAGAGAGAGAATTTCAAGAATTGGAACTTTTGGAATTTTTTTCAACCTTAAACCATGAGGGAAGGCCTACTATATATAGAAAAATAGCCCCTCAGGTCAACAATATCATGCCTGGAACAACTGGAGCTTTTGGGGGATAGCTAGCCAAAAATATCTATGTTTTGCACTAGTGGCCGGCAGGCCAAAAGTGTGAATTGCCGGCCACGAAAATCTGCTTCCAGGTCCGACTTCAAACGGGCATATCTCCTTCATCCAGACTCGGTTTTACGTCATTCTTGAGTCTAAATTGAAGCCCCAGAAGTTTACTTTCCAATGGTGGCAGCCTCAAACTAAATTCTAAGTATGCAAAGAGATATGCCTATTTTAGTGAGGGTTGCTCATTTTTGTCCTAACCGAATTGATGCCTAAATTCAAACGATCATATCTCCCTTATCCGAACTGGGCTTTAGGAGATTCTTGAGTCTAAATTGAAGCCTCAGAAGTTCAATTTCCAATGGTGGTGGCCTCACAACTAAAGTCTAAGTGTACAAATAGATAGGCCTGATTTAGTGAAGGCTGCTCAGTTCTCCCTCAACAGTTTGATACCCAACTTCTTCCCCAACTAGTTTTCTTCCCTCTCCTCCAATTTTCTTCAACTCCAAACTTATAAATAAGAGGTTTTAAAGATTTTTCAAAGAGTTCACCACTTTTCCATTTATTTTCACTTTGTCCTTGCTCGGTTTATCAAAAAGTGCAACTTTTAAACGAAATACAAGCCTCAGAACATCATAGAAACATTTGGAAAAATATTTTGAAAGAGAGGGTTTTGAGGTCTAAAATTGTCTTGGTCAAAAATGAGGTGTTAGGTTGGGATTTAGAAGCTTTTCTTGCTGAAGAAATCGAACGTTTGTAAAGCATAACTTTCATCATCTAGTGATCAACTTGAGGCTAGTAAGTCTTAAGGGCAGTCAAAATTGGGGTGTCTACACAAACCATCTGTATACTATGATATCAAATCATGCTAGTGGGATAGTTTTATTTCCACACACCATTTACTCTATAGGCGTTGGCTCCCTTATTATTGACAACACAACTGCTTGCTGACACTCAATTAGTAGCTTTGGCACATCACTTTTCAAAGTAAATGACCAACTTAGCTCGTGTATGAAAGGAAGATGATCCACTCCTTATTTCCATTGTTCAAACCCGAAGAGGCTCAACGGGACACAATCAATGATAATTATAAAGATTTGCAAATTTAAAAATAATTTTTAATTGAAATTTATCAAATATTAATCTCCAATTTTGTTAACTTGACGCAATGGATCAATGTGAACTTCACATATTTATGAAAGGCTATCAAACCATCTATGTGCGTCATATCAAACCAAGTTAGTGGGGTGACTCTATTTGCACATACCATTTACTCTTTGTATACTTAATGAATAAATTTTATGCTACAATTTTACCACTAAATAAAATTACTAATATAGACATAAATATACATATCCCACTCCAAATTTAAATTTTCTCAATAGACATCCTTATAATTAAGAAATTCATACCGCACATCCATTATAAGTGTAACATTAAACACATTAAACCCTAGTTCTATTCTCCATTGTTTCTCACTCAACTTTTCAAAGTTCAAATCTATCAAAACCTTTCATCTTTCAAATCTATTGTCACCCAAACCTCTCATTAGTTTAATATTTGAGTTCTTCATGATCGTTATGGGAGATTTGAAAATGAAAATTCAACTTTTGAGAAGAACATTGTTCACAACAAAACTCACAATAAAAATGTAAGACTATGTTCGGACAAGCTTCTAAAACATGATTCCACCCTTTCTCCTGAACCTTCTATTTGGATAAAGAGGTCAGAAATTAATTCCACTAGAGTTTTCAAAACACACTTCTATTTCACGTTTGGCAATAGTTTGCAAGTCAAAACTCTCATATGTTTGTACATACGTTCAGATTCGTCTTCTTCATTCTAAAAGTTCATGTACCAAAGAAGAGCAAAGTTGTTGCTTCATGAGTAAACTACAACTCTGAAATTACTTCCTCCTCTCTTTGAACGAATCTCTAACCTTTAAATCCAAACAATGCCTGCGAACCGACTCTCCCCCACCCATAAATTGGCATCAACGAGCTCCCACAAATCAAGTAACGATCAGTTTGTGTGTTGTGGTTGATTCACCCTCCGAGCAATGAAACAACGACAACGAAGAGGTGTAGTGTTCATAATTTTCTGTACAAAAATATATATGGGTTCTACAACTGATTGATTTTGTGCTTACTTTCAAAATGCATCTATTGTAGGTCAAAGTTATGAAGCCTTTTCTCGAATCAAAAGGCGTCCGAAGCAATGCAGATCAATTAACTGTACTCACTTCGTCACCAGTGACAATTATTCAACTCCTGCTCTTGTGGTATGTATCTTCTTCAGTCAATTTGTTGTGGAATAGCTGAGAAGTGTAATGGGTTAGCTCTAATCTGGGCAAGAATTGGCTGATCCAGTTGTCCACCAGGACTTCTGGCCAGTCAACCGCCACTTGTTTTCCTTCAGCTGCTTCTTGTTCTGCTTTTGGTTTTTTCTTCTGCTTTCTTACAAGAATGTTTAAATTGCGATTTCTCAGCACTCTTGAAGTTTTGTTGTCATTAATCATCAATTATCATATTTAAATTTCTATTTCCCAGCATAGTTTTGTTGTGATTAATCTTTATTATTAATATTTCATATGATTTTCTTGCCTTTTTAGTGGTGATCAGGTTCAATGGAAACAAATGGGGTGTGTTTGGTTTGAGTTTGTAGAGTAGTTTTTGAGATAAAAAGTATGAAAATTTGTTTGGTTTGCCTTTTTTCAGAAATGGTTTTAGAAAATTGCTTTGGGGAGAGAGTTTTAAAAAAAGTGATTGATTTGATATGTATGAGAGAGAGTGATTTTGGAAAGTAGGTAACCAAACAAAATTTTGAGATTTTTTTTGGAAAAATTTGTTTGGTTTGATTACTCTTGAAAATTTGTTTGTAGAGAATTTTTCCCAAAACTTTTTTTGAAAAACAAACCAAACAAGGCCATGATATTTTAAGAGTTATGGAGAAGTTGCAGAAGGTGTTCTAGTTTTCAATTTCTTGCCTAGGCTTAGTTTAATATAAATTCTTTGTTAGATGGATTGTCACGACCCCATTCCGCCCCTAGTAGAATGGTGCCATGATGGCCAGTAATTCGAGATTACCCAAGGCCACTTGCAAGAAAACACACACAAATCAGAGTAAACATATGGGGCTTACTAGTGCGGAAGCAATAAACAAAATAAGGTAGTCCATAAGAGCGTTAGCTTGAGTTAAATGAAATGATGACATCTTATAGTAGCTTTAATACAAAATAATGAAGTACAAAAATTACATCTTGATCAAAAGGCTTCTCAGCCATCAAATACAAAATACAATGAAATAACCAAGAAGCATGATCTTCAAGATGCTGCAAAACATGGATCCAAAACACATCGGCAAAATGCTACAGCAAAACACGTCGGCTAAGCACAACTAGGCGTCACCGCCGAGGTGCTCATCACCTACATATATATATAGAGAGGGTGAGCTTGGATACTCAGTGAATGGCATAGATAATAAAGGGTTTTCATGAATGACATCCGAGGTCTTTTAACAAAATAGTACATGGAACAAATCAGGTGCATCTATCAAATCTTTCAAAGCTTCAAGGGATGTTTACTAACATCAATATAATACAAGAGATGACATCTCGGACAAACAAGGCCCACGCGGTAAAACCGTCAGTGGCAAGGCAAGACAAGACAAAACAAGAGAGATCTCAAATCGATGGTGTCGTTGCATTATAGTCCCCGAACACTAAGGACTTGTGCCACAAATGCTTAAAGTCCCACAACGCATTTTACTTCCAAACTTGTGCTACAAATGCTTATAGTCCCCTAGCACGTACGGACTGGTGCCACAAATGCTTAAAGTCCCTTGGCACGTACGGACTACCCGAGGATGTCATCAAAACAAGATATAATACTTACTGCAAATAGGGATAATCATTCATGCTTACAAATACTTTCCAAACAAGGCAAAACAAGGTTTCATCAAAGCTTTATAACATATCTTTATTAAAATACCACTCACGTAGTTCTTCGGACGTCAGCGTCGAGGTGAATCCAAGTCCTACAAACACACGGCAAGTCCATTGAATGCACTCTTAAACATGCTTCTCATGCATACAAATGATCTCGCCATTCTTCTAAACTAAGTCAAGTCAAAACAAACATTGTTTCCCACCTCGGAGAAACATCTTTGGGCACCAATCAAGTCTTGGCGAGGTCCCACACTTCTCGCCGAGGTGTGGTCAGGAGCCACTTACAAGGAAATGAAGCCGGGGAAAATCTGGGTTTCCCCTCTACTCAAGAACATGAAGAACATGAATATGAAGACCATGAAGGAGATGAATGCAAGGATCACAACTTATGATTATAAGACTTCAGATTTCATGCTATGAGTTTAAAAACATGGACCTGGGTGCCCATTCAAGAAGACCATGCAAGAACAAACACAAAAACATGATTCTTGTTCCAAACTTTCGGATCAAAATGAGGTTTTCCTTTAAGAACACATGAACATCATTTTTCTCTTTCTAAAACCAACTTTAAATCAATGCATGACATGCAAGACAGATTCAATCAAGCAATGCAGCTAAGTGATTGGTAAGAACAATCGAAGTAGGGCAAGAATCTAACCTTAAAGCTTAAATCCAACGGTTTGATCTTTAAGGGTTAAGCTTGAAACTCCACTTCTCTCTCTAGAACTCTTCCTAGAGCTTCTCTCTCTAAAACAAGGATTTGAGACCAAAATGATTTGGTTCTAAGTCTATCGGCCGTTTTAACCTTCTGTTCGGACACGTGGCATTACCGGGTTGGTGTAACTCAAAAAGTGACTGATGGATAAGACAAATCTCTGACAAAGTGTGTTCAACAAGCTAGGCAATAAAGGACTCCGGCGAGTAACGACATCGGCGAATAACAAGACTTCGGCAAACAAAAGACAATGACTTCGGCAAGTCAAGGAATGATGATCCCGGCTAGGAAGGTCAACACTCGACCTAGCTGTGCCACACCTCGGCCAAGATGTGCCACACCTCGGCCCATGTCATACCATTCCAGGACAAGATCACTTCGGTACAAGGATAGCATCTCGGCCCAGATAATACACATCTCGGCCTTGGCGATACACACCTCGGCCCAGATGATAATCATCTCGGCCAATATGCCAAGGCGAAGGTGGAGGTCAAACAAAGGGACTCCACTAATAGCTACAGGCTTAGGATGACCTCGGCGGTACTCACTAGGAAATGACAAGGCATGCAAGCAACACCCGAATAAGACAAGACTAAATTTGCTAATGCAACACAACAAGTCAAGATCACATATGAATGTATGCAAGTATGTCAAGAGTAAGGTGAGGGTCACTACATGGATACCAATAAATTACATGATAATCAGGACACAAAAATGTGGAGCTCCAGAATTGAGTTACGGCTTATACAGCGATCCCGGTTTCCCTTTCTTTAATTGTTGCATCCGGACTTAGGCTCCGTGGAGTCGGTTGTTGCGTATATCCTGTTTACATCCTTTACTCTTTGTATTTGAGTCCTGGGTCATGTTGGGCAGGTTTGAAACAGGTTGGTTGAGCTTAGAAACCTCCCAGATTTTGACCTGTCCGCTCGAGCGGAGCTTTTGGCGCTTGAGCGGGGCCTTCGTTGTTGTTTCTCCGCTCGAGCGGGAGTTTTGACGCTCAAGTGTGATTTTCCATCTCGCAGTATTTCTTCTGCAGTGTTGGACACTCGAGCAGGCGTTTTGACGCTCGAGCGAGAGGTTGTGTGTAACGCTCGAGCAGGGACCTGGATCAGTGTAAAGTTCTGGAAGTGTGTATCTACCGCTCGAGCAAGATTTTTGACGCTCGAGCGGGAGTCTGTGAGTGACGCTCGAGCGGGGGTTTCCACGCTCGAGCGGGGAGACTCTTATTTAAAAGCCAAATCCGACTTTTTGATCACTTTTTCAAGATCTTGTCTCTCTCTTACTTTTCCAAAACACCATTGTTGAGCTTCTCACTCTAGAGCTCTACCTTCTCTCTAGGTATTGATCTAGTAGGAGTTGTTTCCTCACCTTTGACCTTTACAAAAAAGTTATTGATCGTCGAGGGCTATCTTTTGATCCAAGAAGTTTGTGATTTGAAGCATTTCCGTTTTTCTTCATCTTCTCCATTGGGTGTCATCTCTTGAGGTAGGGATTCCTACTCACTCTTATGGGTTTTAACATAGATTTCGAGTCTATTGTTTAAATAGTTTGATTTGGAACTTAGGGTTTCAAAAAGCATGAATGAGAGTTTTGTGATGTTGAAGGGAGATGCGGGTCAATGGTGGAAGTATGAGAAGGCCCGTGTTGGTGGTGCATAGGGGGCTTTTGTAGAGGCTTTCCAGGGGAGATTTTTATCTGCAGCTGTTAAGGAGAAGCTGAGGGATCAGTTTAGCCAGCTTAAGCAGCAGGGTTTGTCAATGGTCGAATTTGAGGCTACTTTTACTAGCTTGTCCAGGTTTGCACCTGAACTAGTGGCGTCCGAGGAACGCCGTTGCTATGAGTTTGAGCGGAAGTTGAGGCGAGGCCTCAAGTTGAGAGTTGGTGGGTCTTACATCCGAGAGTATAGACATCTGGTGGATGCGGTTACTCATATGGAAATTATGATGCAGGAGGAGGATGATGAGAAGCAGCAAGGTTCCAAGAGTAGCCAAGAGGGCCAGGGTGATGGCAGGAGAGAGAGGGGTTTTAACCTTCAGCAGTCTCAGGGTGGTTTGGCTAGATCGACTTTTCCGGTACTGAGTGCAGGTTCCGAGGGAGGTAGTCAGGAAGGTTTGACTTGTTTTGCATGTGGCCAGCTGGGTCACAAGTCTTGATTTGCCGCGAAGGGAGGGTCACGCTTTTTCTTGGCCAGACCTCGGGACGAGTCGGGCGAGGGCGGCCTTTGTCTTGTTATCAGTGTGGGACACTGGCGCCTGAAGAGGTTTTGCCCACAGTTGGCGCCACTTCATGGGCGTCTGGTTCTAGGCAAACGCAGTTATCGGCCCGATCTAGTCTGCGAGCCTCGAGGCCAACCCGGAGCTTCGTCTTGATCAGTGCATTAGTCGTTTGCTCCTAGAGGTGGCAGTGGATCGAGGACTACAAGGCGTGTATCTTTATTCGCAGAGATCTAATCTGCGGCTCCATCAGTAGTGAGAGGTACCTTTCTGTTTTGCAACTCGGTTACTAGTGTATTGATTGATATGGGTGCGTCTCATTCTTTTGTATCTGCTGCATTTGCATCTGTGTTGGAGTTGGAGTTAGCACTATTAGCGTCTCCTATTTGTGTCGTGTCGCCTATTAGGGGTGAGTTGATTTTGAAACACGGATGTAGGGGTTGTGATATAGAGGTTGACGATCATAGGCTTTCGTTTCCTTTTGTAGTTATGCCCATGAAGGGTTTTGATGTTATTTTGGGTATGGACTGGTTGTCGTCATACCGGGCAGTTATTGATTGCTACCGCCAGAGGGTCACTTATTGTACCATGAGCGGGGAGTGTTTCCATTTCTTGGGGGACCGGGTTGGTAGTGTCTTGCCACCGGGGTATGGTCCGCGAGGGCAGAGTGAGCTTAGTGGTCTACTTGCTAGCTTTATGAGTGGTGAGTGTGACGAGACCTAGAGTGTGTTGCCGAGGGTGATTTGTGAATATTCAGATGTTTTTCCCGAGGATCTTGTAGATTTGCCACCTCACCAAGAAATAGAGTTCTCTATTGATTTAGTGCCCGGCACGGCGCCAATTTCTATGGCACCTTATCGTTTTGCCCCAGCAGAGTTGGTTGAGTTGAAAGTTTAGCTCCAGGAATTGCTAGATAAGGGCTTCATTCGCCCTAGTGTTTCGCCATGGAGAGCACCGGCCCTCTTTGCTAAGAAGAAAGATGGTGCCTTGAGACTTTGTATCGACTACCGGAAGTTGAATCGGGCTACGGTCAAGAATAAGTACCCTATGCCCCATATAGATGATCTGTTTGACCAGTTGAAGGGTTCCCGTTGTTTCTCTAAGATAGACTTGAGATCGGGTTACCACCAGTTGAGGGTCAGAGAGGAGGATATTTCGAAGACGGCATTCCGTACGTAGTATGGCCATTATGAGTTTCTGGTGATGCCTTTTGGGCTCACCAATGCACCGGCAGTCTTTATGGACTTGATGAACCGAATCTTCCGGGAATTCTTGGATCGTTTTGTGGTCGTCTTCGTGGACGACATCCTGATTTATTCACCTTAAGAGGAGGAGCACGAGGCACACTTGAGAGTGGTGCTTGAGTTGCTTAGAGCCCATAGGCTATACGCCAAGTTTGGGAAGTGTAAGTTCTGGCTAGAAGAAGTCAAGTTCTTAGGCCATGTGGTATCCGGGGAAGGGGTGTCTGTTGATACATCCAAAAGGCGAGGCAAGATTGGGCCTGACCTAAGAGTGTGTTTGAGATCCACAGTTTTCTGGGATTAGCTGGGTATTACCGTCGATTTATGAAGAATTTCTCCAGGTTAGCTTCACCGTTGACTAGACTAACTCGGAAGGGAGTCAAATTTGTATGGAGTGAGACTTGTGAAAATTCGTTCCAGGAATTGAAAGTTAGATTGACCACTGCTCCAGTCTTGATTATTCCAGAGAGAGGGTTGGGTTATGCGGTTTATTGTGATGCCTCACGGGAGGGTTTGGGTTGTGTGTTGATGCAAGAAGAGAAAGTAGTAGCTTATGGCTCACGTCAGTTGAAAATTCATGAGAAGAATTACCCTACCCATGACCTAGAGTTAGCAGCGGTGATCTTTGCCTTGAAAATCTGGAGGCACTACCTTTATGGTGAGAGATTTGAGGTGTTCTCGGATCATAAGAGTCTGAAATATCTGTTTACACAGAAAGACTTGAACTTGAGGCAGAGGAGGTGGATGGAGTTCATTGAGGATTACGACTTCAAGTTGCATTATCATCTGGGGAAAGCCAATGTTGTGGCCGATGCCCTTAGCAGAAAATCCATAGGTGATGTAGCTTGTATAGCCATCCGAGAGTGGGGGATGTTGGGGGCACTTGGTGAGTTCGATTTACATCTGAGCGAATTTGTTGAGGCTGCGGCCTTGTTTTCTGTTGTTGCGCAGCCTACACTTGTGACTCGAGTGTTAGAGGCATAGAGGAGTGACCTTGAGGTAGAGTCCCTCCGAGAGAAAATCCCTAGTGGGAAAGTTGAGAAGGGTTTGACGGTGTATCCCGACCTGAGTGTGAGATACCGAGACCGTTTGTTTGTGCCAGAGTCTTGCCGAGAGGAAGTACTCCGAGAGTTCCATCATTCGCGCCTTGCGGTGCATCCGGGGGGTACTAAGATGTATCGGGATTTGAGTCGCCAGTTTTGATGGCGGGATATGAAGAGAGATGTGGCAGTTTTCGTGTCTAAGTGCCTTACTTGCCAACAAGTGAAGGCCGAGCATCAGAGGCCAGCGGGTTTGTTGCAACCCTTGCCTATTGCCGAGTGGAAATGGGAGCATGTCACTATGGACTTCGTTGTAGGTCTTCCGAGGACTCAGCGGGGTAGTGATGCTATTTGGGTGGTTGTAGACCGGTTGACTAAGTCAGCGCACTTTATCCCTATGCGTGTGAGAGATTCGGTAGATCATCTTGCTGACTTGTATATTCGGGACATAGTGAGATTGCACGGGGTTCCAGTGATGATCGTCTAAGATAGAGATCCCCGTTTTACTGCTAGGCTGTGGCAGAGTTTGCAGAGTGCCTTGGGCACAAAGTTGACCTTTAGTACGGCTTACCATCCTTAGACTGACGGGTAGTCCGAGTGTACTATTCAAATCCTTGAGGATATGCTTCGAGGTTGTGTCCTTGACTTTAGTGGGACGTGGGAGAGGCACTTGCCATTGGTGGAGTTCGCCTACAACAATAGCTTTCAGTCTAGTATCGGTATGGCACCGTTTGAGGCCTTGTATGGCCGACCGTATAGATCCCCAGTGTGTTGGGCCGAGGTGGGTGATGCGCCTTTGTTGGGCCCAGAGTTGGTTAGGGAGATGACAGAGAAGATTGAGCTTATCCGTAGGAGGCTTGTTACAGCCCAAAGTCGCCAAAAGAGTTATGCCGACCGTAGGAGGAGGCCTTTGGCGTTTGAGGTAGGTGACCATGTTTTCTTGAAAATATCACCTAGGCGAGGTTTGATGAGGTTCGGGAAGAGTGGGAAGTTGTCCCCTCGGTTTATCGGTCCCTTTGAGATCCTTGAAAGGATTGGGGAAGTTGCTTACCGCTTGGCTTTGCCACCGCAGTTGTCCGGGGTGCATGATGTGTTTCATGTTAGTATGCTTCAAAAGTATGAACCCGATCCGTCCTATGTGTTGGATTGGACCGATTTAGAGGTAGATGAGGATGCCTCGTATGAGGAGAGACCGGTTCGGGTCTTGGATAGGCGGGATCAAGTCCTGCGTGGTAAGACCATTCCTTTGGTGAAGGTTTTATGGAAACATCACGGAGTGGAGGAAGCCACTTGGGAACGTGAGTTGGAAGTCCGCGAGAAATATCCGGACTTGTTTGTTGATGTGTAATCATGTAATGAAATATTGTAATAATATTGAACTTTAAAAACATTATATATGTCTTAAGTTGTAAAACATTGTAAATGTTTTGGTAATTGGAAGCTATGTTAACATTGTGTATGTCAAGTTTGTTGTGGGAATGCAAGCATGATATTAATGTTGCATGTGTTGTGGAATTGTGGAAAATGAGTTGAAATTGGTAAATTTCAAAGGGATGCATGTTGATAATGCAGGTTATTATATGTAATGTGAAACACCTCTTGAATGGGGATGAGATTGACCGGTAATGAGTCGGGTTGTTAAATATCATGTTGTAATATTGTTGGGAATGGAGAACAATTGCTTTGAAAACTTATATTTAAATTTCGGGGACGAAATTCTTTAAGGGGGGAGGTTATAACGATCCCAGTTTCCCTTTCTTTAATTGTTGCATCCGGACTTAGGCTCCATGGAGTCGGTTGTTGCGTATATCCTGTTTACATCCTTTACTCTTTGTATTTGAATTCTGGGTCGTGTTGGACAGGTTTGAAACAGATTGGTTGAGCTTAGAAACCTAAACTAGTTGCCCAGATTTTGACCTGTCCGCTTGAGCGGAGCTTTTGGCGCTCGAGCGGGGCCTTCGTTGTTGTTTATCCGCTCGAGCGGGAGTTTTGATGCTCGAGCGTGATTTTCCATCTCCCAGTATTTCTTCTGCAGTGTTGGACGCTCGAGTGGGCGTTTTGACGCTCGAGCGAGAGGTTGTGTGTAACGCTCGAGCAGGAAGTTTGACGCTCGAGCGGGGACCTAGTTCAGTGTAAAGTTCTGGAAGTGTGTATCCGCCGCTCGAGCGAGATTTTTGACGCTCGAGCGGGGGTTTCCACGCTCGAGCGGGGAGACTCTTATTTAAAAGCCAAATCCGACTTTTTGATCACTTTTTTGAGATCTTTTTTCTCTCTTACTTTTCCAAAACACCATTGTTGAGCTTCTCACTCTAGAGCTCTACCTTCTTTCTAGGTATTGATCTAGTAGGAGTTGTTTCCTCACCTTTGACCTTTACAAAAAAGTTATTGATCGTCGAGGGCTATCTTTTGATCCAAGAAGTTTGTGATTTGAAGCATTTCCGTTTTTCTTCATCTTCTCCATTGGGTGTCATCTCTTAAGGTAGGGATTCCTACTCACTCTTATGGGTTTTAACATAGATTTCGAGTCTATTGTTTAAATAGTTTGATTTGGGACTTAGGGTTTCAAAAAGCATGAATGAGAGTTTTGTGATTTTGATTCTTAAAGATGTATTTTGGGTTTCAAAATGATGTTCTAGTGGTTGGTTGTTGATTATTGAACCTTTGAGTGAATAATGAGGAATGGGGGAGAAAGTCCTAATTTGTTATATAAGTTAATTGGCATAATTAATTTGGGAAAGTTGTTGTTACTTGGAATTGAGTTGTAAATAATGAAATTGGCTCATTATATTGTGAAATGGTGGAGTTGGATTTATTAATCGCTCATTTTCGAAAACATTGATATTTTATCTGTTGAAGCTTTTATTATCTGTTTAGAAATAATTGCTTGGGCTACCAGTGGAGGGTAGTTTTGATTATTGTAGATAATGCATGATGATTAGGCAAACTAAAACTAATCAGTTGGGTGCGTCATGGAGTATGGCGGTTGACAGAATACATTAACGTTATGTATTGATTAATTGTGTATATGACTTATATGTATATACTTTGTGTGTGTGGGGGAGGAGATGGGGGATGTACTCCACGGTTTAAGGGAAGATAGGGGATGGACCTCTAAACCGGATGTTGTTTGGGAGGAGATAGGGGATGAACTCCACTGATACAGCTTATATGCTTGTCAGTTAAAGTGTTAATATGGCTCATATGCATATCAATGGAAGTGTGATATAGCTCATATGCTTATCTGTTGAAATGTGGATACAGCTTGTATGCTTATCTGTTGGGATATTAATATAGCTAGTACGCTTATCTAATGTAGAACGAGAAATGTTTAATATGAGTCACTGTCTCATGTAAGTTATTGGCGGAGTTACGAGTCATTTGTTGTGAATTGAGAATTGTATAAGAAATGGAAAATGGAATGAAACATAGACACGGTTGTCATGTAATGGAAATGGAGTTATAAATTGATCTTTGTGAGTTAAACATTTATCAATTGCTGATGTCTTAGTTATTGCTCATATTGTGTTTAGCATATCTCTACTTGGCGTTGGCTCACCCTATATGGGACACCATTTTCAGGTACAGGTAGCATGCCACCTCCAAGGACATAGCTTGGATGGATGTGGGAGTTGAAGACTCTTTGTTTTTGATTATTTTGTTGTATTACATGTACATCAAGCCACGAGCTTATTTTGTATAGAGTTAGTACTCTTCTTTTGTGAAACCAAGTGTTAACTTGGAAAGCTGTAAGCCTATAGGGCACTTGCTTTTGTTATTAACATGTAATACTGTTGTAAGAATTACTCTGATGAATGAAAAGGTGTTGATTTCCTTATACCATTACATGTCTAATGTGATGGGATTTATGTATTATTTTGAGGGCGTTACAGCTTATTAACATGTTGAGAGATGAGGTGCAAAAAAAAGCAATCAAAAGACCGTAGTACCATCTGGGCACCGAGGCATTAGACCCATTTTGCAACATAGTTGCAAAATACGTGTGGGTTCCGATACATACCAAAACAGGTTAGACAAAAATATCAGCGACTCAAAACTGATTACTTAACTTTCAAGCAGCTTCAGGCACAAACTAGTCTTGGATGGGATCCGATTGTAGGCACGGTTATTGCACCTGATGAATTTTGAGATTAGGTATCGTATTAACCTGTTCCCTATTCCTTACATTTATTTGTAAAATTTTGTCACACATACCCTATGCTTATGTTCATATTTTCTAATTGGAGGTAGGCATCAAAAAATGTAAAGAAATTCAGGACTAAAGAATTTTAGTATTTCCACGAAATGGCCAACATTGTTGAACACTACTGTGCAACAGGGGGCCTTAGCTCGTGCATCCATACAAGGGGCCCTTGACTCCGATAAAGAGGACGATACGCTTAAGAAATTTTGGTCTCTTGGAACTAGAGGTAGCAATGCGGTTGATGCCATTCCTGTTGATTTGTGTGGAGATGAGTACATGGAAACAAGGTAAGGGCAAAAGTAAGAGGAAGGGCCATAGCCAGAGTGATAGTGGTCATTCTAAAAAGTCACAATCGAGTGGCTTTGATGATGTTTGTGCGGCTTTCACTGTCTATGTATCGGCAAAGACGAAACAGTCCCATGCACAATCAATAGACACGGCTGCTATAAGCGCAGGTGGTAATGACTATTCCCTTGATGCATGTCAAGATGTCCTACTTCAACTGGGAGACATACCACTAGTGCAGTATGTTAAGGCATTGACACTATTCAAAGATAAAAATTGGTGGAGGTTTTTTATGCGCACTCCTACTCATATGAGCCTATCAATGATCCTAGCTTTGTAGAACTGTGAAGCTGTGTCTTTAGTGGGGTTCGCGGTTTTCTCAATGGTTGTAAAACATGCTTTTATTATTAGTCTTTTTTTTTTCTTTTTCTTTTTCTGTTTCATTCATGTCTTCTGATGTTTTTTTTCCTTTTTCATTCATGTTTATGTTTTCTACTTCTATCATCCTCTTGTCAGGAGAAAAACACTGCATCTAATGACTCATCTCCCATTTATTTCTATCCAGGTTCTATTTATACCTATCTGGTTTTTTCAATGTTTTCTACTTCTGTCCCATTTATTTCTCATTCAAATTTCTACCTATCTTGTTTTCTGTATCAGCATGTTAAACAAGAGGAACAAATGTTAACATGTATACATTGAATGTATATTTCAATTAAAATCAATACTTAAATGACTAAGGCCAACTAATTAATTATAGAGGCTAATTTCATATTCATCAATAATGACATTACTTATCCTCTTTGTAATAAGTCAGAATAATTGTGTTTCTATTGTTTTGTAACCAAAACACAATGTCACATCATACACAAAACAATGCAATGGTAAGCTCATCAGAGAAGGATGAGGTTATGGAAGCTTTATGGACTTCTTGGTGATTGCTTCTATGAATGAACATATCAATACGTCAACCACAAGACGATCGCAGCGAACTTGTCCATTCAAAGGTGATGATTACATCTTCAGTTTATTAAGTGGCCACCCTAAAACAATGATGGACATCATGCAAATGGATGCCCTAACCTTCATTTCATTGAAAGACGCTTTACTTCAAAATGGCCTTGTCAATATTGAAGAGATGCATATCAGTGTGGAGGTATAGCTTGCCATTTTCTTATATACATGTGCACAAAATGACCGACAGAGGCTACCAACCGATAGATTTCAGCACTCCATTGAAATGATTTGTCGGTACATTAAAATCATTATGCGGGCCCTATGCAAGCTTGCATCAATGGTTATCAAACCACAGAACCAATGGGAAATACCGACAAAAATTTTCAATGATAGAAGGTTTTACCCTTGGTTCAAGGTATGACTAAATTTTTGACCAGAAATTTGCAATGCCGGTAACGAATAAATTTGATTGTTATTTTTCCAAAGTCAAATCTATGTTTGAGACGCGTTTGACGGAAAACTTCTAATATGATGTAGGATTGTGTCAGTGCTATCGATGGCACATTAGTAGACGCGTGGGTCCCTGCCTCAAGACAGCACACATTCTGCGGTCGCAAAGCCACGGTACCGTAAAATGTAGTCACATCTTGCGACTTCGACATGTTGTTCACATTTATCAATTCTGGATGGGAAGGTAACACCCACGACAATGCAATTTTAGTTGACTCACTTACAAGAGTTGATGTATATTTCCCATACCCACCTCATGGTCAGTATTACAAAATAAGATACTATATTTTGCTTGTACAATTTTTGTGTATATTATTTGACGGCGCGTTACAAACATTATTCACATGTAGGCAAGTATTATTTAGTGGATGCCGGGTTCACCAATATGCCCGGATTTCTTGCCACATTTCATTCGCAACGCTATCATTTGCAAGAGTTCTATAGCTGTCATTATTTTGGACCCAAGGAATTGTTTAACCACTGAAATTTATCATTACGGAATGTCATAGAAAGAACATTTTGGGTATTGAAGAAACGGTTTCCAATATTGCGGTCCATGCCTAATTACAAGTCAACACGACAAGGACCCCTCGTCATTACATGTTGTGTAGTGCACAATTGGATCCGTTTGCATGCAGCTATGGACCCATTCTTTATGGAAGTTGATAATGAAATGGTGGCCAAAGCGGCTAGAGACATGTTTGATGGAAGCCAAGTTGAGTATGTGGACCTGTCACAACATGGGTTGACATACCAAACAAATTTGAGGGACGCAATTGCAAATGCTATGTGGATAAATTATGTTGGTCATGGGTAGATATGTGATGTCAACAAATAATGTGAAGATTTGTTTGTTATGAGTTGTATGTATATATTATTTATGTTATTTAAAATGTGTGAACTGCAATTGATCAAATGTGTCGCCAACCAAATTTTGTAATGCGTGTTTTTTGACAAATACTTCTCCATTTTTGAAGAGTTCCTAATGCAAAAATTGACTAAAATTGGAGATGCCTAAACTATTTATTACTGTAAACATTAAATTCATTTACCGTAAAAAATTGTGAATTTTTTTGATTAATTTTGACATTTTTAGTAAATTATTTGGATATTTTCAACAAAAAAAAAAAAAAAAAAAAGAACATTTTGAATTCATCTACCCTGAGAAAAAAATATCCAACATAAACTACTAATGAGTTTAATAGTTAAAATTAATTCAAATTAAATTTCATTGAAAATAAATTTTCATAAAATTATAGTTAAAAATAATTTTTTGTGACGATTTTTTGCATATGCCGTTAATTATTAGCAATTAGTGACTTTTTTTTGTTACGATTTTTAGAAATTATCGTTCAAACTTACAACTATAGACATATTTTTGTATAACGAAATATTCAAACTGTTGCTAAAAGTTAAACATGTGAAATACATTTTTGTTGTGTACAAATAACATAACACGAATTACATATTAAAAAAAAAATGAATGAAAACAAAATTTCAAATATAATGCAAAATTATTTGTTTAATTGTACATAGAATTTTATGTTTATTGATTCAAAACCAATTCAACAAACTTTTTAAATACATACAATTTCATCAACATTAAATTTGAAATATCTGATGTAGAAAAAATATTTATTAAATATGAATAACACAGAAATAGTGCATACTATTTACCAAATTCTGTATTTTTTTAAAAAAAAAAGTTCTGTAATGCACTTATGAATGTTTTTTTTTATCAAATTGTGTTACCCACGTAGAAATATTTTTTTATTAAATATTTTAAGTCACAATTTTTTTATATTAAATATGAAGAACATATAAATAGTACATACTAAAAAACAAATTTTGTAGTTTTTTAACAAATTCTGTAATCCACATATAAATTTTTAATTTTTTTCAAACTCTGTAACCCATTAAATACAAATGTTTGTTTATTAAATATTTTTAATTCAAAAATTGTTTTTTTTAATTCAAAATATAAGTCAAATAAGTGTTGGCACTGCAATGTAAATGGTGTATTGCTAAGTTGTGTCAGATTAAACACATCAGTGTCACATGGGAATGGGGTATGGCTAGCTGAGAGAAAGAGAGAGAGTGAAACTGAGGTAGTGCAATGGGGTGGGCCCATTGCACTTTTAACTTATTGTATATTTTATTTATTATTTACATATATATATATATATATATATTTTAACACATATCTTAATACACAACATAACATATCAATTGTATCACCATTCACATACTATTCACTCACTAAATTAACAAACGCGTAACAATTTTTTGAGTCCCATTTTTATCATTATTTTGTCATATACCACAATATAACAAACATTTTTAACACATCTATTATGAATGCATATGCAAGCTTCACCAACCCCACAGGAAATTGTATGTAATGAGGTCAAACTTCATTAATTATAAAAAAAAATAAATTAAATTAAATTAAAAAAATGTGCTTACATCCATGATAAAAAAAAATTAGCCAGGAAACTATGCAAGTACATCAGTAAAAAAGGTAGTTAGTTTGTAAATAAAAAAACGTAGTACAACAAACACAATAATTTAAAAAATAGTAAGTACGAGTACATCTTCAAAACAAGAAAATGTCACAGATTAAGAAACTCATCTAAGCGCTCATCCAAACACGTCAAACGTCATTGTCAAGTGGTGGTGGAGGTGAAGGGAAGTAGTGATGGTAGAGCTTACTGACTCGATGGTCAATTTGATCTAAACGATTGCTTGTCACTTCATGTCGTGTTTCAGTGTCCACACAAAACTCACCAAATTGTTGAATTAGTGAGTTATGTGCGGCGACAAATGCATTGAACTAATTACCCAATGCATCAAACTGATTACCCAATGTATTGAACTTATTAGCCATTTGGTGTTCCCATTGAACGTACTGATAGTGTCGTTCTTGTTCAATCGCCAAATAATCAATCCAGTATTGGGGTTGTTCATTTTGTGGAATGGCATTGTCATTGGGGCCTTCGAAAGCATCATCTATTGGTGCATTTACCACATTCAAAGATCCCAATAAGTTTTCAGCACCACTGGCTCGGGTAAGTGTGTACTCTGAAATTGGTGAAGTGATTTTTGTTGCTACTTCACTTACAAGTCTGACATGAAAAACTTTGAAAATTTTGGTTAATAGAGCTCCAAAAACTAGTGACCGGCCACTGATATTACCAAGATTTGCAACCACTATTTCCTTCAGTAATATGTAGCATAAATCCAATTTATGTCCAACTTCAAAACCATATAACAAATAAGCATTATAAATTGGAACAACATCAAAATGTCCTTTTTTTGGAGTGACATTTTCGACTATCCATCGATGGAGAATACGAAGGTAGGGTTTCAAATGTCTTGCTTGTAAATTATTGTCGGTAAATCGCCTATCACAAATTGTAGTATAAACTTCACTTATATCACCAACAATGTTAACTACGTCAGACTCACTTTGAAAATGGATTTGCGTATCCCCTGGTTGAACTCCAATAATTTGTGCCAAAGTTTGACTGTTCAATGTGATTATTTTACCTTTGACATAAAATGTAAGACTATTGTCTCCAACTTTTCCCTCAGTAGGTCTCAACTGAACATAAAATAAATACACAAGATGTGGTTATACCTTTTGTGGTAAATTGATTAAAGGTAGCCACCTTATCATCTGAAGTTTGTCAATCAATGGAGGATCATATTGAGAAGAAAGATTTACCTTTCTCCTGGTAACAATTGGTCAGTTGCAAAAATGTTAAAAAGCTTGTTCATGGTTGTATGTGAGAAAATCAATAGTTGGATAAGCATGTTGTTGCTGTTGTTGGCGTGGTGGAGGGTTAGAGGTTTCGCCACGTTTTGGTAAGACTCTTTTTATTCTCGGCATGATTTATGAAGGTAAGCAAAAGGATAGCAAAATATATGAAAGGTTTCGATTGCTACTGTGAGGAAATGGTGCACCAAAGGTAAGCAACATGATAGCCAAAGTGAACCCTCAGGTTGAGCCTTGTTGGAAGCGGGGAGCAGGTGCAGCCAGTTGACTGGCTAGATGACCCCCCGACCAGTTCGGTGAAGATTTTGGCTGCTGCTTGTGTAGCTTTGAAATTGTGAAGCTCTGATGTTGTGAACCTCTGATCAAAGCTCTTCCTCTCTTCTTTTACATAGATGTGAGTTGTAAATATATAGACTGAATTTGTGAAATTAATTGTAGAATGTGGTGGCCTGAATTTGAATTCGAGTGCTGTTGTGAAGCTTTGAAATTGATGCAAGCTTTTCATTTCTTGTCTTGTTTTGCACGATCAAGATTTGTAAATATGTAGACTAAATTTGTGAAATTAATTCAGGTAGGTGGTGGACTGAATTTGTGAAATTAATTGAGGTAGGTGGTGGAGGAGATGGTTGTATATTTCAAGTTAGTGGTAGTTGTATTGATACTATTTGAATAATGAAGGTAAATGTAGATGGTGAAGAAGTTGCTGAAAGTTGTGAAGTAATGAAGTTGTTGGATGTGCTCACTGATATAAAGGCCATGTTTGGGAAGGCAAGCTATGACGCCATTATAACCTTAGTCAAACAAATGGCCAAAAAGATCTCTAGCTGAGTTTTATTTATTTATTTTTATTTTTATTTTTATTTTTATCAAAAACTGACCAACTGAGGTTTTGCAGAAAAGTCATGGCTCTGCAGAACCTATGTGAAATTACGATTTTGCCTTTTAAATTTTTGACTAACAAACCAACTTAGCATTCCAAAACACAAGGGCAATTTAGTCATTTCAATGCCAAACACATCAATCAACGGGCACACTAATATAGATGTGGACGATACAGAAGTTCACAAGTGAGGCACAATAACATAGATGAGGACGGTATAAAGGTTCACAGATTTCCCACGAAAGTGATAAAATTTAACAAATGAAAAAATTTCAATAATATTGAATTATGTGCGGTAAACTGTCTAGATATTAATCAAATGATATTTTAATTTTTGTTTGACTCCTAATGTATATAATATTGATAAATTTTGGGGCCATTTATTTGAAAATAACAATATAATAACTAGCAAATGATTAGTGACAATAATTATTAAAAATATAAAAATATTTGAACTGAAAATTACTGGAAAAGACATAAGTCGAACCAAATATACAATCATAAGTTCAATATGATCAGTAATTGAATATTTATAATGACCTTCAAATTATTTTGTTTATAATATTTTCAATACAAAAATTTTGTATTGAAAATTTTTGTTAATAATTAATTTTTTAAGTTGATTTGAAAAAAAAAAATTGGGTATGACTGCTATTTTTTGTTAATCATTAATTTTTTCAATTGAATTTTAAAAAGAGTTTGGTTAAGAGTGTTTTTTTTTTTTTTGTTAATAATTAATTTTTTGAATTGAATTTTAAAAAGAGTTTGGTTATGACTGCTGATCAAAAATTGCAATAGAGTTTTGAGTTGTGTGTTTGATTATGAGTTATAGCTTTTTGAATTAAGTTTTGAAAACTCTTTTCAAAACTCATAACCAAATTTTGTTTTTATTTCTCATGTCACATCAAACTTTCAAAACTCAATTCAACACTCAAATCAAAACTCAATTCAACACGCTTTTCAAAAATCATAACCAAACAAATTTTCTACACTCAAATCATAATTCCAAAACTCACAAACTCAAAATACAACTCTATTCTCAAATTATATTTCTAAAACTCTATCAAACGCAACCTAAGTTTTTATGCGTAAAACCACCCCTTTTTTTCCCCGATGCAATCCATTCAGTAAACTAACATCAAACCAAATGACATAGTTCGATAACTTCTGAATATCGTTAAATATCAACAATTAGTTCGAATATATAATTAAAGTTCAACAAACAACTTTCGAACCATTCGCAATATTTCGAAAACTTGTCTAAAATAAAACAAAAAAACCAACTTCATAAGTTATCTAAATTCAGAAATTTCCCTAGAATTAAAAAATAAAAATCGGCATAATATATAAGTACCTTCTCAAGTTCAGGTTCACACAAATGAAAATGGTTAGGCAAATTTCTTTTTATTTTTTTTTCATGTTTGAATTGTTCCTATTGAAATTCAAAGAAAATCACCTTTTTAGATTATGTTGTTGTGGGGATATATATTTCTGAGTACCAACACATGGCATGGTGACGCCGACGTGTCAGCCGAGGTTCCACGTGTCGTGGTAATTACGCCGAGGTGATCTCGGGGTTGTCGAGGTTATCTCCGAGTATATCGGAATCCGGGATAAGCGGATAAAGGAACAGGAGTCCCAGATTGGGAGGAGACTTCAGTTTGGATAATGGTAAAACTCTTGGAGAGTTCTTGTTCTAAACCCATTGGGAGTTCCAGGTTAGCAATAATTCTGAGTCCACTGGAGTTAGGCTCCTATTGGGACTAGGATTGTAATGGCTATAAAAGAGAGGCACCCCCATGGGTCAAAGGTATGTTTTTAAGACTCAAGCTTGTGAGTTGAATACTTGATTATCTTTGAGAGATATACTGACTTGATCGTCGGAGTGCCCCCGGGTGGAAGAACCCCCGCCGGAGCCTTTTCTTTCTATGCAAGACAGCAAGGTGCCATCTGTTCTGCCTGTGTTCTACAGCTGAATTCCTAAGGATAGCAGTCTGATCGGAAAATCACTCACACAATTTGGCGCCGTCTGTGGGAAAGAAAGATGAATAGATGGCCAGTAACGCACAAAACGAAAAGGTTGGGGGCGATGCTCCCACTGGGAGTGGCAGGCCTATCGACCTTGACGTCGAAGGAAACAACCACAACGAAGAAGCCCGCAGCCAGGGGCACGGGGGAAAGGACGTCATCCAAGAGGGTGACACTTCAGACCAGGGCAGATACTACAATGAAGACAACCTCCAAGTATGGAGGGATAGGTGCCTACGGAGGGATGAGGAAGTAAAAGAATTGCCAGACAAGTTGGCCGACCTGCAGTCGGTCGTCAACTTCATGATGTAAAATAATGTCATGCAGCCACCATACCCCCTGCAGGACATGCCAATCCCAGCAGCTAATACACAGAAGGGAGGAAGGAAAATAATTCTTGAAACACCACAACACTCCAGGAGCAAAAGGCACTCTCATCCGCCCTCCGGGGGGGTCGGGCGAGTGGAGCCCAGACGAGAGAAGTCGCAGAGGACGTATCATACGAAGGATCGGGAACACAGAGGACATCGGCACATTCTAGGGCAGGCGCTCTGCTTTGACACAACCCATGGAGAAAGATCGAAGCGGGCCCATCATGAGGCCGAGAGTAGTATACCGAAGAGACTGAAGTCCAAAGATAGCCGAGCTCCGGGGAAGAGCAAAGAAGACCTGAGAAACTACCTCAAGAGGAAGGAACAGAATGCTGAAGCCGAGGTAACCTCACCCGTCAAGCCGAGGACACCATTCTCGGTAGAACTGGACAAATTTGAAGCGCCAAAAAGATTCAGCATGCCGAGGTTTCAAATATACGATGGTAAGTCAGACCCTAACTTCCACGTTGGACTATTTTTAAACTCAATGGCGTTATACAGTGGAAACGAGCCTTTACTCTGCAAAGTGTTCCCCTCGTCCTTTGGGGAGATTGCATCAGATTGGTTCCATAAATTACCGAAGGGAAGCGTAAAGACATGAGAAGGCCTGGCCGAGATGTTTGTGGCCAGGTTCGTGACGAACAAGTTACAGCCATTAAGGGTGGACGCCCTAATGGCTTTGAAGATCAGCAAGGATGAAGGCCTTAGGGCCTATGCAAAAAGATACTACGAGGTGTTCAACCGAATACCTGAGTGCAACCAGGAGGTAGCGGTCGTGTCTTTCAAGAACGGCCTGAAAGAAGATTGTTCACTGCGGAAATCTTTGGCAAAGACATTGCCAAAAAGCATGGAAGAACTCATGGCGAGAATTGAGAAGTATGCCAGAGCCGAGGAAGATACGTCGGCCCACAAGGAAGTCAAACAGGAAAAAGGGAACGGCTCGCCAAAACGAGGCCGAAGTAACAACGGATTCAGCAAAACGGAGATAGAATTGAGGGCAAAACAAGCAGTAACGACCGTGTTCCAAATTCCAATCCAGAAAGTCCTAGGAAAAATTCGGAGCCAGCCCTACTTCAGAACACCAGCAAGGGAACTAGGGGAGTTTATGGGAAGAAACATGGACAGACATTGTTCTTATCACAATGAAAACGGACATACAACACAGGGCTGCAGAGCCCTAAAAGCACACTTGGAAGATCTGGTGAGGCAAGGCCACCTGAGAGACCTTGTCGATGAAACTAGAACAAGAGAAGAACAGGCAAAATTGCCTCAGGCTCCAGCAGCCCCGCCACCTCCGCAACCTCGGGCAGAAGGACCTCGGATAGTAAACGTAATTCACTCCAAGGTAAATGAAAACGACATCTGGGGGAAAACCCAAAGAGTCAAGCACTTGTAGTACGTAAATCAGGTCGGACAGAAACGACTTCGGCCTGAAGAGTGCCAAGGTCTGATGATAACCTTCACCGAGGCCGACCTAGAGATGGGCCAGCACCCACATAATGATGCCTTGGTAGTATCCCTCCAGGTTGGGGAGTGCCAAGTGAAACGCATCCTGATAGATCAAGGCAGCTCTTGTGACATCATGTACGTTAGATGTTACAAGGAGCTAGGCCTTCACCCAGACGACATGGAGCAATCGAATGGCCCGATGGTCGGCTTCAATGGAACGCCGACGTGGCCACTGGGCGCTACAAACTTGGAAGTACAAGCAGGCACTAAGAAGATCAGGACCAAATTCATCGTGATTGACACGCCTTCCCCTTACAACATCATATTGGGAAGGCCATGGTTGCATGCAATGGGGGCAGTCCCCTCAACATTGCACCAACTACTAGGCTTCCCAACAGAACATGGGATTGAAGCGGTCAAAGGAGATCAACTGCAGGCAAAGAATTGCTCCATGGCAGCAATGAAGACCACCTGCAACGTTCAAGAACCAACAAAGGCAGAGATCGAAGATGAGGACATGGAAGTCCTAGATGATGTCGGCAAGGAGCCGACTGAAAAGAGTGAGGAATCACTAAAGAAAATCCTCGTCCGGGAAGGCGACGAAGAGCGCTTTTTTCTTCTCGGATCAGGCTTAGCCAAAGAAGAAGAGAAAGAACTGGAAGCCTTTTTAAGAACAAACATAGAGGTGTTCACCTGGACACCTTATGAAATGCCTGGCATTAACCCTGAGGTCACATGTCACAGACTGAATGTCGACAGATCGGCGAAACCTGTGATACAGCGAGCTAGAAGACCGACGTTGATGCACGTCGAAGCAGTGGAGGAAGAAGTAGACAGACTCCTGGAAGCCAAGGCCATCAGAGAAGTCAATTATCCAACGTGGCTTTCAAATACAGTAGTGGTAAAGAAGAAAAATGGTAAATGGAGGGTTTGCGTAGATTTTACAAGCCTAAATAAAGCCTGCCCCAAAGACAGCTTCCCTCTGCCAAAAATTGACCAGCTGGTGGATGCTACATCAGGACATGGAAGGATGAGCTTCCTGGACGCTTATAGGGGGTATCACCAGATAGCCATGTACCCCCCAGACGAGGAGAAGACAACATTCATTACTCCAAAAGGCTGTCTTTATTCTGGGTGATGCCTTTTAATTTGAAGAACGCAGGAGCAACCTACCAAAGACTGGTAACAAAAATGTTCAAACACCTGATAGGCCAAACAGTAGAAGTTTACATCGATGACATGGTCGTGAAGACCAAGGAGCCAAAAAATCATCTTGCCGACCTAGCAGAGGTATTTAAGATACTTAAAGCATATCGGCTCCGACTCAACGCATCGAAATGCGCGTTCGGAGTTGGATCTGGTAAGTTTCTAGGGTACCTGGTAACAAGAAGGGGAATAGAGGCCAGCCCAGATCAGATCAAGGCCATCCTAGATCTACAGAGCCCAACCTCGGCTAAACAGGTTCAAATGCTCACCGGAAGGGCCGCAGCCCTAAACAGGTTTATAAGCCGAAGCTCAGACAAATGCAAACCCTTCTTCAACCTGGTAAAAAGGACTGCAGACTTCCTATGGACTGAAGAATGTGAGGCCGCTTTGGCCGACCTAAAAAAGTATCTGACCACGGCTCCAGTCCTCTCAACACCTGAACCTGGGGAGGAGTTGTTTTTGTACTTAGCCGTATCAGAACACGCAGTCAGTGCAGTGCTAATCCGAGAAGAGCAGGGAGAACAGAAGGCTGTCTATTATGTAAGTAAAACCTTGGCCAACGCTGAAACAAGGTACTTACCACTGGAGAAGTTAATGCTGGCCTTGGTGATGGCCTCAAAGAAGTTGAATCACTACTTCCAGGCACACAAGATTGTAGTGCTAACAGAACACCTATTGAAATCCTTGTTGCAACAAGGAGACTTAACAGGAAGAATTGCAAGGTGAGCAGTGGCCTTAGGCCAGTATGACCTAGAGTTCAGGCCCAGAACAGCAATTAAGGGCCAAGTTTTGGCCGACTTTGTGGCAGAATTCATGCCTGAATCCATCGAACCTGGGCTCCGTTGAGCCAAAATGAACAAGATCCCAGCAAGCAAGGAGAATCCTAGCCAAAGGCCAAGGAACAAAGAAAGGAAAAACTCAAACCCTGCAGCATCTACATCGGCGACTCATTCAGACTGTTTGTCAATGGAAGTTCAAACCGACAAGGAGCGGGGGCAGGAGTACTGCTGATATCCCCAGATGGTGAAATAATAGAGCAATCCACCCATTTGGGGTTTAAGGCCTCAAACAATGAAGCAGAATACGAGGCATTAATTGCAGGATTAAAACTGGCAGCAGCAGCAGAAGCAGATGAGGTAATAGTTTTTTGTGATTCACAGTTAATTGTTAACCAATCAACAAGAGAATTTGCAGCCAGAGACGAGAGGATGTCGGCATATGCAAAAGAGATTATCAGATTGGCCGAGCTATTTCAGAACTGCCGACTTCTTCAAGTAAGCCGAGATGATAACAGCCACACCGACGCGTTGGCCAACCTGGCAAGTTCAATACAGACTGGAAAAACAAGAACAATCATGATCGACTATATGTCGGGCCCGAGCATAGAACCACGGAGCGCAAAGCAAGAAGCAATGTGTGTGGACATGGGGCCAAGCTAGATGGATGCAATTGTTGCATTCCTGAAAGAAAGAAAGCTGCCAGAAGATCGCAAGGAGGCACACAAAGTCAGATTGAAGTCAGCAAGATTCAGCCTGACTGTGGACGGACATCTCTACAGAAGGTCCTTCACTGGACCCCTTTTAAGGTGCGTACACCCTTTACAAGTTGAAGATTTTTTATATGAAATTCATGAAGGGATTTGTGGAAGCCACATTGGGGGCAGATCATTAGCCCATAGGGCCATTACCCAAGGGTATTGGTGGCCCTACATGCAAAAAGATGCAGAAGCATACATGAAGAAGTGAGAACAATGCCAAAGGTTTGCACCCTTGATTCATCAGCCAGCTGCTGACCTGAACCCAGTATCCAGCCCTTGGCCGTTTGCCCAATGGGGCATGGATCTGGTTGGACAACTTCCCCAAGCAACTGGGCAGAGAAAATACTTGTTGGTAGCAACAGATTACTTCACAAAATGGATAGAGGCAGAACCTCTTGCCAAAATCCGAGATGTGGACGTCAAGAATTTCATATGGAAAAACATTATTACCAGATTTGGCATTCCTAGAGCCATCGTTGCCGACAACGGAACACAGTTCGACAGCAAGCTTATCAAGAACTTCTGTGCAAAATTCAAGATCAAGAATTACTTTTCAACACCAAGTTTCCCCCAAAGTAATGGGCAAGCAGAAGCATCCAACAAAGTAATTCTGGATGGAATAAAGAAGAGGCTGCAGGCAGCAAAAGGAAAGTGGGGTAGACGAATTACCCAATGTACTTTGGGCATATCGAACTACGCCGAGAAGATCAACAGGGGAATCCCCCTTTGCCATGGCCTATGGCACAAAAGCAGTAATTCCACTGGAAGTCGGCATCCCAGGGATCCGAACCCAGGGAGTTGAGAATAGGACTAATGACATACTCTTAGCCTGAGATCTGGATCTTTTAGAAGAGCGAAGAGAGAAGGCTGCAATTCAGCTTGCAGTATACCAACAACAGCTTGCCAGAGCTTACAACAAGAAGGTCAACCCAAGAGATTTTCAAGTCGGCAACCTAGTCTTAAGGAAAGTCGTCGGCAACAAGAAAGATCCCAGAGAGGGCAAGCTTGGCCCAAACTGGGAAGGACCATACAGAATTACTTCGGTGTTAGGCAATGGAGCTTATCGGCTTGAAGACAATGAGGGCAAAGCATTGCCAAGACCTTGGAACACTTGTAATTTGAAATTTTTCTATCATTGAGATGTTCATTATTTTTGGCCGATGTCATTAATAAAATCTTTTCGAAATTCTTCAAGCACATATGATTGATTAAGATACTTAACATTGTTTCTGGAAGACATGAAAAATGAGAACCCAAGTGGAACTCAGGTTCACATTGGGGGCAGAGAAGATACAAAGTCTATCACTTGTTGAAATTTATAGCAATTTACAAGTTGGTCAGACCGAATACAAAGTCTACCACTTGTTGAAATTTGTAGCAATTTACAAGTTGGTCAGACCGAATACAAAGTTTACCACTTGTTGAAATTTGTAGCAATTTACAAGTTGGTCAAACCGATACAAAGCTTACCACTTGTTGAAATTTACAGCAATTTACAAGTTAAAAGTAAGTCGAGATGGTTCCTTAGCTTCACTTGTTGAAATTTGTAGCAATTTACAAGTTGAAGTTAAGCCGAGATATTTGTTTCTCTTCACTCGTTGAAATTTGTAGCAATTTACGAGTTGAAGTGAAGCCGATGTTATTGCTTACAGACTTATAGCAATCTACTGGTTGGATAAACCGAAGAAGATGTTTAACACTTATTGAAATTTGTAGCAATTTACAAGTTAAAGTTAAACCGACATGTTATCATCAGCTGAAATTTACAGCAATTTATAGGTTGAAGTAAAGGTTAAGTATATTGTTTAAACCCTTGTTGAAATTTGTAGCAATTTACAAGAAGATCATTGTTTAAACATTTGTTATAACTTGAGAAAAGTTAACTGCATGTGATAGTCCTTGTTGAAATTTGTAGCAATTTACAAGTAGGTTAGACTGATATCACTGTTTAGACACTCGTTGAAACTTGAGAAAAGTCTGCAAAATTAACATTAAATAGTATATGTTTTATACTTGTTGAAATTTATGAAAAGATTGCAGGTCAGTATCTTGCCGAAGTAAAAACTTGCAGTTATTATACCCGAGGTATGTAACCCCGAGAAGATTATACAGAGGAAGAATTATGTAGATCATGCAAAGTATTCTAAGTATAGACCATACAGAAGAAATAAAGAAGAATTAAACAAACATTCAGGGAAAAACAGTTGCAGCTATATATAAAGAAGGCACTGTAGCCTAGTAGAAGTAAATTGTTCATGAGTAACAAAACAAAGGCACATTGGCCACAGAAGAAAACTTGCATTGTTTAGAAAACAAAGTACAAAAAACAAAGGGAAAAAAGCTATGATTCTTCAGCCTCAGGAGCGGTTTGAATTTGGACCTCGGCAGTCTCTGGAAAAACAACCTCGGCATCTTTTTCTACCACAACCTCGGCATTCTTGTCAGCCGCGATCTCGGCATCAATCTCAGCAAGAGTTTTTTCAACATTTCTCTCAACCAGAAGAAGGTAAGAGGAAAGCCTACCTATGACAGTTTCCTTGGGCACTTCTTCAGTGTCTTCATCCTGGGTCAAGTCCAAAACTTGATCACCCTCAGGAGGAGACTTGACTTCAACAGCATCTTTGGGCTTCCTTACCAAGGCTTCATCATCATTATTATCTTTATCCTCGTCTTCAGCCTAGGATTCAGACTCAGCTTCTTCCTCAATCTGACTTGGAGGAGGAGGAGGAAATGGCAAAGGAATAGCTTCGGCCTTGCGCCAAGGCGAGTCAGCAGGGAGATCAAGCTTTTTTACTAAGGACATCCAACCAAGGGAAAAGCCCGTGTTGCATGCCTGCCTAACTTGAAGCTTGTAATCTTTAGTGACATCGGCTACACCCTGGGCATAGGCCTTTTCGTCGGCTTCCTTGATTTCGGCCGATTTTGTGGCCAAAGCTTCCTCGAGCTCTTTTTCGGCCTGGGCAGCTTTTTCCTCGGCCTCTTTTTGCTGAGCTATAGCAACTGTCTTAATAGCTTCAGCAGCTTCGGCCTTTTCATCAGCTATCTGTTTAGCTTGAGTTGCAGCCTCAGCCTGATCTTCCAGAGTCTTCATTTTGTTTTGAAGACTTTTATTAATTTTTTGAAGGGCAGCATACTCCTTCTTCATCTCAGACAATTTCTCTTTGTTCTCAAAGGATTGCATAGAAAATGAATGAGCATGCTGCACAGCCTAAAAGAACACAAGGCAAAAATTATTACAAAAATTTTCTAAATATATAAAGGGAAGTAGAAATAACCAAGGAAAGGGCACTTACTTGAACACAGCGCTGGAGCATCAGGGCGTAATTTTCGTATTCGCTCATCTTGGCGTTCTTTTCAAGATCGCCTGGAAGAAGAAGGGTTGTGCTTAGCGCAACGCCGATGTTGATATCGTCGGCACTATCACTAGCCAAAATGGGCTTATCCTCTAGGGTGATTGCAGGCGTCCAGGGGACATTTGGCACTTTAGACTTTGAAGTCGTCACAGAAGACGACCTTGGCTTCTTTGACTTTTGGGACTCTGCTGGTTGAGTTTCAGCAGACCTTTTCACCGAAGTGGAGGTAGTCTTCTTACTCTCGGCCAATTTAAAAATGGGCAGAGCATCTTCAGTCTCAGCCTCAGTAGCGTTGGACTTCGGCTGGACCTTCTTGGCTCTTTTTGGCTTAGGTGGGGGCATGGATTGGGTTGGTTCAGCATCTACATCGGTCGGAAGGTCGGCTATGAGGTCTTGGGCGACAGGTTTTGGGCGAACCATTTCGGCTGTTTTAACAAGTCTACGTCGGCATTTTCTTTCAGAAATTGGTACTAAGTATGGTGTTGAGGTGGAAGGTTGATTGGTTGGGTCATATGTGGATTCTTGGTCTGTTCGGGATGAGGAAGCAATTTGAGTTGTGGCAGTAGGAGGAGAAAGGCTCTTTTTCTTCTTCCTTGGAATGTCGGGCAAAGTGGATTTATAGGAAGGGATGAAATTCAGCACCAGAAGAGCCTTGCGCTTCTCTAACGGAAGGTCCAGGAGCTTCTTTAGGTCTTTTCCAACAAAGTAGGACTGGCGAAAGTCCTTGGGTAGCTTACGAACGTCTGCAAAATGGAACACAACATCAGAGATAAATAAATTTTTTGGAAAAAACTTGAAAAAAACAACAGCTAAGTAAATTGGTGTTGGGCTCTTACCCTTGTCCTCTTTTCTTTGTTAGGAGAGGAAGAGATGGACTTCTTAAATGCGGACCAAATTCCCAATTTCCAGAAGCGATAAGATAATCATCTCCAGCCCCTTTATTGGAGTCTGGGAGGTCGGCTACGATTTTAAATTCGGTAGACCTCGGCTTGAGGTAGTACACATAACCCTTTTCTTTCAGATTAAGGGCGCACATAGTGTAACAATATTGAATGTCGGCGAGAGTGATCCTAACATTCTCCTGCCGAGCTAAGGCTATGATAGCGTTAAGCACTCTATGGGAGTTGATGGTGAGTTGCATGGGGTTCAGGGTATAGTAATGAAGAACTTCACGAAAGAGGGGATTGAGTGGAAGCCGAAGTCCACATTCAACAAAAGCTACAATTGGGAAAGGCATTGTATTTTCTGTAGGCATAATGGAGTCATCGTCCCTAGCTAACCTAAGGTGGACGTCATCAGGGATAGAGAACTCTTGCCTAAAAAACTCAAGTTTGGTTGGAGTGTTTACCCTATGTCTCCACATACCCATGGTTTTCGGGACCTCGGCTTAAACCTAGGTATATGTTGGAAAAGTGGGTTTCCGTTGTTCCTAAAGAATTGAAGGTTCTATGAGCAAATCCCAAACCTAAGAGCTACGAAGACAAAGATCAAAGACACAGATCTGGAAAAGATACAAAAAAGTAGAAAACAAAAACGAAGTTTCAGATTCAAGAACATAAAGGGTGGAAGACCAAGAACAGTGATAAAATAGTACCAGTATTCATGACATGTGTAAAATCATGAAATAAGGCACATTCAGGTGAATGGTTCGCAAAATTAAATACTTAACTAAAGCAGTAAAAGCAGGAAAATCTAGGGATAATCAAGAATTGAAGAAAAAGGGCGATTGCTTACGGATAAATCGAGGGAATGAAATTACGCCGAGACGCAAACGACGAAAGCGATGGCGAAAGCTTCAACGGCGAAGGAAGACTATTACTGAGTCGAAGCTCGAAGCAATGGCGAGACTCAAAGGAGAAAAAGCTTTGAGAGAAAGAAAGCAAAATGTCGAATGCAAAAGTGAAGAAAGCGAAGGAGAGAGACAGTTTTGTCAAAAGCGTGAAAAGCAAAATAGAAGCATTTAATGCGCTGGGTTAACGTCGTCGGCGATATCTGAGGAAAAAATGTGGTTTACAAACGCGTCGCAGGCACGAGCCAATAGGAATGAAACGTGTGAATAAAGCGGTTGAAAAGTGATGCATGACAGCTCATGCGTATGGGAGAGTTCATTCGAATTCTTGCTCTTGAAAGAAGACATGTCGGCTTAAAGAGAATGATCTCGGCTACAGAATTTTTTGTGCCGACGTACTGAAAAGAACTAAACGGTGTAGGTTCCATCACCTCAGAATGCCGAGATAATAGAACCTATGGGGCAATTGTGGAGATATATATTTCTGAGTACCAACACGTGGCATGGTGACGCCGACGTGTCAGCCGAGGTTCCACGTGTCGTGGTAATTACGCCGAGGTGATCTCGGGGTTGCCGAGGTTATCTCCGAGGATATCGGAATCCGGGATAAGCGGATAAAGGAACAGGAGTCCCAGATTGGGAGGAGACTTCAGTTTGGATAATGGTAAAACTCTTGGAGAGTTCTTGTCCTAAACCCATTGGGAGTTCCAGGTTAGCAATAATTCTGAGTCCACTGGAGTTAGGCTCCTATTGGGACTAGGATTGTAATGGCTATAAAAGAGAGGCACCCCCATGGGTCAAAGGTATGTTTTTAAGACTCAAGCTTGTGAGTTGAATACTTGATTATGTTTGAGAGATATACTGACTTGATCGTCGGAGTGCCCCCGGGTGGAAAAACCACCGCCGGAGCCTTTTCTTTCTGTGCAGGACAGCAAAGTGCCATCTATTCTGCCTGTGTTCTACAGCTGAATTCCTAAGGACAGCAGTGTGATCGGAAAATCACTCACACAGTTATTCATAGAGATATGTTGGGACTATTTGTGTAAAAAATATATATATATGTCATCACTTCAAGTTCATGGATGGAATTTGATAGAATTTTGTAAATTTTTGTTAGAATTTGATGAATGTTGAGTGACTGAATGATTGAAAATGGTGAATAGAATCATCATGTCTTCAGCCACATTTTGCTGCTCTCTTCGACATGATTTTTCTTAGTTGAATTGTGTTAACTAATATGGAAACATTCACATAGGATCAAGATGAAGATTGACTCTTCATCTGCCTTTGAAAAAGCAAAAAAAGGTCCGTAGTCATCAAAAGAAGAACCCACGTCTTATGACTAAAAATTTCACAGCTGCAATATTAAAAAAATAAAAAAAAGTTAGTGCCACACAAGCTTGTTAGTGAATGTATATGCCTAGGCTACTTTTATGCCTCCCCATATCTTGGAGTAATTGAAGGGAAAGATAATCACCCACAATGTCAAAAAGAAAAAAAGATTCTACCAACAATAACAAAATAAAATATTGCAACAATCACAATCACAAAAAGATTCCCCTTAAAGTGAATCAAATTTGTTCTAGTTTGTAGGTGTGCTTCCACCATAGCTAAGAAGAATAAACAAGTTGTTTACACAAATCTTGTTCTTCCTTACTTCTTGAAACTGTGAACACAGCAAGGCCATTTTATGTTGGCAATTCATTCCCATCACTTCTTCAACCATTAAATAAAAAAGCAATTTCCATGACAATAAAAAATCGTCATCCCTTCATTAAACGAAAAAAAAAGTCATTGCATTTATTGTCACTTCAACAAAATGCTAGTGGTCCACCACACATTACATCCACATTCTACCTACAAGTCATTTTTGTTGGAAAAAATGGATTTTTGGTGACTTTAATTAAATATTAAAGTGGGTCCCAACCGTCTATTGTGTTGGGTCCAAGTGGGTCTAGATACTTTGCAATAAGATCTTTACACCACAAATAGAATTGCCAAAAACCATTGAGAATTGAATGAGAAATTGCCCTATGAAGTTAACTTTATGAAAGAGTTAATGGGGTTTGTAACTTCTGCCTTTATTGCAGAGTTTAATAGTGCATTAACGGGGTTTGTAACTCCTGCCTTTATTGCAGGTTTTAATGGTGCATTAGTGACCAGCCATAAAGGCTGGAGGCTTCTTCTCTCTCCCCTATACATGTATAAATTGAGACCCTCTTGTCAAATCTCAAACACAGAAACTGTTTCTTCCATTCTTTAGTTAGTTTGCTAGAAATTTCTACATTGAGAGAGTGTTGTCATTGTTTTTGTTCGCTAAGCTAGACAGAAAGTGCTTTTGCCGTAGCTAGTTTTTGACCGTCGTATCCTGGGAGACAGACGCCGGGATTCCTCAAGCACTCGACCCGTGAGGCAGCGAAATCTGTTTTAAGGAAACTACTACCGTGCAGGCTTCAATTTGGTTTATTTACCATTTTATTGTTCTGTGTATTTCTATTGAAATTTAGTTGTACATATCAGCTTATGTTCTTGGTATATAATTTTGATTTCTTCATAAATCTATTTATTTAATTTCACAATTTAGACAACAAGCTTAAAACAAATTTTTTATATATTTTCTATGAAATTGATCGAATAGATTTATATAGACAATTAAGTTAGCTTTGTATAATGTTACTAGGAACTGTTGTGGAATTGCTTACTATTTCAATGATTGTAAATTATGTAATGTTATTCTCTAATTACTTAGTTTAATTAGAATTATAGCGATCCCGGGTTTACCCCTTGTTGTATAGTGATCCGGACGTGTGTCCGTGGATGTTGGTAGTGGATTGTTGTCCTGTTTACGTCCTTTCATATATTGTATTTGAGTTATAGGATGTGTTGGGCAGGTTTGTTTCAGGTTGGTTGTATTCGAGCCAAGGGTTCTTGCCCAAAATTTTGTCCTTCGCTCGGCGAGTTGGTCGCTCGGCGAGTGTTGAGTTTTGTGTCTGTGGGTCGAGCAGGCGGCCGCTCGGCGGCGGCTAACGTCTGGTGAACTGAACACCATGATTTCGCTCGGCGGTGATTCTTCGCTTCAGCGATCTGGTTGATCTTCGCTCGGCGGCGGTTAAATCGCTTCAGCGTCGTCTAATTGCGAACTGAAGGTCGAGTCCACGCTCGGCGAGCTTTTCTTCGCTCGGCGAGCTTCTAGGATGTTGGCTCGGCGAGACCTTTTGGCTCGAGCTACGGTTTTCTGCAGTCGCTCGGCGACCAAGTCTTCGCTTCGGCGAGCTTTGTTTATATCGATTCGCGACCCGGCGATCTAAACTTCACTTTTTGAAACTTTTACTTTTTAAAACCCTAAATCGAGCCTCTCTCTCTAGACTTGCCTTCTCTCTAAGAGATCATCTCCTAGAGTGTGAATCTTCCTAAGTGCTTTGTTAAAAAGATTGAGGGTGACTTGGGCTTCGATCTAATCTGAAAATATTCGGTTTTGGAGCAAGTTGGGTGTTGGGTCTTCATCTCCTTTTGAGCTCAAACTTTGAGGTAGGGATATCCTACTCCTCTTTATGGATTTTGTCTTTGAATTTTAGCATTTTGATATGTTGGTAGTTGTTGTGTAATTTTGGGAAACTTTGGGCCATTGTGTAATTTTATAAAAGTTTGGGGTTTTGTCTATAATAAACCTAGAAGCATGTTTGGTATAGAAACATGGAATTAATGTTGAAACATTAGTGAAATTGGAACCTAAGGGTTGTAATGTTAATTATGGAAGCGTCCTAATTACATTGATTAATTAATTTGAATAATTAATTGTGGAAAGCGAGAATTGAAATTGAATTGGGTCATGGGTTATGAGGAGGGAAAGAATACATTGATTTTATGTATTGATATGTGATGTGTATAATTGTGATATATATGCATTGTGTTGTGTTGGAGGAGATAGGGGATGGACTCCACGGTTTAGGGGAAGATAGGGGATGGACTCCTAAACCGGATGTTATGTGGAAGGAGATAGGGGATGAACTCGTAGATAGAGCATGTATGCTTATCTAGAAAATATTAGCGAGCATGTATGCTTGTAATGGAAAGTGTGAATATATCTCATTTTGTTTATACTTGTTGAAGTGATGAAAGAATGTAAGAGAATGGACCATCTATCAATTGTTAATCTTTTAGTCATTATTTATAAGCTGGTTTAGTGTATTTCTCTTGGTGTGGCTCACCCTATATGGAACATCATTTTAGTCTTGGTAGCATGCCACCTCCAAGGACTTAGCTTGGGAGGCTAGTGGCGGACGGGCTTTTTGGTTGTCTTTCCTTTTGCAGTGTTACATGTAAATTCAAGCCTAGGGCTTAATGTGTAAATGAGTTAGCACTCTACTTTCTTGTAACCAAGTGTTAACTTGGAAAGCTGTAAGCCCGTAGGGCATTTGCTTTTGTTGTTAACATGTGATACCTTTTGTAATAGCATTCTGATGAATGGAAGGACGTGGATCTTTTATATATCATAGCATGTTAATATTGTTGGTTTAATATCATTTATTTTGAGGGCGTTACAACTTGGTATCAGAGGCGTGCGGGTTCGAATACTTTGGAGTGCGTGGGAAGTGATTAGGATCACAATGGGTTTGTCTCGCTTGATAGAGACTTAGTGTAGTGTCATATGCTATGTGTTTAATTGATAACGTGCTTATGTGATTATTTGGGTATGGGATTTAGTTTCTAGGATGTTGACTGGATCTTTGGGTTTCTGAGAGTCCCGTTGGAAAGGCACTTGATCAATCTTTGTTTCTAACGGTACTCTAGTAACGCCTTGGGAATTGTCATCATCAGGAAATGAAATTGTAAGTGCTTATGTGTTTATGTGCTACGTGGAATGAATTCTGATTATTCATGTATTAGGGCGTGAGTGTTTAGTTATGGCACGTTGATAAATGTGCTAATGTTTTGTGTTACCTTTATTAGGATGTCGGGACGAGCAAGAGGTGGTAGGCGTGGTAGGCCTAGGAGGCGAAGTGCCATTACGGATGAAGTTCGGCGATTCGAGGAAAGGGTTGGTCGGGCCAATGTGGCGAGCGATGGGTCGGCGAGCTATGGGTGCCTTGGCGAGAGATAGCGAGGGCCTTAGGTATTCTCGAGCGAAATCGAACCGAGGCGGGACCTTCTTTCTTGAAGAGGGAGTTCTTAGGTCTAACGGGAGGAGTTTGTTGGGGATCTAAGGAGCCATTGAAGGCGAGCAGTGGCTAGAAACGGATGAGTAAAGCGTTCGATATGCTAGGCATTGAGGACGAGCATTGAAAGTGACCTTGGCATCCTTCGGTGAAGGAGATCTTGGTCAATGGTGGAAATATGAGAAAGTTCGTGGGTGGTACTTGGGGCGTTTGTGAATGCTTTCGAGAGGTTTTTATCATGATGGCTAGAGAGACTAAGGGATCGGTTACCAAGCTTAAGCGAGGAGGGTTTTGCGTGGCGAGTTTGAGGCTACATTTACTAGCTTGTCGAGGTTTGCACTGAACTTGTGGCGACAGAGGGCCAAGTTGTTATGAGTTTGAGCGGAAGTTGAGGTGGGACCTCAAGTTGAAAGTTAGTGGACCTTATATTAGAGTCTGAGGCATTTGGTGGATCTTGCGGCTCATATGGAGCTGATGATGCGGAGGAGGAGAAGAGGAGAAACATGGGGTTCCAAGAGGGGCCAAGAGGACGGGGAGTGATGGCGGGAGGCGGAGGGTTATAATCCTCGGCCGTCGAGTGGTTTGGTCAGTCGACTTTCCCAGTCTGAGTGCGAGCTCGGGAGGCGGTCGAGGAGAGTTCACTGTTACAAGTGTGGCGGCCGGGTCACAAGGCTGTTGCTTGCCCAAGGCGGGGTCAGTCGCTTCGTCGGCCAGACCTGAGTCGAGTTCGGGCGGCCGTATCGTGTTACCGGTGTGGGCGGCCGGGCACATGAAGAGGTATTGCCGCGGTTGAGTGCCACTTGAGGCGTCTGGTTCTAGAACGACGCAGGATTTCAATGCTCGATCTGTCTGCGAGCCTCGAGGCCAATCAAGGGCCGTCGTCCCGGTCAGTCTGTGATCCTATGCTCAGAGGCGGCGGTAGATCGAGGGCCTCTGGTAGCGTGTATCTTTATTACAAGGGACCTAATCGACTCCATCGGTAGTGAGAGGTACTTTTTGTTTTGCAACTTCGGTTGCTAGAATGTTGATTGACACGGGTGCATCTCATTCTTTTGTATCTGCTGCATTTGCATACGTGTTTGGAACCTGGAGTTAGCACTTTTAGCATCTCCTATTTGCGTTGTGTCACTGTTGGGGGTGAGTTAATTTTGAGGCACGGATGTAGAGGTTGTGATATAGAGGTTACGATCATCGACTTCCTTTTCCATTTGTAGTTATGCCCATGAAGGGCTTTGATGTTATTTTGGGTATGGGTGGTTATCGTCATCCGGGCGGTTATTGATTGCTACGCGAGGTTACCTTTGTCTGATGATGAACGGGAGTTTTTCCACTTTTTAGGAGACCGGGTTGGTAGTATTGTGCCCGCAGTGCGGTCATGGCGGAATGAGCTTGGTAGTTTACTTGCTAGTTTTGAGAATGGTGAGTATGATGAGACCAGTTGAGTTGCCAAGGGTAGTTTGTGAATACGTGATGTCTTTCGAGGATCTTATTGATTTGCCACCCCGAGAGCGAGTTCTCTATTGATTTAGTGCCCGGCACGGCGCCGATTTCTATGGCACCTTATCGTTTTGCCCCAGCAGAGTTGATTGAGTTGAAGGTTCAACTCCAAGAATTGCTAGATAAGGGCTTCATTCGCCCTAGTGTATCGCCGTGGGGAGCACCGGCCCTCTTTGCTAAAAAGAAAGACGGTGCCTTGAGGTTGTGTATCGACTACCGGAAGTTGAATCGGGCTACAGTTAAGAATAAGTACCCTATGCCCCGTATAGATGACTTGTTTGACGGTTGAAGGGTTCCGTTGTTTCTCTAAGATAGACTTGAGATCGGGTTACCACCGGTTGAGGTCGAGAGGAGGATATTAGAAGACGGCATTAAAATGCAGCGGTATGGCCATTATGAGTTCTGGTGATGCCATTTGGGCTTACCAACGCACCGATCTTTATGGACTTGATGAACCGGATTTTCAGGGAATTCTTGGATCGTTTGTGGTTGTTTTTGTGGATGATATTCTTATCTATTCACCCTCGAGCAAACACGAGGAACACTTGAGAATGGTGCTTGAATTGCTTAGAGCCCATAGTTGTATGCCAAGTTTGGGAAGTCGAGTTACGGCTAAGAAGTTAAGTTCTTAGGCCATGTAGTTTAGGGAAGGGTGTCTGTTGATACATCAAGGCGAGGCGGTGCAAGATTGGGCCTGACCTAAGAGTGTGTTTGAGATCCATGATTTCGGGATTAGTGGGTACTACCGTCGATTTGTGAAAGATTTCTCGAGGTTAACCGCCGTTGACTAGGTTGACTCGCCAGAGTCAAATTTGTATGGAGTGAGACTTGTGAAAAGTCGTTTGAGTTGAAAGTTAGATTGACCACCGCTCCAGTCTTGATTATTAGGAGAGGGTTGGGTTATGCGGTCTATTGTGATGCCTCACGAGAGGGTTTGGGTTGTGTGTTGATGCGAGGAGGAAAGTGGTAGCTTATGGCTCACGTCGATTAAAAATACACGAGAAGAATTACCCTACACGACCTAGAGTTGGGGGCGGTGATCTTTGCCTAGAAAATCTGGAGGCACTACCTTTATGGTGAGAGATTCGAGGTGTACTCGGATCATAAAAGACTGAAGTACCTGTTTTCACAGAAAGACTTGAACTTGAGGCAGAGAAGGTGGATGGAGTTTATAGAAGATTACGACTTGAGTTGCATTATCACCCGAGGAAGGCCAATGTTGTGGCGATGCTCTTAGTAGGAAATCCATTAGTGATGTAGCTTGTGTAGCCATCCGAGTGGGAGATGTTGGGGCACTTGGCGAGTTTGACTTGCTTCGGCGAATCCGTTGAGGCTGCGGTCTTGTTTTTACGTGGTTCTTGTGACCTACACTTGTGACTCGAGTGTTAGAGGCAGAGGTGATCTTGAGGTAGAATCCCTCGGAGAAGATCTCGATGGAAAAGTTGAGAAAGGTTTGGCGTATCCCGACCTGAGTTTGAGATACCGAGACCGTCTGTTTGTGCCGGAGTCCTGTCGAGAGGAGGTACTCCGAGAGTTCCATCATTCGCGCCTTGCGGTGCATCCGGGAGGTACTAAGATGTATCGGGATTTGGGTCGTCAGTTTTGGTGGCGGGGTATGAAGAGAGATGTGGCAGTCTTCGTGTCTAAGTGCCTTACTTGTCAGCAAGTGAAGGCCGAGCATCAAAGGCCAGCGGGTTTGTTACAACCCTTGCCTATTGCCGAGTGGAAGTGGGAGCACGTCACCATGGACTTCGTTGTAGGTCTTCCGAAGACCCAGCGGGGTAGTGACACTATTTGGGTGGTTGTAGACCGGTTGACCAAGTCGGCACATTTCATTCCAATGCGCGTGAGAGATTCGGTAGATCATCTTGCCGACTTGTATGTTCGGGACATAGTGAGATTGCACGGGGTCCCGTGACGATCGTCTCGAGATAGAGATCCTCGTTTCTTGCTAGGTTGTGGCGAGTTTGCAAAGTGCTTTAGGTACTAAGTTGACCTTTAGTCTGACTTATCATCCTCGGTGATGGGCGTCCGGCGTACCATTGATCCTTGAGGATATGCTTGAGTTGTGCCCTTGATTTGATGGGACATGGGAGAGGCACTTACATTGGTGGAGTTGCCTACAATAACGATTTCGATCTAGTATCGGTATGGCACCATTTGAGGCCTTGTATGGCCGACCTTGTAGGTCTCCGGTTTGTTGGGCGAGGTGGGTGACACACCTTTGTTGGGTCCAGAGTTGGTTAGGGAGGCAGCGGAGAAAGTTGAGCTTATCCGTAGGAGGCTTATTCTGACCAGTCGTCGAAGTCCTATCTTGACCGTAGGAGGAGACCGTTGGAGTTTGAGGTGGGTGATCACGTCTTTACGAAGATATCACCTAGGCGGGGTTTGTTGAGATTTGGGAAGAGTGGGAAGTTATCCCTCGGTTTATTGGTCCTTTTGAGATCCTTGGCGGATTGGCGAGGTTGCTTATCGTTTAGCTTTGCCGCCACAGTTGGCGGAGTTCATGGCGTGTTCCATGTGAGTATGCTTGAGTATGAGCGGATCCATCACGTGTTGGATTGGACCGACTTAGAGGTAGATGAGGATGCCTCGTATGAGGAGAGACGGTTCGAGGTCTTGGATAGGCGGGATCAACCTCTGCGTGGTAAGACCATCCCTTTGGTTAAGGTTTTGTGGAAACATCACGGAGTGGAGGAGGCCACTTGGGAACGTGAGTTGGGAGTCCGTGAGAAATATCCGGACTTATTTGTTGATGTGTAATCAAGTGTTGCAATCTTGTAATTGTAATGAACTTTAAGAACATTTGAAATGTCTTAAGTTGTAAAACATGGTGTATGTTTTGGTTAATGTAAATGTTGTAGAACTTGCCTTGTTATGGGAGTTGATTATAATATTGCATATGTTGGCTATATTATAGAAATAAAATTGTATCATGATTATTGCTTATGATATAAATTGTAAACCATATATGTGGGAAATGGTTGAAATGGAAAGAAATTGCATGTTGAAATGTACATGTTGAGAAATGCTTCTTAATAGGAGATGGATGACCGGTAATGGGTCGAATTGTTAAATGTGGTGTTATGACATTGTTTAAAATGGAGAAAAAGGCTTGCTTTTCAAAAACTTGTTTTAATTTCGGGGACGAAATTCTTTAAGGAGGTTATAGCGATCCGGGTTTACCTGTTGTATAGTGATCGGACGTGTGTCCGTGGATGTTGGTAGTGGATTGTTGTCCCTGTTCGTCCTTTCTTATATTGTATTTGAGTTAAAGGATGTGTGGGGCAGGTTTTTTTCAGTTTGTTTGTATTCGGGAGCCAGGGGTTGCTGCCCAGAATTTTTGTCCTTCGCTCGAGCGAGGAGTTGGTCGCTTCGGCGAGTGTTGAGTTTTGTCTGGTGGGTCGAGCAGGCGGCCGCTTTCAGCGGCGGCTAACGTCTGGCTGGACTGAACACCATGATTTCGCTCGGCGGTGATTCTTCGCTCGAGCGATCTGGTTCGGTCTTCGCTCGAGCGAGCGGTTCGTCGCTCGAGCGTGCGTCTAGTTGCAGACCTGAAGGGTCGAGTCCCTGGCTCGAGCGAGCTTTTCTTCGCTCGAGCGAGCTTCTAGGATGTTGGCTCGAGCGAGACCTTTTTGGCTCGAGCTACGGTTTTCTGTGTCTGGTCGCTCGAGCGACCAAGTCTTCGCTCGAGCGAGCCTGTTTATATCAGTTCGCAGCCAGCGATCTAAACTTCACTTTTTTGAAACTTTTACTTTTTAAAACCCTAAATCTGAGAGCCTCTCTCTCTAGACTTGCCTTCTCTCTAAGAGATCATCTCCTTAGAGTGTGAATCTTCCCTAAGTGCTTTGTTAAAAAGATTGAGGGTGACTTGGGCTTCGATCTAATCTGAAAATATTCGGTTTTGGAGCAAGTTGGGTGTTGGGTCTTCATCTCCTTTTGAGCTCAAACTTTGAGGTAGGGATATCCTACTCCTCTTTATGGATTTTGTCTTTGAATTTTAGCATTTTGATATGTTGGTAGTTGTTGTGTAATTTTGGGAAACTTTGGGCCATTGTGTAATTTTATAAAAGTTTGGGGTTTTGTCTATAATAAACCTAGAAGCATGTTTGGTATAGAAACATGGAATTAATGTTGAAACATTAGTGAAATTGGAACCTAAGGGTTGTAATGTTAATTATGGAAACGTCCTAATTACATTGATTAATTAATTTGAATAATTAATTGTGGAAAGCGAGAATTGAAATTGAATTGGGTCATGGGTTATGCGATGGAAAGAATACATTGATTTTATGTATTGATATGTGATGTGTATAATTGTGATATATATGCATTGTGTTGTGTTGGAGGAGATAGGGGATGGACTCCACGGTTTAGGGGAAGATAGGGGATGGACCTCTAAACCGAATGTTACTGGGAGGAGATAGGGGATGAACTCCGTAGATAGAGCATGTATGCTTATCTAGAAAATATTGGCAGAGCATGTATGCTTGTCATGGAAAGTGTGAATATATCTGTTTTGTTTATACTTGTTGAAGTGATGAAAGAATGTAAGAGAATGGACCATCTATCAATTGTTAATCTTTTAGTCATTATTTATAACTGGTTTAGTGTATTTCTACTGGGCTGTGGCTCACCCTATATAGAACATCATTTTCAGTCTTGGTAGCATGCCACCTCCAAGGACTTAGCTTGGGAGGCTAGTGGCAGTCGGGCTTTTTGGGTGTCTTTCCTTTTGCAGTGTTACATGTAAATTCAAGCCTAGGGCTTAATGTGTAAATGAGTTAGCACTCTACTTTCTTGTAACCAAGTGTTAACTTGGAAAGCTGTAAGCCCGTAGGGCATTTGCTTTTGTTGTTAACATGTGATACCTTTTGTAATAGCATTCTGATCAATGGAAGGACGTGGATCTTTTATATATCATAGCATGTTAATATTGTTGGTTTAATATCATTTATTTTGAGGGCGTTACAAGAATGCTCTATCATAATTTGCATACTTAATTGTATTAGTATGATCTTATTTTATACGTATGGTTCATCATTCCCCTACCATGATTTGCATGAATTTTAAGGTTATAAAATATAATTTATAAATGTTGCAATTTTGACATGCTAATTCTATTTTAGTTTTAATTTGTTACATGCTTATTATTTTCTAGACTAGATTATATAATTTAATTTTTTTTTAAGAATTATTTGCATATGTTAATTGCTAAATGGTTATTGGTTTGTAGCTCTTGCCTATTAATTTTAGTTTAATGTATTTTGGAGTTATAGAGTTTTGTAACTTGTATGAATTTATGTAAATGAATATTCTAAATTTAATTGGGTGCATTAATCTGAATTATTTAATTGGGTGCATTAACTTTGAATTTAACTTATTTATTTGGAGTTATTAGTTTAAAATGGTTTCAATTATTTATTATATTTATTTTTTGCTTAGATTATTTGTTTGTATTTTGTTGTGATTTTTTCTGCTAACTTTCTTTACAAGAATACTTATGCAAAAGGGAATGGAAAAACAAATACAAAACCAAATAAATAGTATTTGGGATGTAAAAACAAAAATGTTTGGACTACTAACTTTTGTGTTGAATAGGAATACCTAAGCGTGGAAAGGCTTTTGGACTAAATAGAATCCTTGTGGATTTGCTATTTTATTTAAATGGTTGAAGCATTTTTTGCTTGAGATTTAGTTGGTTTATTTACCAATTTATAGTAGCAAGTTTTATTTGCTTGTATTATTAGAAGCATTTTATATGCATGTATTTGGGGATAACAATTTTTAAATTGCTTGTAAGTTTGAAATTTGGTTTGGTGTAATAGAAACCAAAGTGTTTAGCTTTGGCTAAAGAGTAGTTCTTATTTGTTCAGAAATGACAACTAAGACAGATTTGGTTTCAAACCTTTGGAGTTTGAGGAAGTCTTTGGGTTTAACTATTTTATTCCCAAAGTGTTGGAAAACCAAGTTTGGAGAAAGTCTTTGGTTATAATCTGATTATGTCCAAAGTGTCTTGGTTTTGAGAAAGGAAACCAAATTTTAGCTTTAGTTAAAATATTTCTGATTTTATTCAGAAATAATGGGCTTAGTTCCGGGAGTACCGGTTAACTTTTATAAGTGGTATAATTCTTGTAGCAAATTTTATTTGCTTGGGAATTGGTTTGTTATAACCTGGTTTATCCCCTGGAAAACTTAATTTTTAAATTTGTTTCCTATGGACTAGGAGTCAACATGCTCTTGAAAGTTTTGTCAAAAGGTTACTATGTTTTAAGTGGGACCATTGTGACCCCTCCAGTCTTCCTGGGAATATTCTTGACCGTGTTTGATTCTAGGTTAAGTGGTGAGACTAATTTTGAATTAAATTTCCAACTGTGGATTTTCTAGTGTTAAGTTTAGTTTATGAAAAAAAAAAAAAAAAACAGAATAATGAAATTATGTTGTGATTTTCCAGAAATGGCTTCAAGAGGTGACAACAGAAATGTTGTTCCACCTGACAACGTTAAGCCTTGCGAGATTCTTAAAATATGATCTAGAGAGATCAAGTGTGATTAAAGGAAATCATAAGATTGCATGATAACATTTCTGAATTGATCAAAGGTAATTAGTATGGTATCCTTGTGTTATTTATAGCATTTATGATTGCTATGTGACTTTGTTTGAAAGCAAATATGACAATCTGTTCTAGTGGGTAAATATTTTTTGGAGTTTTAAATTCCAAATATATTCTTAAATTGGTGGCTCCTAGTGAGTACAAGATCACTGATCACAGAGATAGAAAACTAGTGGTTCCTAGGAGGTGTTAGACCACTGGCTACACAGTTATGAGATTGTGGTTCCTAGTAGTGAACAGATTACTGATCACATGTCAAAACATCATGGTTCCTAGTAGTGGAGAGGCTACTGATCATATGTCAAGACATGCTGATTCCGAGTAATGAAAGAGTCTATTGATCCTATGTTAGGACATTGTGATTCCTAGTAGTAAAGTGACTACTGATCATAGGTTAAGACATTGTGATGCCTAGTAGTAGAAAGTCTACTGACCACATGCTGAGAAATTAGTGATTCCTAGTGATAAGACTACTAGCCATGTTATGAAGTTCCATATAGTAGACTATTAAACACTGGATTTGTGTTTCCTAATAATAAGACTATTGGCTTCAGAGTGATAGGTTGGACCAAATATATTTGGGTGCCTAATTCGATTGATGACATTCTGGGAATGTATTTAGTGTAATATGATTTTGAGAGTTTCATAATCATTGTGACACAAAGAATTGTTTAAAGACCCTGTATGAATTTTCGAAAAAGGCCAAAAGCCTTTGTATAAATTCTACAAATGTGGGGTGTCATGCAAAAGACGGGAATACCTAAACCCAAGAGGGTTAGGATAAGCCTAAAAATCCGTTGACTTTGTATTCAACGGTTATACACAATATAGCAGTGCATATCGATTTCTTGTGGTTCAGTCTGTTATTCCAGATATACACAAGAATACTATCATGGAATCAAGAAATGCATCTTTCTTTGAAAATGTATTCCAAGTTCCATGAAAGATGTTGAAGGTGACAATGATTACATAGCTAATCAAACAAATGATCACTTGCATAATCAAGTTGATGATCAAACTGAAGATATAGATGAGCTAAGAAGCAGTAAGAGGGCTAGGACTGCAAAGTCCTTTGGTCCGGATTTTTTGACTTATATATTAGAGGAAGAACCTCAAACTTTCCATGACGCTGTGACTTCACCTGAAAGTCCTTTGTGGAAAGAAGCAATTAAGAGTGAGATTGACTCCATCTTGCAGAATCATATTTGGGAGTCGATTAATCTACCCCTAGGCAGTAAGGCCTTGGGGAGTAAGTGGATCTTTAAAAGAAAGATGAAGGCAGATGGGTCAATTGACAAGTATAAGGCGATGCTCGTTATCAAAGGGTACAGGCAACGAGAAGGCCTGGATTACTTTGATACGTATTCACCTGTGACAAGGATTACATCCATTCGCATGGTGATTGCGATAGCAGCGCTACGTGGTCTGGAGATACATCAGATGGATGTAAAGACAGCCTTCTTAAATGGAGATTTGAATGAAGAAATCTACATGAAGCAACTTGAGGGGTTTTCAGCTCCAGGACAAAGTAAGAAAGTCTGTAAGCTTGTTAAATCATTATATGGTTTGAAGCAAGTTCCTAAGCAATGGCATGAGAAGTTTGACAATGCTATGTTGTCAAATGGATTTAGAATCAATGAGTGTGATAAATGCATATATGTTAAAGACACTGACAGGGGTTATGTTATTTTGTGTCTATACGTTGATGACTTACTCATTGTTGGTAGTAATGATGAGATGATTAAAACTACCAAGAGATTGTTAAACTCTAAGTTTGACATGAAAGATATGGGCCTTGCAGATGTTATTCTAGGTATTAAGATTACCAGAACATCTAGTGGAATTGTACTTTCTCAGTTTCACTATGTTGAGAAGATATTTGAAAATTTTGGTAAATCAGATACAAGTGTGTCTAGGACACTGGTAGACGTCAGTCTGCACTTGACCAAGAATAATGATGAGAGTGTCTCTCAACTAGAATATTCTAGTGTCATTGGCAGTTTGATGTATCTGATGAGTTGTACTAGGCCGGATATAGCTTACTCGGTTAGCAGGCTTAATAGATTCACAAGTAATCCCGATGCTTCTCATTGGAAGGGCATTGTGCGTGTGTTAAGGTATTTACGCTACACTCAGGATTATGGGTTGCATTATACTCGATATCCAACGGTGCTAGAAGGCTATAGTGACGCAAATTGGATATCAAATATAAAGGACTCAAAGTCCACTAGTGGATATGTGTTCACTCTTGGTGGAGCAGCCGTGTCTTGGAAATCTTCCAAGCGAACGTGTATATCTAGATCAATGATGCAATCAGAGTTTATTGCTTTTGATAAAGCAGCGGGAAAAGCTGAATGGCTTCGCCATTTTCATTGAAGATTTGCCACGTTGGTCTAAACCTGTGCCAGCTATTTGTATTCATTATGATAGTCAATCTGTAATTGGTAGGGCATAGAGTAATATGTATAATGGAAAGTCTAGACATATCCATCGTAGACATAATTCCATACGACAACTACTCTCGAATGGAGTTGTCTCTATAGACTATGTAAAGTCTAAAGGACAGCATTGCAGATCCGCCAACCTAAGGGTTAAACGAGTGTTGGTCGAGACGTCGTCAAAATGAATGGGGTTGAGGCCTTTGGAAGTTATCGGAATGGAAACCCAACCTAGTTGACTGGAGATCCCAAGATCTAGGTTCAATGGGACAACCTAATTGTGTGTAACGGTGGTATGTCACTGAGGAGGTTAAACCTCCAACCATTCCTTCTATCAGTGATACCTGCAAGTGTAGAGGTTAAGCTGAGCTTTTAATGACTCTAGTGTGTTAAGCTGTTGAGCTGAGTATAGCAGGATACTCAAGTAGAGTTACCTATGTGAGTGTGAAGTGGGGCCGTTTCTAGAAGAATTGGGCAGGCCAAAATTCTTTAAAACCACTTGTTGAACCAGGCTAGTGCCCAGGGCCATACAGAGCACACCAGTGAGAACAGAATGGGGGTAGAAGTAATTCCCGTGTGAGATCTATGGTCTCAGTTTACATAAATGGCAGAGCAGTTCAAGATGTCAAATTCACTGATCAGCCAGTAAACTCGATAAGTTTTCACTAGGAGAGGTTCAAAGCCAAAAGCTACCTTCTCTGATGTCGGAGTTAGTCTGTTGAACTCTCTCCAAGTCTTTATTGTTGAACAGTGTCCGTTTGTTGAGTCATTCGATCAATTTTTATTCATATGGGGGATTGTTGGAAAAAATGGATTTTTGGTGACTTTAATTAAATATTAAAGTGGGTCCCAACCGTCTATTGTGTTGGGTCCAAGTGAGTCTAGATATTTTGCAATGAGATCTTTACACCACAAATAGAATGGCCAAAAACCTTTGAGAATTGAATGACAAATTGCCCCATGAAGTTAGCTTTATGAAAGACATAATGGGGTTTGTAACTTCTGCCTTTATTGTAGCGTTTAATAGTGCATTAATGGGGTTTGTAACTCCTGCCTTTATTGCAGAGCTTAATAGTGCATTAGTGACCAGCCATAAAGGCTGGAGGCTTCTCATTTCTCCCCTATACATGTATAAATTGAGACCCTCCTGTCAAATCTCAAACACAGAAATTGTTTCTTCCATTCTTTAGTCAGTTTGCTAGAAATTTCTACAGTGAGAGAGTGCTGTCATTGTTTTTGTTCGCTAAGCTAGACAGAAAGTGCTTATGCCGTAGCTGGTTTTTGACCGTCGTATCCTGGGAGACAGACGCCGGGATTCCTCAAGCAATCGACCCGTGAGGCGGCGAAATCTGTTTTAAGGAAACTGCTACCGTGCAGGCTTCGATTTGGTTTATTTACCATTTTATTGTTTTGTGTATTTCTTTTAAATTTAGTTGTACATATCAGCATATGTTCTTGGTATATAATTTTGATTTCTTCATAAATCTATTTATTTAATTTCACAATTTAGACAACAATTTTAGCATTACATACAAACTGTACTCATGCTACCCTACATTACATATACTATTTCAAATAGACTAGAATGACAACTAGCACCAACAACATAACAACAAAAGCAAAGGCGTAGTTCAACTTATCAGCAACTCTCTTAATCACCATTGCCAAGTCTCTATATTGTTTCATATTCTTAACATTCATGTTTTTGAGTTCCCTATTCAAGATAATTACTTCTCTAAGAATAGATAAGACATGCATGTGCTCTTCAAGAATATCATTTTTGACTACCTTAAAATTATGCTGCATATGTGAAGGGATCCACCACTCAAAGAACTTGCAGCCATTCCCAGAATGGGAGCATACAAAATATAAGCAATTTGGATTATCTGTTGACTGAGAAATCTTAACCATAGCTTTGCTGCCACATCGACAATTGTGATTGTCGAATCTAACTTCATGAATGCCGGCCATACTTACATTCGACATTGACACTGACCTACAAAAAAAAAATATCGAATAGCAAAAATAATTTATAATATCAAGCAACCTCCAAGCACAATTTGATCCTTAAAGGAAAAGCAAAGACCGCCATGGATCTGAGATTCCTATTCTAGGAAATCACTGCAGCCTCTTTGTTACTTAGTTTGGTTTGTGAACAATTATTTTTCTTCTCTCTCTCTCTCTCTCTCTCTCTCTCTCTCTCACAATTAAGGAACTATAAATTTCCTTCTAATGAGTTTCAAAGGTATAAATTTTTCTCCTATGAAATTTTTTTATAGGTTGCAATCTTATGTTTCTTATTTTAATCGTTTAAATGTAGACTGAAAGTGGAAATTTAGGGCAAAATTCGTTAGTTACTCCACACCCATCAATTTTATTTTTTTCAATTTTTTTGAGCCAATATGATAATCAACAAATACATACAAAATTAGAACAAAAATATATATGTGAAATTAGGGTTCTTTGGAGTAATGTGTATCAATCTTATTTTTCTATTTTTTTTAGGCCAATATGGTAACCAACAAATGCATACAAAATTAGGGCAAAATATATCTATAAAATTAGGGTTCTTTGGAGTAATGTGTGTGCGCATGAGAGAGAGAGAGAGAGAGAGAGAGAGAGAGAGAGAGAGAAATGATTACAAGAGCATAAAGTTTCGTATTCGGGTCTCAAGGATTTGGGTATGGCCGCCTCTGCTGCCGGCAGTGTACATGGTGGTGGTGGTCGTCTTCCTCTCATCTTCCTTCACAGAGTTTGAGTTCGTGAGAATAGAAAAGAACAACTCTGTTTTGGAGGAAATTTTGAATTAATTTTGAATTTTGATTTTTTTTTTTTTTTTTGTAGTGAAGCAATCTGAGCCACCCATTGTTAAGTGGGTGACATAGCTCAATTTGGATCGTCCTCCGAAAGAAGCACGGGAGACAACTATTAGAGAGGATTTGAACTTGCAGTGATAGTACCTCCTTTTTATCCAATAGGATGGTCTCTCATTTGTCACCTGTCCAAACATAAATAAATTAAAAAAAATTCTATCTACATCTGTTCTTACTATCGAAATTGTTTAAAATGAATAAATTAGATTGAATTGGTCGATTGGATTGTTGGATTCATGGACCCTTCTAACTTTTTAGTATCACATCTCCTAAAATTGTGAAATGAAAAAAAAAAAAAATTGAGTAAATTATGCAAATGGTCCTATAGTTTACATGTTGTGTCAATTTGACTTCCCTATTTTATCATTTGATTTTGTCCTTTAATTTAACATATTGTGTCATATTTGTTCAATAAATAATGACTGTTAGGTTTGGTGAGCAGAAACAAATGATGTGTAAATTTGGTCCATGTAATTTACATGACGTATCAATTTGGTCCCTGTCAAAATTGAACAAATTAAAATAATAAGAATCAAATTGACACATCATGTAAACTACAAAGACTAAATTGACATATTATTTGAGCACGTAACAAATTTTTGTCTACCAAACCTAACATTTGTTGTTTATTGAGCCAATATGAATTAAATTAAAAGGAAAAATCGGATAAATTAAAATAACAAGAATCAAATTAATACACCAATTAAACTAGAAGATCATTAAACACAAAAAAAAAAAAAAAAACAAAACAAAACAAAACAAAAAACAAAAAAACTTTTGTCACGTGTAGATGGCAAAAGCGAGCGTGCGTCCTCAATCTTCACCAAAATGATGAGAGATATATTTGATGGTCCTCCATAAAATCCTCTGCTACTCTCTCTCTCTCTCTCTGTCTCTCTATTTCCCGCTTGAAAGACCCTCCGAATGTCCAGAGGTTTAGGGTTTCTAATTCATAGTTTTGATCCTCAGTAACCTGTATAATCTCTCTACACTTTCGATTAACTTATTGGGAAACAGTCAGTAACAATCATAGAAATGGCGGCTTTCAGTGCACTCTCGCTATGCCCCAACAATTTCTCTTGTCGACCAAACCCTAACAAGCGTCGCTTTCTGTGCTCTCTCGCCTCTCCTTCTTCAATAGGTAAGCAGTCTTCGAGCTTTTCCTGACAAAGTGGAAAGTTTTATCTTTGAGTTAATGTTCGTTTCTTTTTTCTTTCTGGCATGTTTTTCTGACTAACCAAACAGGGGATATAGCTCGTTAATGTATTGGATTATGATGTGAGACATACTATTTGTGTTGTTTATTGATAGCTAATTAATTGGATGAATGAGATTTTCTATTTCATATGGCTTTCTTTGCAAACAAGTGATTTATGACATGTTTGTAATCAGTAGATTAGGGCACTTAAATCTTCTATTCATACTAAAAAATGTATTTTTGCAAGTTGTTGTAGAGCCTTATAATTGAAATCAGAAATTCATGATTGAAGCTTTGGTTCATTGTCAGCATGACTTTAACAAATTATGTTCTGGTTTCATGTTTGCTTGAAGCTAATTCCAGAGTTAAAAATCACTTCATCCTCTGGGTTGTTGCCAAGAAAAAAAGGGGGGAAAAGAAATGGAAACGAAATCTTTATCTTATGCCTGTTTTTGGGTTTCCAAGAAATGAAAAACTTCAATCTGCCCAAGCTAATTGTTGGACTGGGTTCACTTGACTGGGGCTATATTTTCTAGGTCATAAGCAATAAAATTTTTAAGATTTTAGAAGTTTTAAAGTTACAGGACATTTTATCTTAGGTTTTGTTTGTAGAATACAAAAGATAAGTTTACCCAAATCATAAATTGTCTTCTGCAATAAATGTTTTTCTTATTCTTTCGATGTACATTTCTGCCCATTGCAATCCCTCTTGTTTACTTTTGTTAAAATCCAACCTAATCAATTGTTTTGTTTTGTTGTCTTTGTTATATTTATCTGAAATACATGAATGTGATACTGTTGGTCCATTGTAGGTATGTGTGGACCTAATGTACCCCGTAAAAAATCAGGAAGATTCGAAGGGGCTGGAAAAAGTATGGAAGATTCTGTTCAGCGTAAGATGGAACAGTTTTATGAAGGGTCTGATGGTCAACCTCTCCGTGTCCTTCCAATTGGAGGCCTGGGTGAAATTGGGATGAATTGCATGCTTGTTGGGAATTATGATCGTTATATTTTGATCGATGCTGGTGCTATGTTTCCGGAGTAAGTCTTAACAAACTGGTCTGATTTACATTTGTTTAACAAGTTGTAGCTTGGTGATCATCATGCTTCGTTCTTGTCATCTGAAGGTTTTTGTTTTCTTGGGGTCTTACCAAAGTATATGCTCGATTGTGTAATTTCATCTGTGCTACATCTTTCCCTGCTGCTCTGGATTCTCTGCTGCAAGTAGAGGATCTAATTGTATTAATCAAATTTGCTTCATAAAATTATTTTTCCAGCGTGGAAAACTCTGGCAGGCATTAGCTTTTTCTAAATGATTTTATAATTATTTGTCACCTGAAACCATGTGACAACGCTGCACATCCACATGAGCGAGCATGCAAGGCTAGAGTAAATCCAAACAATCTTGTACCACAATAATCAGGGGAATAAAATAAATATTCAATTATAAGGTTCTAAAATCCACCCAAAAAAAAAACTACAATAAATCTTAAACATTTGGAAACCTGCACCAAAATCCCCTTGTATTCCATTAACAAAATTTGTAATCTAAAATAAATTAAAATCAAACTCCTACACTCAGCACTCCCACAAGCAAAACCTGCGCAACTCTACTCCTCTGAATTTGACAAAAACATAATAAAAGACGGGTGAGCTCAACAATCTAACAAATGACCAACTATCAGTACTAGTTGGATCAAGCATATAGAAAATAGTCGATAAGCAAGTAAATATGGTTTCTAACAATTCGATGAAGGAGCAATTTATTTCCAAGGTAGATACCTAGCTAAAATTAACATAGTGTAATGTCACAATTTATTTGAAAAGATAAGTAATCCAATAAAAAGTCATTTGTTCAAGACAATGGTTTGATATCCAATAGTACAATAATTCAATAAACAAAACCCAAGTCTTAAAAGACTATGGCCACATTAGTCCGTGACAAGATCCAGAACCACACATAGGCCTTCGGTAAAAGCCCCAGTAGAAACTAGTTTTTATGTTAATAAATAACCTCCATTGGCTAGAGGTCCAAATCATAGTTAGACTGGAGTCATGTTTGCAATTCAAACAAGAAATAAAATATTCAATGTCTTTGGAATAACATTTTGATAAAATTTGTTCGAATTGTTTCACAAAATATATCTGATTTATTTGCACAATTCATATTCGATGTTATTTCATAGTTGATCCGTATTTTTCTTTTAAGAACACAAGTGAGTGATAAAATATATTTTTTTCTTTTTGCGATACACGAAACATATAGGGCTTGTTTGATTTGTTTTTGGGAGAGTTGTTTTTGAAAAAAAATTTGGGGAGAGAGTTTAGCAATTTTTTTGATTTGTTTGGTTGTATATTTTTAAAATAGTTTTGGAGTTTGGGATGATTTGATATTTTGTTGTAATTAAGTAGATGTGTGTGAAAGAAAAAGTGATTGAGAAGGAGAGAGGAGAGATAAAAAGTGATTGATTGATGTGTAAGAGAGAGAGTGTGATTTTGGAAATTTTTTGAGAAAAATCACAAACCAAACAAAATTTTGAATTTTTTTTTCAAAAACAACTCCCCCAAAAACAAACCAAACAAGCCCATAATTTTTAAATGATACAATAGGAATGAAAACAAACCAATGGTGATAGAGGGTTATTAAACCTCAAACGATAAAAGAATATTTCAAAATCTAACTCCAAAATACCAAGATCCACTTCAATCACGCAATCCTAATAAATATTACACCACATAAGTAAATATAATTATCATCTTATTTAATTCCCATTAATTAAACCATAGTACTGTAATTCTAAAATGACCAGTCACCACCCTTGATATGAATTCTAAAATCATTCAATAGTTTCATTCAGCAACTGCAATCTCCATTCAATTGTTTCTTTTTGTAACCATCCTAAATTCCACTGAACAGTTTATATTGTCAACCCTATCTAATGGATCCTCACGCTGACCACTACTCACGGTTCAATTCACCCCCAAAATCCAAATACAAATTAAATTCATGAGTGAAATCCAAGATTCATGCATAGGGAACTTTACCTTAAATTAAAATCAACTCAACTTCAAGTATTCCATAAAATTTTGTGAATATTATTCTCAACGAAACGGGTCCATGCACTCATGATTACAACATGGAGAAGTTGAGAGTCTAAGGTTTACCTTCAAATGATTTTAGCATTAATTGATTCCTTGAATCGCTTCTTTTTTATGGCCTCCTTCAATAGAATATGTAAAAGTGGAGAATGTAAATATGATGTCTTATATATATAAATTAGGAGGGTTTTCTTATCTCTATCTCTTTTCTTCATAAATCTTCAAAAATTATCTTATTTGCTAAGAGGAGGCCCCTCTACAAAAAATAATATATAACCTCAATATAACCATAATGAACCATTTTTTGGATATAAAATTGTTAGTACTAGTGAAATTTTCTAATGTAATTATTGCTTATTTAGATTCCCCCCCTTCTTTTTTGATACACCGACTTTTGATCACATGTGGACACGTGTTTCAGCTATGATGAGCTTGGTGTCCAGAAAATTATACCTGATACCACCTTTATAAGAAAATGGAGTCACAAAATTGAAGCAGTTGTCATAACACGGTCATGAGGATCACATTGGTGCGTTGCCTTGGGTAAATTTTCTTTTCTACCACTTTATTATGTTAGTAATGCATTAAACGTTTGTGCATAATACATTGTGTTTTTCTTGGATTATTAGATGTTGAAGACACTGATTCACTTGTGTTTTGAATAGAGAAGTTGAGAATACGCCATTCAAGAGGTTCATATATTATTTACTTGCTACATTGATGATTTATTTGATGGGGTCAAAAAACAATCTATGAAAAGTACCTATATGATCATTAGCTGCTCTATATTTTGATGCAGAACTCAATTCATCGGTATGAGTTTTGATGTAGGATGACATTACTGTGAAGCAAATAGCTAATAACTACCCATTAGTATGTTCACCACATATACAAGTTCAGTTGGCAGACATAGCATTTTGTTCCTTGTTTCCATGTATTGCAACTGAATGTTAAATTTTTGCTAGAGAAATCATTAGTAATCAAAAAGTAACATTGATTCTCTGAGAAATATATTTAATTTTGATCCACTTTAACATTCATAACAAGTTTTGATAGTGTTGTTGGTAAATAAATATTTTGTAGGGTAGTTGAACTAAGTTTTAGATTGAACAACCTTTCATATTAAGTGTGTGCACCACATGTATAATTTAGATGGACAATCGAAAAAAGTATTTCATTACCACCAAGGGTGGTAGCCTAATGGATGGGAGATCACTCCCACTGGTTTTGGTGAGCATGTTGCTCTGGGTTTAAATATTCGCAGGTATAATGTTATTCTCATCCTCCTTCGCACTGTGCTTCGGCTCTCTAGGACCCTAGTGGGGCTATGAGTTAGGCTATGTCTCACCCCTCTTGGTAGGGTCCCCAGCAGATAGGTGGTCCTATGGTCCTCTAGGTTGGTCGCTCCCTCTTTTCTTCTTGAATCAAGCAAATAATTTTCATTTCTTTGTTTCCATACCAATGTTATTAAAAGCACACCTAGGCGCAAGGCTGACCATGCCCACCCCGCTACTTTGCAATGGTCAAGGTGAGGCGACTTCACTAAGGCGCGATTAAAGCGTGCGATTGGAACAAGGCGCGATTAAGCCCATGGCGCTGGCCTTGAGTTTTTTTTGTTTTTGTTTTTTATGTTTGCATTGGACCATTGAAATTACATGGATCAGCTACAGCAGATCATATTTATTTAGCCCCAAATCAACAAACGACATAAGAAAAAACAAGCCCTAATCCAAAGCTCCAAAAAAGTTGAACTCGTTGTCCAGTCCAGGAGCTTCGAATGTGCAAGTATGTCTATCTTCTCTTTGTTTTTGTCTCTTCTTCCCCTTCTCTTTGTTTGTTCTTCTCTTCGTCTCTTCTCTTCTATTCATCAATCGTCGTCGTCTTCTTCTTCTTCTTCTTCTTCTTCTCCTCCTCCTCTTCCCTACGCTATCTTCATCTTATTTTTCGTTTATTTTCTGGAATGCTCTATTTTTGTTCATGGAGTTAGGTTGAGCTGAGATTTTTAGGGCTTCAAATGTATTATGTTGTCTTCTTCTTCTGCTTTGCTTTTCTGCTTCTTTTTGTTTTATTTTATTTTATTTTCTGCTCTGCTTTTCTTCTCTAGACTGCTCTGTTTATTAAATATTTATTCTGAATTGCTCTATTTCTTCTCTGCTTTTATGATTTAGTTGACCTTTAGATCATGGATATTCATGTTTTATATTGAACTTTGGAATATTACTCATTTGTCTATGTTAAAATAGCGATATTTGTTGGTATTTATTTTTTAAAATGTTCAGTGTTTCATTTTGTTTATGTTATACCAGTTAGTTATTTGCTTGCATGCCTCATATTAAATTATATTATTTCAACCTGCTATGGTGCACCTTACTTTGATGAAGCCTGTGCCTCGCGTTGCACCTTGCGCCTTGCGTCTAAGTCCTCAAGAGACCTTGGTGCCTTGGTGCGCTTATCTCTTTTAATAACACTGTTCCATACACTGCAATTGAATGTTCAAGTTTAGTTAGAGAAATATATTGTCATCAAAAAGTAAAATTGATCCTATGAGAAATGTCTAATTATGAGCCTCTATAGCATTCCTAACAAGTTTTGATATTGCTAGTAAAGAAATAGTTGAATTGAAAATATGGACTAAACAATCTTTTCCTCTGATACTAACATTGTTGACACACTATATTATATAGACTTAGGTATTGCATAGACATTGTGTTACACAAACTTTCTTACGGGTGCATGTTCAAGCGTTAGGGGGTTAGGGTTCAGGGCAGGGTTTAGAGGGTTAGGGTTTATGGTTTAGGGTTTGGTGTCCGGGATTAGGGTTTGGGGTTTCAGGGTGTGGAGTTTGAGGGTTTAGGGTTGGGGTTTTAGGAGTTTACGGGTTGGGGTTTTCGGATTTAGGGTTTAGGGTTTCGGAGTTTAGGGATTAGGGCTTGGGTTTAGTGGTTAGGGTTTTGGGATTAGGGGTTAGGGCGGTTTGGGATTTGGGGTTAGGTTTTGGGATTCAGGGTTTATAGTTTGGGGTTTTCGGTTTTGGGGTTTTATGTTTCGGGTTTAAAGGTTTTGAAATCTTAAATCCCAAATCCTAAACCCTTAACTCCTAAACCCCTAACCCCAACCCCAACCCCAACCCCAACACTCAACCCTTAACTCCTAACCCCTAAGCCTAAATCCTAACACTTAAACCTTAAACCCCTGACCCAAAACCCTTGACCCTCGACCCTAGAACCCTTAACTCCTTACCCCTAGGTTTAAACCCTAACTCCTAAACCTTAAACCCTAAACCTCTGACCTCTGACCCTAGACCCTGGACCCTAGATCCTCGACCTTAGTCCCTAGACCTTAGACCCTAAACCCTAATAGAATCTTAAATCCTAAACTTTAAATCCTAATAGACCCTAGACGTTAGACCTTAGATCGTAAATCCTAATAGACCCCAGACCCTAAACCCTAGACCCCAAACTCTCAAACCCCAAACACCAAACCTCAAACTCCAATCCCGAACACCAAATCCTAATAGACCCTAAACCCTAAACCCTAATAGTTCCTAGACCCTAGACCCTAGACCCCAGACCTAAATAGACCCCAGATCTTAACCCCCAAACCCTAACCCTAACCCCAAACCCAAACCCAAAACAGTGAACCCCCTAAAAACCCTCTAAACCCCAAATACTAAACTCCAAACCCATAATCCAAAACCCAAAGCCCAAAATCCTAAAACCCTAATCCCCTAAAACCTTAAAACCCTAAAACCACCAAACCTAAACCTCAAAACCTAAAACCTAAAACCTAAACCCCAAACCCAAACCCAAACCCAAACCCAAACTCGAAACTCGAAACCCCTAAAACCCTAACCCCTAAATTCCTAAACCCAAACCCCAAACCTTAACCCGTAAACTCTAAACCATAACCCCTAAACCCCTAACCCTTAATCCCTAACCCCTAACTCCTAAACCCTAACCCTAAACCTCTAACCTAAATCCCTAAACCTAAACCCCTAAACCCTAAACCAAACCAAAACCCAAATCCCAAACCCTAAGCCCTAAACCCCCAACCCAAACCCCAAACCCCAACTCAGAACTCTAACTCAACCCTAAGCCCTAACTCTAACCCTAACCCTAAACCCTAATCCCTAACCTCTAACCCCTAACCCTAAATCTTAAATTCTAAACCCTAAAAAACCCTAAACCCACAAACCAAAAACCCCAAACCCCAAATCTCAAACCCTAAACCCTAAATCCCCAAACCCTAAAAGCTAAACGCTGAAACCCCAAACCCCAAAACTCCAAACCCCAAGACCTAAACCCAAACCCTAACCCTTAACCCCTACCATAACCCCTAAACCCTTAACCCCTAACCCTACACCTACACCCTAACCACTGACCACAAATCCTAAATCCAAAACCCAAAATGCAAAACCCAAAAATCCCAAAACCCCAAATCACAAACCCTAAACACTAAACCCTAAACCCTAAACCCCCAAACTCTAAAAGCCAAACCCCGAACCCCGAAACCCCAAAACCCAATTACTCCAAACCTTAAGTCGTAAACCCTAAACCCCAAACTCCAAAACCTAACCCCATACTCCAAACCCTACCATAACCCCCTAAACCCTACCCTAAACCCTAAACCGTAACCCTCTAACCCCAAAACTTCAAAGCCCCAATCCCAACCCCCAAACCCTAAACCTCAACCCCTGACCCTAGACCCTTAACCCTACATACTAGACCCTCAACCCTAAATTCTAGGGCCCCAACAACCAACCCCTCAACCCCCAACCCTAAACCCCAACACCCAAACCTCTAAACCCCTAACCCTCAAACCTCAAAGCCTAAATCTTAAACTCTAAAACCCTAAACTAAACCCCTAAACCCCTAAAACCCTAAACTAATCTAAACCGCAAGCCCCTAACCCTAACCACAACCCCTAACCCCTAAATCCCTAACCCCTAACCTCCCAAACCCTAAACCCTAAACCCTCAAGTTTGGGATTTAGGGTTTGATGATGATGATGCGCGGATTATCCTAAGTAAGATGCCAAGTACGACAATCGCATCCAGAGCGGAGACGATATTCATATCATTGGCTTGCGAAAGTCGGAAGAAATTATCGGGATCAGCATCGGCTCCTAGCAATGCGGTAAAGAGGTCTCCCCAGCCACGCATTAGTGCTAACATCCAGTCAGGGGGTGGCGAAAAACTGCTGCTGCTGCTGCTAAATGTGGCAGTGAAAATGTCAGAGATGCGAGTGAATGTAATCGATTCGCAGATCATTTGAATCACGATGATCAGTGACCTCATACGATCTGCGTAGGAGATCATGGAGGTAGGCAGATCATTTACGGCATTAGTGATTGCGGTCGGGCCAAGGGCTATGTTATTTATATCTTGTCCAAAAACACGTTTTAGGGCATTGTAGCTACCATCGTAACTCAAGAAACTAGATCCGGGAATTAGATGTAGAGAAGTAGAAGAAGTACTCCCGAACTCCAACCATTACTCAGAATTCTCCAATTAGTAGGCGTCCAAGTAAAGGTTGTCTTGTCGAATCCTTAGCTTGATCTAATGATTGTTGGTTCGTAGTATGATGTTGAACCATCGAGTGGGTAGATTTTGCTGAGCAGGAAGTACATGAATATTGTGTGAAAATGTCTCTCCCAATTCAACGCGCAAGTCCTCAATGAAGTCCCTGTAAGCTCCACTATCCTTTTCGACATTGAACTCCTTTGTGAATTCCGTCATTAACTGAATTCAATTTTGCGATTGACAATAATAATCAATTAATAGAAAAACATAAAAATACTAACTCAATGGAGTGTTTGTAATTATCATTTTTAATGTTGAATTTTGCCATTAACTCAATTGAATTATGTCATTAACAATAACGATAAATCAATAGCTAAAATAATAATAATTAAAAGCTAAAATAATAATAATGAAATAATATTAGTAAATAGTTTTCATTTTTCTTATCTCAGGCATTATTATAATATCTTGAATCGAAACGTGAATCTTTTGCTAAAATAATGAATCGTGAATCATAAGATTTACTTTACTTGTGCCGGACCACTAGTGTTAAATAAGTGAATCATACGATTCACTATTCATTATTTTAGTAAAACGATTCACAATTCGATTGAAGATTTGACAATAATGCCTGAGATAAGAAAAATAAAAATCATTTATTAATAGTATTTAATTATTATTATTTTAAGTATTGATTTGTTATTATTTTAGCTACTGATTTATTATTCTTGTCAATGGCATAATTCAATTGGGTTAATGGCAGAATTCAACGTGTAAAAGGATAATTACAAGCACTCCATTGAGTTATTATTTTTATGTTTTTCTATTGACTGATTATTTATGTCAATGTCAGAATTGAATTCAGTTAATGACGAAATTCACAAAGGAGTTCAACATTGAAAGGAGTAGTGGAGCGTACATGAACTTCATTGAGGACTTGCACGTTGAATTGGGAGAGACCTTCTCACACAATATTCCCATACTTCCCGCTCAGCAGAATCCACCCACTCGATGGTTCAAAATCATACTGTGAACCAACAATTATTAGATCAGGCTGAGGATTCGACGAGACAACCTTTACTTGGACGCCTACCAAATGGAGTTTCTGAGGAGTGGTTGGAGTTCGGGTGTACTTTTTCTACTTCTCTACATCTAATTCTCGAATCCACTTTCTTGGGTTATGATGGTAGCTATAATGTCCTGGAGTGTGTTTCCAGACAAGGTCTGAATAATATAGTCCTTGGCCTGACTGTACTCACTAATGTCGGAAATGATCTGGCTACCTCCACGATCGCCTTCGTAGATCGCGCGAAGTCACTGATCATCGTGATTCAAATGATCTGCGAATCGATTAGATTCAGTCTTATCTCCGATCTTCTCGCTGCCATGTTCAGCAGTAGTAGTTCTTCGCTACCCCCTGATTGGATGCTGGTACTAGTGTGTGGCTGGGAAGACTTCTTTGCCGAATTTTCGCGAGGCAATACTAATTCCAATAATTTATTCTAACTTCCGTAACCCAATGATATGAATATTGTGTCTGCTCTGGATGTGATTTCTGTACTTGGCATCTTACTTAAGAATGTCCGCGCATCATAATCATCAAACCCTAAAGATTTAACCCTAAGAATTTAGGGGTTTGGGTGTTAGGGTTTGGGGTTTTGGAGTTTAGGGTTGAGGGTTGGTGTTTAGGGTTTGGGGTTAGAGTTTTGGGTTTTGGGTTTTGGGTTTAAGGTAGGGTTTATAGGGTTAGGGTTGGGTTTACAGCTTGGTGTCAGGGGTTAGGGTTTGGGGTTTATGGTTTTAGGGTTTAGTGTTTAGTGTTTCGTGGTTTAGGATTTATGATTTAGGATTGGGGTTTTAGGAGTTTATGGTTTTCGGGTTTGGGGTTAGGGTTTTGGGGTTAGGGTTAGGGTTTATCGTTTAGGATTTAGGGGTTTAGGTTGGGGTTTGGGGTTCGGGTTGGGTGTTTCGAGTTCGGGTTTCAGGGTCAGGGTTTGGGGTTTTAGGTTTGGGTTTGGGTTTTGGGTTTAGGGTTTAGGGTTAGGAGTTTAGGGTTAGGGTTGAGGGTTTTGGGTCCTTAAGGGGTTTAGGGTTCTTAAGGGATTAGGATTTAGGATTTTGGGGTTTATGGTTTGTGGTTTTGGGTTTTGGATTTTGGGTTTCGGGTTCAAGGGTTTTGAAACCCCAAATCCCAAACCCCAAATCCTAACTCTAACTGCTAAACCCTAAACCGTAAAACCTTAACTTTTAATCCCAACGCCTAACTCCTAACCCCAAACCTTAATTCGTAACCCCTAAACCCTAAACCCCCAATCGAAACCTGAATCCCAAACCCCTAAAACACTAACCCCTAAATCCCAAACACTAAACCCCAAACCCTAATCCCTAAACTCTAAACCCAAAACTCTAGACCTTAACCCCTAAAACCCAAACCCCTAAACGCCTAATCCCTAACCCCTAACCCTTAACCCCTAATCCTAAACCCTAACCCCTAATCCTAAATCCTAATCCCTAAAATCCCAAAACCCTCAACCCAAAACCCAAAACCCAAAACTCAAAAACCAAAAGACCTCAAAACCCCATACCCAAAACCCCAAATCCCAAACCAAAAACCCTAAACCCCCAAACCCTAAAAGCTAAACCTCAAAACCCCAAAACCCTAAAGCCCCAAATCCCATAACCCTAAACTCCAAACCCCAAACCCTAAACTCTACCCTAACCGCTTATCCCTAAATTGCTAACCCCTAACCCTAAACCCTACACCCTAACCCCAAACCCTAAACCCTAAAAAATCCTAAACCCAAAACCAAAGCCCAAAACCCAAAAGCCCAAACCCCAAGTTCCAAACCCTAAATCCTAAATTCTAAACCCGCAAACCCTAAAAGCTAAATCCCGAACACTGAACCCCGAAACCACGAAACCCAAAAACCCCAAACCCTAATCCCTAAACCTTAAACCCTAAACCTTAAACCCCAAAATTGAAAATTTAACCCCAAAGCCAAAACCCTAAACCATAAACCCTACCTAACCTCCTAAACCAGCCAAAACCTTAAATCCTAAACCATAAACCCTACCTAACCTCCTAAACCCTACCCTAACCCCCCTACCCTAAACCCTAAACCCTAACCTTCTAACCTCAAACCCTGAAACCCCCAACGCCAACCCCCAAACCCCCAAACCCTAAACCCACCTTGACTCTCAACCTTACACCCTCAACCCTAAATTCTAAATTCTAAATCCTAAATCCCAAACCCAAACCCCCAACCCCTAACACCCCAACATCTAACCCCCAACCCCCAACTCTAAACCGAACACCTAAACCCCAAATCCCAACATCTAAACCCTAAACCCTAAACCCCTAAAACGTGAAAACCCAAACAAAACCTCTAAACCCCTAAGTCCATGCCCTTACCCCCCAGCCCCTAACCCTCCAACTCCAAAACCCTAAACCCTAAAACCATAGGGTTTAGGCTTACGGTTTGGGGTTTAGGATTTGATGATGAAGATGTGCGGACATTCCGGAGCAAGATGTCAAGTACGACAACCGCGTCTAGAGCGGACACGATATTCATATCGTTAGGTTGCGAAAGTCGGAAGAAATTATTGGGATCAACATCGATTCATAGCAATGCAGCAAACAGGCCTCCGTAGCAACGCACTAGTGCCAGCATCCAATCACGGGGTGGTGAAGAACTACTACTGCTGAATGTGACAGCGAGAAGGTTGGAGATATGAGTGAATGTAATCGATTTGCAGAACATTTGAATCACGATGATCAGTGACCTTATGCGATCTGCGTAGGAGATCGTGGAGGTAGCCAGATCATTTACGGCATTAATGAATGCGGTTGGGCCAAGGGCTATGTTATTTATACCTTGTCCGGAAACACGTTCCAGGGCATTGTAGCCGCCACCGTAACTCAAGAAACTGGATCCGAGAATTAGATGTAGAGAAGTAGGAGAAGTAGCCCTGAACTCCAACCACTTCTCAGAATTCTCCAATTAGTAGGCGTCCAAGTAAAGGTTGTCTTATCGAATCCTCAGCCTGATCTAATGATTGTTGGTTCGTAGTATGATATAGAACCATCGAGTGGGTGGATTTTGCTGAGCAGGAAGTATGAGAATATTGTGTGAAAATGTCTCTCCTAATTCAATGCGCAAGTCCTCAAAGAAGTCCTTGTAAGCTCCACTACCCTTTTTAACGTTGAACTCCTTTGTGAATTCCGTCATTAACTGAATTCAATTTTGCGATTCACAATAATAATCAATCAATAGAAAAACATAAAAACACTAACTCAATGGAGTGCTTGTAATTATCATTTTCAACTTTGAATTCTGCCATTAACTCAATTGAATTCTGTCATTGACAATAACGATAAATCAATAGCTAAAATAATAATAATTAAAAGCTAAAATAATAATAATGAAATAATATTAGTAAATAATTTTCATTGTTCTTATCTCAGGCATTATTATCATATCTTGAATCGAAACGTGAATCTTTTGCTAAAATAGTGAATCGTGAATCGTATGATTCACTTTATTTGTGCCGAACCGCTAGTGTTAAATAAAGTGAATCATACGATTCACTATTCATTATTTTAGCAAAATGATTTACGATTCGATTGAAGATTTGACAATAATGCCTGGGATGAGAAAAATAAAAATTATTTATTAATATTATTTAATTATTATTATTTTAGCTACTGATTTATTATTCTTGTTAATGACAGAATTCAATTTTGTTAATGGAAGAATTCAACGTGTAAAAGGATAATTACAAGCACTCCATTGAGTTATTATTTTTATGTTTTTCTATTGACTGATTATTAATGTCAATGTCAAAATTGAATTCAGTTAATGACGGAATTCACAAAGGAGTTCAACGTTGAAAGGAGTAGTGGAGCGTACATGAACTTCATTGAGGACTTGCACGTTGAATTGGGAGAGACCTTCTCACACAATATTCCCATACTTCCTGCTCAGCAGAATCCACCCATTCGATGGTTCAACATCATACTGCGAACTAACAATCATTGGATCAGGCTGAGGATTCGACGGAACAACCTTTACTTGGACGCCTACCAAATGGAATTTTTGAGGAGTGGTTGAAGTTCGAGTGTACTTCTACTTCTCCACATCTAATTCCTGGATCCACTTTCTTGGGTTATGATGGTAGCTATAATGCCCTGGAGTGTGTTTCCGGACAAGGTATGAATAACATAGCCCTTGGGCTGACTGTACTCACTAATGTCGGAAATGATCTGGCTACCTCCACGATCGTCTTCGCAGATCGCGCGAAGTCACTGATCATCGTGATTCAAATGATCTGTGAATCGATTAGATTCAGTCGTATCTCCGATCTTCTCGTTGCCATATTCAATAGTAGTAATTTTTCGCTATCTCCTGATTGGATGCTGGTACTAGTGTGTGGCTGGGGAGATTTCTTTGCCGAATTTTCGCGAGGCAATGTTAATTCCAATAATTTCTTCCAACTTCCGTAACCCAATGATATGAATATTGTGCCAGTCCTGGATGTGATTTCTGTACTTGGCATCTTGCTCAAGAGTGTCCACGCATCATAATCATCAAACCCTAAAGATTTAACCCTACAGATTTAGAGTTTAGGGGTTTGGGTATTGGGGTTTGGGGTTTAGGTTTGAGGGTCTAGGGTTGAGGGTTGGTGTTTAGGGTTAGGGTTTTGGGTTCAAGGTAGGGTTTACAAGGTTAGGGTTGGGTTTACGGTTAGGTGTCACGGGTTAGGGTTTGGGGTTTTGAGTTTATGGTTTTAGGGTTTAGTGTTTCGTGGTTTAGGATTTATGATTTAGGATTGGGGTTTTAGGAGTTTAGGGTTTGTGGTTTTCGAGTTTAGGGTTAGGGTTTTGGGGTTAGGTGTTAGGGTTAGGGTTTATCGTTTAGGATTTAGGGGTTTAGGTTGGGGTTTGGGTGTTTCGAGTTCGGGTTTCAGGGTTGGGGTTTTAGGTTTGGGTTTTGGGTTTGGGTTTTGGGTTTAGCGTTTAGGGTTTAGGGTTAGGAGTTGAGGGTTTAGGGTTCTTAAGGGATTAGTATTTGGGGTTTTACTTTGGGGTTTGGGTTTTTCGGGTTTAAGGGTTTTGAAACCCTAAATCCCAAACCCCAAACCCTAACTGTAACTGCTAAACCCTAAACCATGAAACCTTAACTCCTAACCCCAACGCCTAACCCCTAACCCTAAACCTTAATTCGTGACTCCTAAACCCTAAAACCCTAACCCAAACCTGAAACCCAAACCCCTAAAACCCCTAAAACACTAACCCCTAAACCCAAACACCAAACCCTAATCCCTAAACTCTAAACTCCAAATTCTAAACCCTAACTCCTAAAACCCAAACCCCTAAACGCCTAACCCTGAACCCCTAACCCCTAATCCTAAACCCTAGCCCCTAATCCTAAATTCTAATCCCTAAAAACCCTCAACCCAAAACCCAAAACTCAAAAACCAAAAGACCCCAAAACCCCATACCCAAAACCCCAAATCCCAAACCGAAAACCCTAAACCCCCAAACCCTAAAAGCTAAACCCCGAAACCCTAAAATCCCAAATCCCATAACCCTAAGGCCACGTTTGTTTGGCGGATTAGGTTAGATGGGATTGTTAGTGAAAGGATTGTTAGTGAAGGGATTGTTAATGTGGGGAATGATAGTGAGGGGATTAAGTAAAAGTATGTTTGTTTTGATGATAGTGTGAGAAATAATTAGTGATGGGATTGTTAAATTATTTTTGTATAAAATAAATAAATAAATTATTTCTATATTAAAAAAAATTAAAACAAATATTAAAGTAAACAAGTGCACTTGGTAAAAAAAAATGAAATTAAAAAAATAATTTTTTTATATAAAATAGACTCAATCCCCTCACTATTTTCCTAATCCCACCCAAAATTTACCCAAGCTAATCTCCCTGTGTGAGGGTATTCATAGTCCCATGGGACTACTAGTCCCCTCTTATTTTTTCCAAGCAAACATGGGCTATGTAGGGCTCACGGGATTGGTAGTCCAATCCCCCCACCTATGGAGCCAAACAAACATGGCCTAAACTCCAAACCCCAAACGCTAAACTCTACCCTAACCCCTAATCCCTAAATTGCTTATCCCTAACCCTAAACCCTGCACCTTAACCCCAAATCCTAAAACCCAAAAAATCCTAAACCCAAAACCAAACCCAAAACCCAAAAACCCTAAATCCCAAGTCCCAAACCCTAAACCCTAAAAGCTAAATCCCGAACACTGAACCCCGAAACCCAAAAACCCCAAACCCTAATCCCTAAACCTTAAACCCTAAACCTTAAATCCCAAAATCAAAAATCTAACCCCAAAGCCTAAACCCTAAACCATAAACCCTACCTAACCTCCTGAACCAGCCAAAACCCTAAATTCTAAACCATAAACCCTACCTAACCTCCTAAACCCTAACCCCTAATCCTCTAACCTCAAACCTTGAAACCCTAAACCCAAACCTCTAAACCCCCAAACCCTAAACCCACGTTGACCCTCAACCCTAAATCCTAAATCCCAAACCCAAACCCAAACCCAAACCCTCAACACCCCAATACCTAACCCTTAAACCCCGACTCTAAACCAAACACCTAAACCCCAAACCCCAACACCCAAACCCTAAAACCCAAAACCCTAAACCCTAAACCCCTAAAACGTTAAAACCCTAAACAAAACCTCTAAACCCCAAACCCCCAAGTCCATACCCTTACCCACCAGCCCCTAACCCCCCAACCCCAAAAACCCTAAACCCTAAAATCGTAGGGTTTCGGCTTACGGTTTGGGGTTTAGGATTTGATGATGATGATGTGCGGACGCTTCTGAGTAAGATGCCAAGTATGACAACTGCATCCAGAACGGACACGATATTCATATCGTTGGGTTGTGAAAGTCGGAAGAAATTTTTGGGCGCAACATCGGCTCGCAGCAATGCGGCAAAAAGGTCTCCGTAGCCACGCATTAGTGCCAGCATCCAATTAGGGGGTGGTGAAGAACTACTACTGGTAAATGTGATAGCGAGAAGGTTGGAGATACGAGTGAATGTAATCGGTTTGCAGAATATTTGAATCAAGATGATCAGTGACCTTATGCGTTCTGCGTAGGAGATCGTGGAGGTATTCAGATCATTTACGGCATTAGTGAGTGCAGTCGGGCCAAGAGTTATGTTATTCATACCTTGTCCGGAAACACGTTCCAGGGCATTGTAGCCGCCATCGTAACCCAAGAAACTAGATCCGGGAATTAGATGTAGAGAAGTAGGAGAAGTAACCCCGAACTCCAACCACTCCTCAGAATTCTCCAATTAGTAGGCGTCCAAGTAAAGGTTGTCCTGTCGAATCTTCAGCCTGATGTAATGATTATTAGTTCGTAGTATGATGTTGAACCATCGAGTGGGTGGATTTTGCTAAGTAGGAAGTACGGGAATATTGCGTGAAAAGGTCTCTCCCAAGTCAACACGCAAGTCCTCAATGAAGTCCTTGTAAGCTCCACCACCCTTTTCAACATTGAACTCCTTTGTGAATTCTGCCATTAACTGAATTTAATTTTGCGATTGACAATAATAATCAATCAATAGAAAAACATAAAAATACTAACTCGATGGAGTGTTTGTAATTATCATTTTCAACGTTGAATTCTACCATTAACTCAATTGAATTCTGTCATTGACAATAACGATAAATCAATAGCTAAAATGATAATAATGAAATAATATTAGTAAATAATTTTTATTGTTCTTATCTCAGGCATTATTATCATATCTTGAATCGAAACGTGAATCTTTTGCTAAAATAATGAATCGTGAATTGTATGATTCACTTTATTTGTGCCAGACCGCTAGTGTTAAATAAAGTGAATCATACGATTCACTATTCATTATTTTAGTAAAACGATTCACGATTCGATTGAAGATTTGACAATAATGCCTAAGATGAGAAAAATAAAAATTATTTATTAATAGTATTTAATTATTATTATTTTAGCTGTTGATTTATTATTATTTTAGCTACTGATTTATTATTATTGTCAATGACAGAATTTAATTGGATTAATGGCAGAATTCAACGTGTAAAAGGATAATTACAAGCACTCCATTAAGTTATTATTTTTATATTTTTCTATTGACTGATTATTAATGTCAATGTCAGAATTGAATTCTGTTAATGACGGAATCCACAAAGGAATTCAACATTGAAAGGGGCAGTGGAGCGTACAGGAACTTCATTGAGGACTTGCACGTTGAATTGGGAGAGACCTTCTCACACAATATTCTATACTTCAGAATCCACCCACTCGATGGTTCAACATCATACTGCGAACCAACAATCATTGGATCAGGCTGAGGATTCGACAGGACAACCTTTACTTGGACGCCTACCAAATGGAGTTTTTGAGAAGTGGTTGGAGTTCGAGTATACTTCTTCTACTTCTCCACATCTAATTCCTCGATCCACTTTCTTGGGTTTTGATGGTAGCTATAATGCCTTGGAGTGTGTTTTCGAATAAAGGATGAATAACATTGCCCTTGGCCTGACTGTACTCACTAATGTCGGAAATGATCTGGCTACCTCCACGATTGCTTTCGCAGATTGCGCGAAGTCACTGATCATCGTGATTCAAATGATCTGTGAATCAATTAGATTCAGTCGTATCTCCGATCTTCTCGCTGCCATATTCAGCAATAGTAGTTCTTCGCTACCCTCTGATTCGATACTGGTACTAGTGTGTGGCTGGGGAGACTTCTTTGCCGAATTCTCGCGAGGCAATGCTAATCCCAATAATTTCTTCTAACTTTCGTAACCCAATAATATGAATATTGTGTGAACTCTGGATGTGATTTCTGTACTTGGCATCTTGCTCAAGAGTGTCCCTAAAGATTTAACCTTAAGGATTTAGAGTTTAGTGGTTTAGGTGTTAGGGTTTGGGTTTAGGATTGGGGTTTTGGAGTTTAGGTTTGAGAGTCTAGGGTTAAGGGTTGGTGTTTGGGGTTGGGGTTTAAGTTAGGGTTTACAGGGTAAGAGTTGGGTTTACGGTTTGGTGTCAGAGGTTAGGATTTGAGGTTTTGGGGTTCGGGGTTTGTGGTTTTAGGATTTAGTGTTTCGTGGCTTAGGATTTATGATTTAGGGTTGGGGCTTTAGGAGTTTAGGGTTTGTTGTTTTCGGGTTTGGGGTTAGGGTTTTGGGGTTAGGGGTTAAGGTTTAGGGTTAGGATTTATCGTTTAGGATTTAAGGTTTTAGGTTTGGGTTCGAGTTTCAGGGTCGGGGTTGGGGTCGAGGTTTGGGTTTAGCGTTTAGGGGTTAGGGTTTAGGGTTAGGAGTTGAGGGTTAGGGTTGAGGGTTTAGGATTTTAGGTTTTGGTTTCTTAAGGGGATTAGGATTTAGGGTTTTTTAGGAGTTTGGGGTTTGGGGTTTATGGTTTGTGGTTGTGGGGTTTGGGTTTTGAATTTTGGGTTTCGAGTTTAAGGGCTTTGAAACCCTAAATCCCAAACACCAAACCCTAACCCTAACTCCTAAGCCCTAAACCGTTAAACTTTAACTCCTAACCCCAATGCCTAACCCCTAACCCTAAACCTTAACTCGTAACTCCTAAACCCTAAACCCCTAACCCAAACCCCTAAAACCCTAAAACACTAACCCCTAAACCCAAACCCCAAACCCTAATTCCTAAACTCTAAATCCCAAACTCTAAACCCTAACCCCTAAAACCCTAATACCTAAACGCCTAACCCTGAACCCCTAACTACTAACCCCTAATCCTAAATCCTAACCCCTAAACCCTAATCCTAAATCCTAAACCTTAATCCCTAAAAACCCAAAACCCTCAACCTAAAACTGAAAAACCAAAAGACCCGAAAACCCCAAATCCCAAACCGAAAACCGAAAACCTCGAAACCCAAAACCCCGAAACCTTAAATGCTAAACCCCGAAACCCCGAAACCCCAAAACCCATAACCTTTGACCCCAAACCCCAAACCCTAAACTCTACCCTAACCCCTAATCCCTAAATTGCTAACCCCTAACCCTAAACCCTGCACCCTAAACCTTATAAAATCCTAAACCCAAAACCAAAGCCCAAAACCCGAAAACCCCAAACCCCAAGTCCCAAACCCTAACCCTTAAATTCTAAACCCCCAAACCCTAAACCCAAACACCAAACCCCAAACTCTAATCCCTAAACTCTAAACTCAAAACTCTAAACCCTAACCCGTAACTGCTAACCCCTAATCCTAAATCCTAAACCCTAATCCGTAAAAATCCAAAACCCAAAACTCAAAAACCAAAAGACCCCAAAACCCAAAATCCCAAACCGAAAACCCTAAACCCCCAAACCCTAAAAGCTAAACCCCGAAACCCCAAAACCCCAAATCCCATAACCCTAAATCCCAAACCCTAAACTCTACCCTAACCCCTAATCCCTAAATTGCTAACCCCTAAACCTAAATCGTGCACCCTAAACCTTAAAAAATCCTAAACCCAAAACCAAAGCCCAAAACCCAAAAACCCCAAACCCCAAGTCCCAAACCCTAAACCCTAAATTCTAAGCTCCCAAACCCTAAAAGCTAAATCCTGAACCTTGAAACCGCGAAACCCAAAAACCCAAACTTTAATCCCTAAACCTTAAACCCCAAACTCAAAAATTTAAAACCCCAAAAGCCAAAAGCCAAAACCCAAACCCCTAAATCCTAAACCATAAAACCTACCTAACCTCCTAAACCCTAACCCCTAACCCTCTAACCTCAAACCTTGAAACCCCCAACCCCAACCCCAACCCCAACCCCAACCCCCAAACCCCCAAACCCTAAACCCACCTTGACCCTCACCCTTACACCCTAGACCCTCAACCCTAAATCCTAAATCCCAAACCCAAACCCCCAACCCCCAACACCCCAACACCAAACCTCGAACCCCCAACTCTAAACTGAACACCTAAACCCCAAACCCCAACACCCAAACCCTAAAACCCTAAACCCTAAACCCCTAAAACGTTAAAACCCTAAACAAAACCTCTAAACCCCAAACCCTTAACTCCATACCCTTACCCCCCAGCCCCTAACCCCCCAACCCCAAAACCCTAAACCCTAAAACCATAGGGTTTAGGCTTATGGTTTGGGGTTTAGGATTTGATGATGATGATGCGCGGACACTCCTGAGTAAGATGCCACGTACGACAATCGCGTCCAGAGCAGACACGATATTCATATCGTTGGGTTGCGGAAGTCGAAAGAAATTATTGGGATCAACATCGGCTCGCAGCAATGCAGCAAACAGGTCTCCGTAGCCACGCACTAGTGTCAGCATCCAGTCAGGGGGTGGTGAAGAACTACTACTACTAAATGTGACAGCGAGAAGGTTGGAGATACGAGTTAATGTAATCGATTTGCAAAACATTTGAATCACGATGATCAGTGACCTCATGCGATCTGTGTAGGAGATCGTGGAGGTAGCCAGATCATTTACGGCATTAGTGAGTGCGGTCAGGCCAAGGGCTATGTTATTCATACCTTGTCCGAAAACACGTTCCAGGGCATTGTAGCCGCCATCGTAACCGAAGAAACTACATCTGGGAATTAGATGTAGAGAAGTAGGAGAAGTACTCCCGAACTCCCACCACTCCTCAGAATTCTCCAATTAGTGGGCGTCCAAGTAAATGTTATCCTGTTGAATCCTCAGCCTGATCTAATGATTGTTGGTTCGTAGTATGATGTTGAACCATCGAGTGAGTGGATTTTGCTGCGCAGGAAGTACGGGAATATTGTGTGAAAAGGTTTCCCTGTAAGCTCCACTAATCTTTACAACGTTGAACTCCTTTGTGAATTCCGCCATTAACTGAATTTAATTTTGCGATTGACAATAATAATCAATCAATAGAAAAACATAAAAATACTAACTCAATGGGGTGCTTGTAATTATCCTTTTCAACGTTGAATTTGGCCATTAACTCAATTGAAATATGTCATTGACAATAATAATAAATCAATAGTTAAAATAATAATATTATTAAAAGCTAAAATAATAATAATTAAATAATATTAATAAATAATTTTCATTTTTCTCATCTCAGACATTAGTGTCAAATCTTGAATCGAATCATGAATCATTTTGTTAAAATAATGAATCGTGAATCGTATGATTCACTTTATTTGCGTCCGATCGCTATTGTTAAATAAAGGCCCTGTTTGGTAGGACTTATTTTCAGTTTATTTCAGCTTTTAGCTTAATTTAAGCTATTTTGATGTGTTTGGTTCAGCTTAATAATACAGCTTATAGTTTTTTGTAAGTCGAAAATCAACTTATTCTTTGAGTGGGAGGGGGGGGGGAGAAACTTAATTTATAAGTCAAAAATCAGCTTATATTCACAATTATAAGCTATAAGCTATTAAGTTATAAGTTATAATCACTTTCCCACAGCTCTACCAAACGAGGCCAAAGTGAATCATACCATTTACAAAACAATTCAGGATTCGATTCAACATTTGAAAATAATGCATGAGATGAGAAAAAAGAAAGTTATTTATTAATAGTATTGAATTATTATTATTTTAGCTATTGATTTATTTTTATTGTCAATGATAAAATTCAATTCAGCTAATACCAGAATTCAACGTTGAGAAGGATAATCACAAGCACTCCATTGAGTTAGTATTTTTTATGTTTTTGTATTGATTGATTATTAATGTCAATAGCAGAATTGAATTCAGTTAATGGCGAAATTCACAAAGAAGTTCAATGTTGAAAGGGGTAGTGGAGTGTATAAGGATTTCATTGAGGACTTGCGCATTGAATTAGGAGAGACCTTTTCACACAATATTTCCGTACTTCCTGTTCAGCAAAATTCACCTACTCGATGGTTCAACATCATACTGCGAACCAACAACCATTGGATCAGGCTGAGGATTCGACGGGACGACCTCTACTTGGACGCCTACCAAATGGAGTTTTTGAGGAGTGGTTGGAGTTCGGGTGTACTTTTTCTACTTCTCCATATCTAATTCCCGGATCCACTTTCTTGGGTTAGGATGACGGCTACAATGCCCTAGAATGTGTTTCCGGGCATGGTATGAATAACACAGCCGTTGGCCCGACTGCACTCACTAATGCCGTAAATGATCTGGCTACCTCTATGATCTCCTTCGTAGATCGCGCGAGGTCAATGATCATCGTGATTCAAATGATTTGCGAATCGATGAGATTCACTCGTATCTCCGATCTTCTCGCTGCCACATTCAGCAACAGTAGTTCTTCGCCTCCCCCTTATTGAACGTGGGCACTAGTATGTGGCTGGGGAGACTTCTTTGTCGCATTCCTGCGAGCCGATGCTGATCCCAATAATTTTTTTAGACTTCCGCAACCCAATGATATAAGTATAGTGTTCACTCTGGACGTGGTTGCCATACTTGGCATCTTGCTTCGGAGTGTCCGCGCATCATAATCATCAAACCATAAACCCTTAGGGTCTAGGGTCTAGGGTTTCAAGACTGGTGGTTTGGGTTTGGGGTTTAGTTGAGGGGTTTGGGTGTTGGGGTTTGGGTTGAGGGTCGGGGGTTTAGGGGGTTAGGGTAGGTTTAGGGTTTAGGGGGTTAGGGTAGGTTTTAGGGTTTGGTGTCTAGTGTTAGGGTTTGGGGTTTCAGGGTTCGGGATTTGGGGGTTTAGGTTTGGGGTTTTCATGTTTAGGGTTTAGCGTTTCAGAGTTTAGGGGTTTGGGGTTAGCGGTTAGGATTCCGGGTTAGGTGTTAGGGGTTAGTTTTTAGGGTTTAGGTTAGGGATTGCGGTTCGAGTTAAGGGTTTCAGGTTTGGTTTCGGGGTATGGGTCGGGGTCGGGGTTTGGTTGTGGGGTTTGGGTTTAGGGGTTGAGGGTTTAGGATTTTGCATTTTTGGTTATGGAGTTTGGGTTTTAAGGGGGTTTAGGGTTCTTAAAGGGTTAGAATTTAGGGTTTAAGATTTAGGATTTGTGATGGTTTGGGGTTTCGAGTTTAAGAGTTTTGAAATCCCAAATCCTAAATGCCTAACCCCTAAAACCCTAAACCCTAACCCATAAACCCCTAACCCCAACCCCAATACCCAACCCTTAACTTCTAACCCCTAACCCCTAACCCTAGACCCTATAACCTAGACCCCCGACCCTAGTCCCTAGACCCTAAACCCTAATAGACCTTAAATCCTATTAGACCCTAGACCCTAGATCTAAAGCCCAAATGATAATACAACAATCATGGCTCTTTCAAGGAAAACCGAATATAAATCTCAAAACTTACATTACATGATACAATAGTTCTTCATGCAACAATATATTAATCCAACAACAAGTAAATAAACAAATAAATATCCCTAAAGGTTTACAAGTTTCCAAGGTTTGAGCCTAGTTACACAGAACGGTTATTCAAATCCACACACATACAGCCCTTGGCTTACACACAGAGTCACAGCAAAATGAGTCGTACTCTCAACATACATTTCTTCGCCATTAGTTAGGCGGCATCACTACTGTGGGAGCCGAATATCAGTACATGCAGGGAAGCCGAATAATTCTGACCATAATCAGGATATATATTATATTCAGCTCCGTCCTGTACGATCCCGAAGCCGAATGCACTAATCGGCCATAGAACCAGCTGAACAGAAGGTCGAGTGGGAATTGGCATATGACAGAAGGGGCTGAATGAGCAATCACGCGATGGATTAAGAGTGGGTTCGACCCTATGGCCCAAGAGCGAATATAAATAGAAGAACATCAACCAAAGAAAAGTATGTGAGAACAAACCCAAATACTTAAGACTCAAGTAAATAAGAGACCTATACTAACTTGTCCATTGGAGTGCTAATTCTGACATTCCCAACTGGAGTGTTAATCCCTTTTTCAAGTAGCAATTAGAGGATCAGGGATGCCCTTCAGGATCCAAGAGTATTTCCAAACCTACTTCCCCACAATTTGGCGCCGTCTGTGGGAATACTCAAGCATAATCATGGTGTCACAGAAGATCCTCTGATAGTCGCTGATGAAACTACACCGAGAGACGACCTCACTGCAAGAAACATGCTAGGACCGGAGAATATTGCCGCGCGACGTGCCTTGAACTTTGATTCAATAACTCAGACCTCACCCTCAACTTTAATGCATAAGACAATGCAAACGATTATGGATCAAGCAAAGCAAAATGAACAGCGGCAGGAGAACATGATGGCTGAGAATGGGCGCCTGTGCCAAGATTTGGCCTTGGAGGTGATGAAATCCCAACAAGCCGCATGCCAAGACCGAGTTTGACCTTTGAGAAAGAAAGACGATCGCCGACATCGACTTCAAAAATGCAATAATGACAGTGATTCAGACTCACCATCCTTGGTGCCCAGAAAGAAAGGGCACGTTGATGTATCTAGCTCATCTGAAGGAAGTCCATATGCACGGCATAAACGAGGGAGAAGCGATGATTCGAATGAGGAAGATAAACACAACCCATTCGTGCGACAAATTGCAAGGGCTGTGCTACCCAAAAAGTTCAAGACACCGTCGTTCACCCTCTACGACGAAAAATCAGATCCCACTGATCACATTCGCCATTACAAGCAAGCGATGAGGCTCCATGCTGACGACAAAGCCCTTATGTGTCGAATATTTCCAAGCAGTCTGGGACCACTGGCTGTGAGGTGGTATTATAAACTGGAGTTGGCATCGATTAAGAGCTTCCACCAACTCCAAAAGTCATTCAGGGCGAGATTCATCACTAATGAGATCTAGCCAAAGCAAGTTGATTCTCTCTAGGCCATGCAAATTAGACAGGAAGAAACTCTTTGTGAATACTCAGCCCGCTATTAGGAGTGCTTTAATCTGGGTGATGATGTTTGCAATGATTCCATGGCCATCACCGCCTTCAAGATGTGATTGTATCTTGATAGCCCCTTTCGTAGTTCATTAACAAGGCGGCCCCCCAAAATCGTCTTGGCGTTAATGAAGAATGTCGAACAATACTGCAAAGTGGAAGACGATACCCTGCGAATCAAGGTCGGACGTAAAGTCGTTAAGACAACCACGTCGGGAATTGTTCAGCCGATTAGCGCTGTGCCATCAAGAAGCCCCGAGCGGCGGAGCCAGCCTAAATGAGACAAAAGGCGTGACTTGTGCCGATCAAATGACCAATGTTCACATCGAGCTAATGGACAGTATCAAGTGGATAGCAGGCGCACAAGGTGCTCAGGCAAGAAATACACGGAGTTAACAAAGCCGATCAATAAGATTCTGTCGAAGGTTCAACACTTTCCGTTCTTCAAGTGGCTGCCTAAGATGACGGGACCTCTCGATGCGAGAAGGCAGGATAAACGGTGTGAGTATCATAAAGACCACGGTCACAACACCAGTAGTTATTTATTAAAAGATCACCTTGAAGAATTGGTGCAAGACGGCCGTCTTACGCAATACGTTCGAAAGAATTCAACAAATACAGTAGTTCTACGGCCAGAGTTACCTCATCTTGGTGTAATTCATATGATATACAACTTGCTGACACCACCCGAGGTGCACACAATCCAGTTACCATCTAGTACCCATAGCCCAATGACGCCAGCGAAACAGCAACACGACACTAGAAGGATTAGTTTCGATGATAGTGACTTAGTTGGAGTGACCCACCCCCACACTGATCCTCTCGTCATCGAGCTACGTGTAAATAGATTCACCATCGAGCATGTTCTCGTTGACTAAGGCAGCACTTCAGAAATAATGTATTACAAAATTTTTGTCAAACTTGGCTTTGCAGATTCGGACCTGTCTCTGGCTAATTACCTGTTATTCAACTTCAATGCTAACCCGGAGTATCCTTTGGGCAAAATCACACAACCGGTATGGGCTGGCACCAGATCGGTAGACGTAGAATCTCTAGTTGTCAAGCTTTTTTCACCGTATAATCTCATCATGGGCCGAATTTGGTTACATACGATGCAAGCCGTGCGAAGCACCTACCACCAACTACTTCGTTTTCCGACTAAATACAGTATCGAACAAATTCGTGGCTCTCAGAAATCGGCGTAGGCATGTTATCTACAAAGAGACCAAGGGAACTGGAAGTGCATTCAATTGAGGTACCAGATAGGGAGAGCCTCGAAGACATTGGGAGGATCCCAAGTGAAAAAATAACCGAAGCCTTGCATCGGGTTGAAATTGACAAGTCTTGACAAGTTCTTCATGATCGGCGTTTCCTTGGATACAGTCGAAAGGCAAGAGTTGGTAGCCTTCTTACTCGGTAATATTGATATATTTGCAGGTCCCCATACAAGATGTCAGGAGTGGATCCATTAGTGGCCCAACACCGCTTGAACGTCGATCCGAAATGTAAGCCAATTATTCAGAGAAGCCGGCGGTCAACTGCGGAGCATACTTTGGCCATCGTTGAAGAAGTAAATCGGTTATTTGACACTGGGGTGGTTCACGAAGTAACCTATCCTACATGGTTGTCTAATAGTGTGGTCGTAAAGAAGAAGAATGGCTCTTGGTGTGTCTGTGTGGATTTCACGGACTTGAACAAAGCTTGTCCCAAGGACTGTTTTCCCCTACCCAGAATAGACCAACTCGTAGATGCAACGGCACATCATCAACGCATGAGCTTTTTAGATGTCTACAGGGGCTATCATTAAATTGCCATGCATCCAGAGGATCAAGAAAAAACCACATTCCTCACCCCAAAAGGAACCTGTTGCTACAAGGTCCTACCTTTTGGGCTGAAGAATGCGGGGGCAAGTAGGCTATTACCGACACTTCGTTCTAGATTTCTCAAAGATAGCATCACCTTTGGCTCAACTAACTTAGAAAAATACACCATTTGAATAGACGGATGAGCAAGAATGTTGCTTCCAAGAGTTGAAAAACAAACTTGTGACAGCTCCTATACTAGCACTCCCTACGAGAACGGAAGGGTTTGTAATTTATAGCGATGCCTCATACAATGGTTTGGGTTGCGTCCTTATGCAAACTGGAAAAGTCATTGCGTATGCCTCACGTCAACTAATGACCTATGAGAAGAACTACCTGACCCACGATCTAGAATTAGTCGCAGTAATCTTTGCCCTCAAGATCTAGCGTCATTATCTCTATGAAGTAACCTGGAAGATTTACACTAATCACAAGTCATAAATATCTATTTACATAGAAAAAACTGAATATGAGGCAATCACGATGTCTAGAATTTATGAAAGACTGCGATGTAGAGATCCATTACCATCCAAGCAAAGCTAATGTGGTAGCTGACGCGTTGAGTCGAAAGACTACCAGAAGTTTGGCATGTATTCTCTTCCCTCGCAAGATCAATGGATTGCTCGCTAACATAATTGTGGAACCCATGTTGGTTGAAGAAATTAAAGCACGCCAATGTGAAGATAAACTTTTGAAGAAAAAATACAATGAGCAAAGAAGTACGCCCGATCTTGACTTCACTAAAAGCAATGGGTGTCACACTCCAACTCCAAGCATGACCAGCCGTGCTCCACAGGGACTTCGCCCAAGGCACATATAAACCTAAACATGATCCCAAAATCACAAAAGCCTAGAAATAAATAAATCAAAATCCAAACAGTGGCAAGTCACAAATATAAATGGTAAAACCAGCCATAATCAACTTCCAAAAATATATACTAAATGGAACACAAACCGCCCATAAAGTAAAATAATTTTAAATAAAATCCAACCACAATGTATGCACAAAATCAAAATAACAAGCTAAAACAAAATAATGAATGTCCTAGAGGTTCATGCAATTGAGCCCCCACTATGCCATAAGTTCACTCTAAGTCCTTCTAATACCTGGAAATGATAAACAACTAAGTCAACTGATAGCTCGATGAGTAGCAACGTGGATAGTAAATACAGTTTTGAAAATAAGGTTCAATTCCAAAATAAGATATATATCACAGAAACTAGATTGGGATACAGTCTTGATAAAGATAATCTGTGTCAAAAAGAAGGTTTCACAGTTCAACAGTTAAAATATTCATGTCTCTCAAGAACATGATAAATGACATTTTTCACTTAAAACAAATTACAACATGAACGCCAATAATTTTCTGTGTACCAAGAATAACAAGTAACATGTCACAAAGTTTTCAAGGCAATAAGCCCATTGGATCCAATATCGAACCAAGAGTCATCCTCGGGGTGGCAACCCGGGCCTTTTCTCTAAGATGATCCGATTGAAGGTTACCTAGCCTACCCTAGGTCTTTTCCTTACAATCGTTGAGCACTAGAGTCATCATGGTCCAACCCGGATCTGTTCCCTAATGGCCAGAGTCACCACACACAGTGGAATAATTTCCCTGGACTAAAATACATAGATGGTCCCGATAATCAATACAATTCAGTTTTGCAAAACATGGTAGTTCACCATTATAAACATGAGACTATAAAAAATAGTTTATAGTATGTCAAGTTTACACATGTTTAAGAAATAATTTAATTCCATTGATAATATAATAATTTATCAAAACAATTTATTCCTAAAACAACAATTTAATTTTCCAATAGCTTAAAGTAGGAAAACATTTATAAAAATATGTAGCATGCCACTACTCACCTGAAAACGAAATAATATAATTCTCGAATAGAGGATGAAAGTCCAACTAATGCCCTGAACTAAATATGAAAACTACACGTCACTACTAATTCAAAAATACTAAAAAAAATAACAAACTAAGTACCCCACACTAAAGTGCACTAACACAACTCAACCCCACTCACCGTTACGCTAAAATAATACCTGAGTTCATGTTCTTTAAGGTCTCAAGTTACTCATGACATGGGTTCAGATCGAAATTTAATTAAAAGTAACTTTAAAATAAAACAGAATTTTAAACAAGTTTTCAATTTATTCATTAACTTTGAAAATTGAAAAACTTACTTCACACTGTTCGAAAAATTCCAAAATCCTCCAGATAATAACTAATATATCCTAAGTTTCAAACCCAATTGATTTTACTTGATCTTCTTATCAAAATTATTATTTACAATTAATTATGTCCAAATAGGTTGTTTTCTGCAGCACTTTAACGAAATTAATGGCTCTCTTATTATACATGAGCAATCAACGCAAGGCCAAAAATGTAAGAAACTAAACTCGTAAATAGTTCTAATGACACTGATTTGATAATTTTCAGATTTATACCCAAAGAGAACGACACTTTTGGCGTTACTGTTTTGCACCAATTTTCTGGACAGATTTGAACGCACCAGTTAATGTAGATTTTGACTCCCAAAAATTATGAGAAAATTCTCATATGAAATTAAATGTGTAATTAATCTACTGTAAAAATCTCAGCTCAAAATTCATCCGTTTGATATGATTCCTCGATTTTTAAAGTTTGTGGTTCTGTACATAATTTTTAAACTTAGAATTACACTAATTCTTTACACACAATTTATTTCCTCAGGTTTCTTAACATTGTATATATATACAAAATACATAAATCTACAACTTCTCCATCAATGAACTAAATAATAATAGAAGAAGGATAAAGATGAAAGAAAGAGGAAAACTTAGGAGAGCTATCTTTTGGTGATCACACACAGCACAACACACCCAATTCTTCCTTTGTTGCAACCTTTTTCCCCCCGTCCCCCCCCTCCCACCCAATCTCTCTCTCTCATGCGGCTATTGCTGCTAGGAACACTAGGGTTTTTTTTTATTTTTTTTATTTTTATATATCTAAACAAAAGATTTTAAATTATTATCTCTTTATATTATTATATTTTCTATCTCCAATAATTTAAATAAAATATAACTATTATTATATCAAAATATAGTTAGTGATTTGCCCCACATTTATTTTTTTAAATAATAAATCTTGCCTCTAAATTAAAGACTTTCACCATAAATTTATTTTAAGTTTTAAAATTAATTAAAAGACCCTCCAATAATATTTAGTTTGCACTTAAAGATTCACAAGCAAAATATTTGAGATTGTAAAATAATTATTATTTAATTATTTATTTGATTTGTATATTCGGGTTCTCACAATGGGATGCTAAAATTTAGAAATCGAATTTGCGTACCCAACATTCCAGAACTCAAGAAGAATATATTGGTAGAAACCTATAGCTCGAGGTTTGCGGCTCACCCTCGCAATACAAATATGTATCACAATCTGAGGAAACACTACTGGTGGATAGAAATGAAAAGAGACATAGCAAGCCATGTTTGCAAATGCTTGCATTATCAACGTGTTAAAACAGAACTCCAGAGACCTACAGGAGCATTGCAACAACTCCCTATTCTTGAATGGAAATAGGAGCACATTATTATGGACTTTGTGGTCAGGCTACCACAATCAGTCTCAAAGAATGATGCAATATGGGTTATAGTAGATCGATTGACTAAGTCGGCGCATTTTCTACCAATCAGAATCACGCACTCCTTAACTAAGTCCATGACTCTATACATTAAGGAAATTATTCGTTTGTACGGTACCGTAGTTTCAATTGTGTCTAACTGGGACCCCCGCTTTGTGTCTCACTTCTGGAACAAATTGCAAAAGGCTTTGGGAACCACATTGAAGTTTAGCACTGCTTATCACCCACAAACTGATAGGCAATCCAAAAGAACAATCCGGATTTTGGAAGACATGTTACGTTTGTGTGCACTAGACCTTAAAGGTCATTGGGATGGGCATCTACCTTTAGTGAAATTCGCCTATAACAATAGTTATCAAGCAAGCATCGGAATGGCACCATATAAAGCACTGATGGAAGGAGATGTTGATCACCTCTTTGTTGGGCAGAAGTTGGGGACAGAAGGTTATTAGGCCCTAAAATAGTGCAAATAACGAGTGATCATCGAACAACGAATTCGCATTACCCAGAGCTGCCAAAAAAGCTATGCAGATACACAGAAACGAGACTTAGAATTTCAAATAGGAGATCATGTGTTTCTAAAGATCTCACCAACAAGAGGGGTTATCCGATTTGGGAAGTGAGGAAAGTTAAACCCACGTTATATCAGGCCATTCGAGATACTAGAAAGGATTGATCCTATGGCATATCACCTTGCACTGCCACCTGAACTGTCCAATGTCCACAATGTATTTCATGTGTCAATGCTCCGGTGATATCTTTGAGATCCAGAACATGTCATTAACCACGAAGACATTGAAGTTCAAAATGATCTCTCTTATGAAGAACAATCGATACAGATACTCGACCGTCATGATCAAATTCTCCGAAACAAGACTATACCTCTTGTAAAAGTTTTATAACGAAATCATTGTGTCGAAAAAGCTACGTAGGAAATAGAAAATCAAATACGGGCCAAATACCTACACCTCTTCAAAAACTAAAGTATGACAAGTTTAGGGACAAACTTCTATTTATGAAGGGAGAAATGTGACACCCCAAATGTTCAATTAATTTAACACCACTTAATATTAAATTTTGGAAGCATGTGATTAAAAGAGTTAGATGTTATTAAATTTTAGAGTATTAGAAAAAATTATAAATAAAAATAGTATATTTTTTCGAATTTTTCTGAATAGTTATTCACATTATTTTAAATTTAATAGTCAGTATATTTTTATACTGAAAATTATTTGAAGAAAATAATTTTAACTTTATATTATTATTTGATATTATTTTATGGGTATTGTGGTATTTTTCTCTATATTTTTCCTATATCAAAATACACTAAAATATAACATTTTCTGTGCGACAAAAATACGTGCCCCCAAGTTGTCTTGCTGCCCACACCACTTGTTGCCTACGCCCTGTTCACTAGATATAGATGCTAATCATTTTATGCCTCATCATCTCTTTCCCCAAACTCTCTTATTCTCTCTGCTAGGAGCCAAAAAAAAAAAAAACCTTTGAGTTTAGTGGGAGTATTTAGTAGATTATAATAAACGGAGTAAAAAGTTGGAATTGACATTATGGTGAGTTATATTATAGCTTGAGTCATCATAAAATATTTTACATATATCTTGATTTACCACAATTTATTTTATGCAATTTATGTTTTATACATTATATTAATATTTCAATTACGTTAATTATTTTCTGAATTCTGTTTACTTAAACTGAAACCCATGGATATGATTGTTTAAATTTTAGAAATTATTTGATAATAATTTTATAAATATTTATTTTTGTAAGTACCACCATGGGAATCCCATGCCGTGAGGGACTTAAATAACCATTGGACTCTGAACGGTCACTTTGTGGCCCTTTGTTTGTCATGGATCCAGTGACCTCTGTTCTGATTGTCACTCCAGTGACTTCTGTTCTGTTCTATTCTATACCGTGGTTATGATTACTTGCTTATACGATTTCTACATTCTACTTCTATTATTTAAAATTAGTTATGTATTTCAGTTACCAAACTAATCTCTATTTATCCAAATAATTATCCATGGTAATTTTTGTACCCTCATGTTCACTGTATGATATTTCTCACTCTGCCATGTGCTTATAGCTGTTAATCACTTTTAGGTGACGTGTAAGGATTCAGTACATGGGATAGGCACAAGGCACTTTGTAGTCATAGTGCAGCTCTAGTATTGTAATTAAATAGAAGCTTCAATGTATACGTTTTTGTTATACTTAAATAAAGATTTGGGTACTCTTTTGTTTTACTCCGTTACACTATTAATTTGTTATGACTTCAGTTATTGTCTTATTGCGACGTCGAACCTTTGGGTGCCAGGTTTGGGTCATGACATACCCGTTGTCATTGGGCCACCGCTTAGTCAAGCTTAAAGGCCTTACCCCCTGACCAACCACAAGATGAATCATAGGTATTGACCTCGTATGAAGGAAAATCCCGATCTCCCTTTTTACATCATTTGTGGACTGATTCCGACGGATTAGGCTCTTTTCCTCTTATGAGTACTTACTATAGAGGGTGGTTCAGAATCGGTTGAATGAATGCCCTTCCTTTTTTTTTTTTAGGGTACGACATGCTATGGCGAAAAAGACAAGAAATAAAGGAAAGTCGCTCCCTTCTGAAGAATGAATGTTGGAAATTCTTCGATGACATGTTCCTTTGAGTGCACAATTTCTTAGTTGTGCCTCTTTGGTACCGAGCTCTTTGATGGCCTTTCTTTATCTGATCACGGTAAAAGTAATAATTTGACAAGAGGAGGATTATTCAGGGCTCAATGGATAATGGGGATGGAATAGTGGTTGGATGGTTAGGACACCCTATCTTTAGAGATAAAGAAATCGTGAAATGACTACTTTTTGACTACGAACCTTCCTACTGCACCTTTCCAGAAAAGAATGACTGGTTAATTCTCTCAACTTATTGTTGGTTACTAGTATTCTCCGATTGAAGAGAACACTAAGCCAGGTCAGGAATGCACCAAGGTGGAAAAGTCCTTTGTATAAGTCAATCAATCGATAGTGGAATAGAAGAGTCACAGTAAGAGTCATCCAATTGCCTAGTGTAAGCTTAATGAACTTCTCTATCTCGGTCCTCGCTCTCTACCCGATAGGTTTGTGCTATTGCCGATTTTGGCATTTGGTTATCAGCTCAAATCTTATAGATAACCTCAACCACCTCGTGGGCTTGCTTCTCCTGGTATTCCATGTAGTCACGCCATTCCTTCGCGCTGAATTCCCATCGCTCAACCGTAGGAAACAATTCTCCATCTTGGGAGTTAGACTTGCAATCAATCCCTTTTCATCTTAGGCATACAACTATGCACTCTCCGAAACAGAAAGATAAAGACCACTTTTAAAAGTGCCAACTCCTCATCGGAGGCTTCGTTAGTGGGCTAGCCCATCAAAAGTCTTGTTCCTTCGCGCCTCCAAATCATCCTCTTGAAGCTCATTCTCTTTATCATAAATGATTTGCTTGCCCCGAAATGGCCGGCTTATCAGATTAAAGCAAGAAAGCAAGAAAAGAGATAAGCATTAGAAAGAGGTAGGAGCATTCACTCTTGGTATGCCACACTATCATACTTTTAAGTAAGGAATTCCCTGCAAGGCAGTTATCGGCGTCTGTTCACGGAAGTTTTCTTTTTTGTACTTGCTTGAGGTTATGTACGCTTAGTTATCTTTCTCTATGTAACGTCGAGAAATGGAAAGACTTTGTCTAGCAGTATCATATATAAGAGCCTAAAATAGATGCTTCAAGTATTTAGTTACCAGCTTAAGACCACGTCTTCTGCTGTCGATTCGCAGGTGACTGGCCGGCCTGCCTTTCACTTCTGCACCCCTCTTCTAGTTGTAAAGTAAAGCTCCTTCCATTGTGAAGACTGTAATGAGTGGGTGGCTTTCTATATAGCACTCTCTTTCATTCCATGGTGAGAGTAGACCAGGAATGATGCAAGTTTCCTCTTTCCACTTTTAGCTAATCCTAATTAACTACCTTTCGATTCAATTTAAAGCCTTCTTCTATAGGGAGCAATACAATAAAAGGGATGCAAGCACAGAATCCTATCAACTAGCCTACTTTCCTATTGTTTAGTCCTCTTTATTTCCTCTAGTTCTAGAGTCTTTGGTTTGGAGTTCTGTTTAGTAGCTAGCTTTTCTAACATCTTTTCTAGTTGTGTTTTTTACCTCTTCCTGCCAAGAAAGAACTAAGAGTCCCTTGATGACCCCCCATTTTCAAGACAAAAAAAGTAGAAGCGGGAATTTACCCTACCTAGTCAAGTTAGCAAAGCTCTACATCTTCTACTCTATCCCCTCAAGTGAGGAAAGAATAGATCGATATGTGATGTGAAAGTAGCATTGCTAAAAGAAAGACCAAGGCTTGAATCGGATTGGTGTACTCTCTTTACTTATAAAAGATAGGATGCGAGAATGTGTACGACCTGCGGGAGGTGAAGGTCGCTGGCTTGACCGTGGGCCGTGGTATCTGACGGGACATTGGCCTCCCTCCCGCTACGGCTCGCTCTACCTTCTTTTAGCTATAGGCATGTCCAATCCAATAATAGTCCTTGGTGGGGTTTCCATGTTATGGACGCTCCAACCACATTTCAACATGCTATTAGGAAGACTATGGATGCACTGACTTTGAGTCGTGCCTTTGATCATTCAGCAAAGAATCAAGTATCTCAAAGGGGACTGTATGGTCACTTTGGATAGTAACACTTCTGTACATCCACCCCCCAATGTGACCACCCCTTTACTAGAGATCCACCATGGAGATAAGGATGTCTTCCTCTTAGGCTTCACCTTGGCAGAAGCTCGGATAGTACAATCTATCTTGGCGCTTGAGGAGGATCAATATGTTGGTGCACCCTTTATTCTTATGATAAACAAACAAGGATAAATTCTTGATTTCGATCTGGGAAGGAGCGGTAAATAGGGAGTTACAAAGGTGCCAGAAGTCAACAACCATTTGTTAACCTTTAGGCTGGGATATCAACAAACAAAAGAAGATTTGATGGCAAAGGCGATTGAAGCACGAGACAAGGAAAGGGAAAAAAGAGAGGGTAGAAAATGCAAGCTCAAGTACAAACCCATCCAAGGAACCCTCAACGGGAATTTTGTTAAGAGGAGGAGAAGACTTCCAATTTTGTGGGTTTCAAGAACCTTGGGTTGATCATGCGACAAGGAAAAGATATTCGGGGTTTGAAATTTTCTTTAATCATGAGCTCACAAATAGCGATGAAGATTTCATAGACCTAGATATAGACATGGGGCAAGATAGATACGATAATTCAAGCTAGGAAAGCAAAGACTGGATAGACAATTTAAATGGTGTTGATATGAAGACTAGCTTGAGTACTAAGACTGGTTATGTTGACTCGGGGAATTTCAATGCCATGATGATGCTAGAAAATGGAACTTTTGAGGAAGATGTCGCCAAATACATAGTTGATGCAATGGAGGGTCAAGTGTAAAATTGGTCCATCAAAAAGTGTATTGTTTATAAGTCTAACAGCGAGTCTAGTAAGTCGGAATCCGGCCTGTCAGACTTTGACACGTCCAATGACTTGTATAAACCTAGGGGTCGAGATTGAGTCTAAATTTTCTGTTTATTTTGAGTTTGAGTCAGATGTGCGTTCCCCTGCTTCAATTAATGAAATAATGGATGATTTTGAGTATCCTGTAGTGCCATTAGTTAACAACATTGACCTCGCCAATTTTAAAAATGAAAAAAAAATTCAAGAAAGAAATTCCTCAAAGCATAAAAGACTTAATTGAATGGGAAGAGGAGAGGCGAGCTAAACCTGTCATGAACGAAATAATCTCAATAAACCTAGGCAATGAGGAAAATCCTCGCATGGTCCAAATTGGATCCACATTGTCTTCAAAGGAACGCGAGCGCCTAGTCTCCCTTTTAAGAGAATTTAAAGATGTTTTTGTATCCTATGAAGACATGCCTGGAATCGATCCTAAGATTTTACAACAAAAAATCCCCTTAGACCCTGAGGCTAACCCGTGAAACAAAAATTAAGAAGGGTTCGTCCAAATTGGGCCCTTAAGATTAAAGAAGTAACGAAACAAATCAATGCCGGATTTTTAATAGTATCGGAATATCCGACATGGCTAGCCAACATAGTTCTAGCCCTGAAGAAAGATGACAAAATTAGAGTTTACATTGACTTTAGGGATTTGAATAAAGCCATGCACTTCTATCATTTATGGTTGGGTTTTCTAGATACAATTAGATCATGATGGCATCGAAAGATAGAGAGAAGACAACCCTCACTACTTCGTAGGGACATACTGCTATGAGATCATGTCGTTTGGACTGAAAAATGTCGAAGCTACCTACCAGAGAGCCACTACCACACTGTTGCACGACATGATTCATAAAGAGGTAAATGATTATGTAGATGATATGATTGTCAAGTCCAAGGAAAGAAGAGGCCACTGTGCCACTTTGGAGAAATTCTTTGAGAGGATCCGTAAGTACAGACTAAGGTTGAATCCGTAGAAGTGCACATCCAAGGTAGCAACAGGGAAGATGTTGGGGTTCTTAATCACACAAAGGGGTATAGAAGTGGATCCTTCCAAGATTAAGGTTATTTTAGAAATGCCCCCACCAAGGACTGAAAACGAGGTGAGAAGCTTTTCTAGGCAAGGTGCAGTTCATAAGTCGACTCATTTCAAAGTTGACGTCAACATGTGAACCGTTGTTCAAGCTTCTGAAGAAGGGAACCAGGTTCCATTGGGATGAAAGATGCCAATTCACCTTCAAGCAAATCAAGCATTACCTGCAAATTCCACCAATATTATCACCACCGGAGCTTGGGAGGCCCTTGACTCTATATTTATCAATGATAGATTCAACCATGGGATGTGTGTTGGCACGAGAGTTTAAAAAAAAAAAAAAGCTTAAAAGGCCATCTATTTACCTTAGCAAAAGGTGTTGGACTATGAGTCTTGGTCCACACCATTAGAGAAGACATGTATTGTATTGGTGTGGGCCACTAGAAAGTTGCGACATTATTTGCTTGCCCATTTAGTGGTGTTGGTTTCAAGACTAGACCCTATCAAATATCTTTTCAAAAAACCAACATTAGCTGGTAGGCTAGCACGTTGGCTGCTGCTTTTGGCTGAGTTTGACTTAAAGTAAGTCACCCGAAAATCAATGAAAGGTAGGGCAGTAGCAAAATTTTTGGCTGGTTAGCTGACCGAAGGGAAAGGATAGCTCAGAATATTTGTTCCCAAATGAAGAGATCATGTAAGTGATGGAAGAAACCTAGAAGTTATATTTTGATGGGACTTGAAACCAAATTGGCTATGGGATAAGGGTCCTCCTTATTGCCGCTGATGAGTTACATGTCCTGTTAGCCTTCAAGCTCCATTTCGACATTTCAAACAACTAAGCAGGATATAAGGCATGTGTTGCTGGATTAGAGGTGGCCCTTGAATTAGGGGTAAGACGGTTGGACGTTGTTGCTAATTCAAATCTAGTAGTTTCACAAGCCAAGAAGGATTAGAAAGTCAAGAAAGAAAAGATGAAAGTATATCACCATACCCTAGATTGTCTATTGCCAAGGTTTGAGAAAGTCACGTACACCCACATAGTTAGGGAGAATAGCCGTTTTGCTAATGTTTTGGTAACTTTGGCTTCTATGGTAGAAATCCTGGAAGGAATCAAAATTGAGACCAATCATCATAGAGCAAAGGTATGTGCCATCATACGAGATGGGCGCCTTCGTAGAAGAAGTCTGAGATGGGCATCCTTGCTATTTCAACATTTGGAACTTTGTAGAAAAATGAGAGTATCCGCAAGGAGCAACAGAGAAAGATAAAAAGGCCATTCGACGTTTAGCAACCCAATACATCTTATGCAGGGGTAGACTGTACAAGAGGGGTAATTTAGGGATGCACAAACAGTGTGTAGACGTAAAAGAAGGGGGCAAGATCATGGAATCAATGCATGGAGGAGAATGCGAGGCATATGTGAATAGAGTTATGCTGGCCAAGAAGATCTTTATGCAAGGGTACTGCATGGGCTACCATGGAGAACTTGCATATAGTTCATCAGAAGGTGCCACAAATGCCAAATCCATGTGAATCTCATGAATGCACCACTCTGGCATCTGAATAACTTAACCTCGCCTTGGCCTTTCTCTGTATAGGGAATTGATGTAATTGGGGGTATTCGTGCCAAAGGGATCAAATGGACATGAGTACATACTAGTGGTTATCAATTATTTTACCAAATGGGTTGAAGCAGCACCTTTTTCGGTCCTCAAAACCTCACATGTGACCAAATTCATCCAAAATAATATCATCTACAAATATGGTGTGTCGAATGAAATTGTATCAGATCATAGCTCTCACTTCAAAGGAGAAGTAGTAGATTTGCTCGAAAAATATGGTGATATCAAAAGAACATAAAACCATTCTACGAAAGACCATCGATATATACAAAGATTGGATAGACAATTCGCATTATGGGGATATCAAACACCAATCAAAACTTCAACTGGGGCAACTCCCTATTCTCTAGTCTATGGAATGGAGGTTGTCTTACCTATCTAAATTGTGATTCCTTCACTACGTGTACTGGCAGAATGTCAAATTGAGGAGGCGGAATGGCAAAAGAGTAAGTTCAAAGAATTGATGCTTTTCGATGAAAGGAGGCTCCAAGCCTTATATCATGTTCAAGGTTACCAATGGAGGATTGCTCAGCATTTAAGAAAAAGGTGAAAGCTAGGAATTTGAAAGAAGGAGATCTAGTACTCAAAGAGAATCGGGCTCCAGTACATGACCCAAGGGAAAAGTTCAAACCAAATTGGACGAGGCCGTATATCATCAAAAAGATCATGACTGGAGAAGCAGTTGTTCTAACGGATCTGGATGGGATAGAATTCACATAGCCTATCAACTTGGACAAGTTAAAGAAATACTATCCTTGAGAGAGCTTATTAAGCCGAAAACCCAAGAGGGCGACCTACGCAAAATTTAGAGTGTAAAAACAAAAAAAAAAAAACAAAAAAAAAAAAAAAACAAAGGCACACAAGATTGAAAACCTGAAAGAGCAATCTTGGCAAAAGTTAGAGCACAAAAGGAAAGTGTTAATACCCTAGAGAGCCTGACTCTGAACTACGAATGGCCTGATTCGCAGCCTTGGGATACATAGGCAACTTCACCTTGAGGTTCGGCCCTATCTCATCCAGGTCTAATCACTCGTTAGCACTAGTCGTCAGCACTAGTCGTCAGCATCAAGTGCTAGGTTTTTCAAGCATCGTACAACTTCTAGAATCAGTTGTGGAAACTGTGTGATTAGTGAGCCAAAAAAATTATCATCACTTTTTACAAGGAGGGTGAGTGATTCGTGTTCCTTTTTTCTTTTTCTTTTTTCAAAAAAGCCCTGATTGCGTTATTTAATTTCGAACATAACAAACTAAATCCCATTCAAAGAAAGTTTTGAAACATAAAAAATGTTAGCAGAGGTAAATTGGTGACCTTGGGGGCATTGTGGGTAGAGTTAGAGTCGTTCAGATTTTGTTTCTCATATGCTCTCATATAATTCCATGCTATTCTCGAAGAATTTGCTTGCCAAATTGTTGCAAGATCAAAAAGGACTTCCATGCCTGGCTATATCTCTGTAAGTCCAAGAGTCTATCCCATCATGCCAGTCTTTAACAAAATCCATCCTTACCCAACCATGCCCAAGCATGGTATGAAATTGCCGAGTAAGAGGTAGAAGCTGCCCGTACCTTCAATTTGTCCATCAACCATATCTGGGAAAAGAAAGAAAAAGAAAAGAGAGATAAATGAATAGAGAGATATGAGTTGAGTAAAAAAAGTGAGTTGGGGTGTGCTAAAAATAGAAAAGAGAGATAAAAGAATAAAGAAGTGTGAGATGAGAAACCAAGTGAAATGGGTGGTACCTAGAGCAATAATGGACTCCCACCAAATTCCATGGTCTTATTGGCATCGACTTTGTCCAAACCGATCAGGGTCTCTACAAAGATCAATCCAACCAAGCTTGTCCTGTCCCTAACCTTCTTGGCCACATCCGCCAAGATAGGGGCTGATTACTCTACTACTTAGCATCGCTAAAAGATTGGGCAAATAAACAGATATATGGAACAGTTTGCTAAGAAACAACAACAAACCAGCAAGCATATCAGGCATGGCAATTTGATTTACTTCACGACAGGGCTCTCACCTTTCAAAGAAGCAATAGGGGCATTTTGATCAATCTTAGGTGGTTAGGATGTTTGTTAGATGTCCTTTTCAAGTTGTAATTTTCATTTATGCTCTTGTTGAAACTTTGTATAAATAGTCACTATTAGATTTAATAAAGAATGCACAATTAGAGGGAGTCTGGTTAAAACTCCATTTCGTGAATTGTGGAAATATCTTTCCTGCACGCATTTTGCGCAACAGTATCTAAAACGAAAGCCAAAGGAACACTTTATGGATCAATGCAAGAAGAATCCTCAAGGCATGCGAAGGCATCAAAAGAATGGGAGGATCGACAGAACCTATCATAGTAGAAAAAGAGCTCTTCTCATCATCATTATCACTGCCCTCGTCAATAAAATTCACCACATAAGAGGTCATTAAAAACTTTTGCCCAAAGAAGAGGCCTCAAAATGTGGAAACACTTCCAAATCTGGACCAGATTGGAGTATAAAAATCTCGAGGCTTTAATCATCTGATAGAAGTCTTGAAGGGATCTGTGATTGCATCACAAGCTATTACACTTGTTCTTTTAGAACATAGATGGAACTAGTGCACATGAGCTGTATTCCCAGGAAAACACAGGATTAAGATATTTCCTTGAAATCTTGGATAAAGAGCCATGGAACCAGCTAGGCGGAGGCATCGTTTAGTATACCAATATGGTCCTGGTGTAATTAACTAGTATCGAAGTCTGTATCCTCTCACATGCAAAGGCTAAAGGATCAAAGAAGGTTAGGATCCATGGAAAATTTGCAAAACTTTTGGATAAAGAGCTACACGGGCAGGGCACTTCAGTCATATTAGTTGGCAAAATGGAAGGTTTTGGCCATGATCATGAAATAACTTGGCCTCCTAATCTGAGCAAGATGAAAATAATAAGTTGGTTGGCATGAGAAATCAGGAGCTTCTTGATTACTTTAGTTTTGACACCCTCTGGACATCCTCAAGGTACATATATATTCTAAACTCAAGCTTACACATTGGCACACCTTTTGAGCCACATCATCTTATTGGGCTCAAGTATCGGCACGTCATTCAAGGCACATCATCTTAGCATTCTAGGCATTGGCGCGCCTTTTGAGGCGCACCATAGACTAAAACTTAGGCATTGGCATGCCTTTCGAGGCACATCATAAACTCAAACTTAGGCATTAGCACACCTTTCGAGGCATATCATTTATCAAACTCGGGCATTAGCACGTCTTTCAAGGCACCATCATTGACACGTCTTTTGAGGCATAATTATTTTATCATATTTATGGCATTGTCACTGGCACACAAATCACTTGGCATGGCAAAAATATTACTCAAAATCACATTTGACATCATGACATAAAAACTGGCAAATTCTAGCACCAACTTGGCAAACACCTGATAAACCTTGACAAATTCTGACACATTTTGGCAAAAATACTTGGCACCATTTAATACATTATGGTAAACTTGGAACCACTAGGTATCACTTGGCACCCATTTAAACCTCCATGTATTGCTGATGTGAGTATGGAAAGGCACCACTTAGCATTTAAAATTCTCACGTCTTGCCAATACAAGCACAAAATAGCATTTAAACCCCCATGTCTTGTCGATGCGAGCATAGAAAGGCGCCACTTGGCATTTAAAATTCCTATGTCTTATCGATACGAGCATGGAAAGGCACCACTTGGCATTTAAACCCCATGTATTGCTGATGCGAGCATGGAAAGGGCACCACTTGGCATTTTAAACCCCCACGTCTTCCTGATGCGAACATGGAAACAACATGAAATAAGCCCCCATGTCTTGCCAATTCGAACATGGAAAAGGAACTACTTGGAATTTTAATTCCCACGTCTTGCCAATGCAAGTGTGGAAATGGCATCAAACAAACCCCCATGTCTTGCTGATGCGAGCATGGAATGACACCTAATAAACTCTGCATCTTGTTGATGCAAGCGTGGAATGACATTCATTAAACCCCATGACTCGTTGATACGAGCAGAGGATGGCATCACCTAGCATTTAAACACCTCCATGACTCGATATAGGCATGGGAAATCACCATTTGGCTCTTAATGAAACCATGACTCATCGGTACGAGCATGGAATGACATACAATAGTATACCCTTGCCTCGTCGAAATAGGCATAGAATGGCATTCCTTGGCATCATAATGGCATCCCTCTAATCACACAGCAATGTGCTTTATTATTTGGAATAGTTTTATCTAGAAAAAATTTGCAGGATTGGCACAAACCTGGAAAAGAATGGAAAGGAACTTGGCATAGGTACGACAAGGTGAGTACGGCAGATACCGTCTGCTCTCGTCCCTTTACAATGCATGCTTGAATGAATGCTTGAGTTCTTGTTGCACACACTCCCTCACATATATTTTTGCACAACTGCCCCCGAACTACACTAGTCTGATTCCTTGCAATTAAGGATATGTAGGCAACCTGCGGGTTCGAACACTTGTATGAATGTATGGCACTGCCTTAAGCCTTAGGGTTAAGTCAATTGGGATGGTCTCGGGTCTTTGACATTTGTTTCTCATCACTCCATGATTGTTTGAGCTCTGTCAAAGAGGGACAACTGTAGATACCCTATTTTTACTAACCTTAAGATTTTGGGCGCTTACAAGCCTCTTGATGATGAAATGGTACTTACTTCATCCCAAAAATGTTTAAAGGTTATTTAGAGTTGCTATATAAACCTATTTTATCAAAAAATTAACTTTTTATAAAAATGACCATTTTACCCCTGGACTCATTTTTAGCAAAAAAAAAAACCAGTTTTTTAACCACGGAAAGCCTGATTGTTCCTTGATTGATCGTATTTTTCAAAATTAGTGACCCGTTTTATTAAAAAAAACATTGATCAAAATGCAATTCAGGCTTACTTGTGCCATAAGCAAGTCAAAGGCATAGGATCACGTAGTTGTGCATGCATGCATGACATGTGTACCAAGGCAAAGTGCGCATGTGCACGTTAGAAATGAGTGCTCACGTTGTTTGTATGTGCACACAATCATTGTGTGTGCACACATGGTTAATACATGCGCACATTGAAGCATCGCAGAGTTATTTTTGGTAACTCAATTTTGGTGCATTTTTGGTAGGAACAGTGGAGGGGAAAGCGATGAAACCCTAGAAGGGTTCCAAAGGCTTCCCCCAACTCTATAAATAGAGCCTCTCCCTCTCCTTTTGAAAGGGTTAAGGACTTGAAGCCTTTTTGTGCATTTTAAGAGCAAAATACACCCTCTCCTCCTCTCCTCTGGCCTTAGCTCTAAAAATATCATATCCATAGCAACTCTAAACACTGAAGAACACTTAAGGACTGAAGAACTTCAACCTAAATTCAGATTCCAAGCCTGAGGCAAGTTTGCAAGCAAAGAACTCGTTGTTTCGTTGCGTTATTCTCCGCATGCTCTTCGGTTCTTAAAAACCAGCAGGTAAACTACTTCTAATCTCTGTATTTCAATAGTCCTTTTGCTTATTTTTAGTAGTCAATCCATGCTAGGTTGTTAGTCCATCTTAACATCATCTAGTCTTTTAGTTTTTCTTGCTATCTTGGCTCTTCTTGCATGCTTTCTTTCTTTTAGTTATCATGTAGTTAGTTTACATTTATTCTTTTATTTGTTAGTTGTCTTCTTATGCATATTCATCATGTAGTAACCTCAAACTGGGTCTAGAACCATTCTTGCATCTTTAGTTGCATGCTTTAGGTCATATTTATTTTATGTCTTGCATGTAAGATGCAGAAGTAGGCATCCGAGTAAGTGTCTTTGTCTTTCTTGGCACATGTGATGGTTGCATTGTCCTTTAAATAATGCAAGTTTCTATGCTTTTTGTATGCAAAATTGTGTGTTTTGTATGTTTTCTTGAATATTGTGTATTTTAGTTTATATTCAAACACATGGGTTATCGTTAAAGGTTTCTTAATACCTCTTTTAAAATTGAGTGGCGACTCTATGTCAATAAGGCAAGCCAGTGTGGGAAACAATGCCTTAGACTTGAAAAAGGCACAAGGCCCACATATATTCAATGAATAATATGAGTGAATACAAGGCTCCCTTATATAAGAGAAGAAGAAGCTAAGTATAGAAATTCTATCTATGGTAATACACAATATGGTAATATAAATATATACAACTAACACCCCCCTCAAGCTCAAGGTGGTAATACAGATATCAACTTAAGCTTGGAAAGTAAGGCGGAAAAGCATTCTGGAGGATGAGCCTTGGTGAAGATGTCGGCTGTCTGATCGGCGTAGATAATAAAGATAAGACGAACAGTGCCACTAGTAACATGTTTCCGCATCAAGTGACAATCTATCTCAATATGTTTGGTGTGATCATAGAAGACATCATTATGGGCAATCTGAATAGCACTCTGATTGTCACAATAAAAGTTAATAGTAGCCGAATAAGAAACCCTCATATTAGAAAAAAGCCAATGAAGCCACACAAGCTCCTGAATCATGTCAGCAAGAGCACGATACTTAGCCTCAATACTAGAATGAGCAATGAGAGTTTGCTTCTTACTGTACCAAGTAATGAGAAAGTCACCTAAGAAGAAGCAGAATCATATGGTAAAATCATGTAGTAGAACAGTGGTCAGTAGGATCCCCTACCCAATCTGTATAAGAAAAAGCCTATAATTGTATAGAAGAGTCTACTAAGTAATGAGGACCATGAAACATAGTTCCTTAGAGATAGCGCAAAATGTGAAACAGAGCATCATAGTGCAAAGAGTGAGGAGCAGCCATGAACTGACTAACAATGCGAATAACATAAGCAATATCTGGACGAGTAACCGTGAGATAGACAAGATTGCCAATTAATCGTGAATAACCTGGTATTGTCAAGAGGTGTGAGATAAGTTTAAGAATCAACTAGGGTAGGAGCAGTCTCGCAATTGGTGAGACCAATATAAGCCAAGAGATTAGAGGTATACTTGGCCTCGGTGAGAAAGTGACTAGAAGGATTATGAGAATTTTCCAAGCTAAGGAAGTAGCTAAGCAAACCCAGATCTTTCATCTCAAACTGGCTACTAAGAAACTACTTGAGACTAGAGATACCCACTGCATCATCTCCAAAGATGATCATATCATCCACATAGAGAAGAAGAATAATAATACCACGCTCTATCTTATGTATAAGCAAAGCAGAATCATAGGTACTAGAGGAGAATCCAAAGTCAAGAATAGTAGAACTGAACTTGGCAAACCAAACACGAGAAGCTTGTATCAAACCATACAAAGCACGACGAAGTTTGTAGACTTTAGTGAATGGAACTAAGAAAGTAGGAGGAGGCTGCATATAAACTTCCTTAGTGAGATCACCATTGAGAAAGGCATTCTTGAAATCCATATAACAAAGGCTCCAATGGCGAGCAGAAGCGACAACACGTAGGCTGCGAACTAAAGCAAGATGGGCAACATAAGAAAATGTTTCCTCAAAATCAATCCCATATTCTCGACTAAACCCCCAGGCAACAAGACGAGCTTTGTGATGTTTAATGGAACCATTAGAATGGGTTTTGATCTTGTAAGCCCATTTGCAACTAGCAACACTCTTTCTAGGTAGAAGGTCTATATGCCAGGTATGAGTTTTAATTGAAGCCTGTGTAGTTCATCAATCATAGCTTGCTGCTAAAGAGGTTAGAACAAACCTATCAATAGGAAGTAGGTTCATGAGAAGAAAAAACAGTGAAACCAACAATGAAATCACGAAGGACAAAAGGTTGTGTTACACGAGTAGAATAACGAAGAGGTACCTCTAGTGTAGAAGATAATGTAGTGGAATCAGGGGATGCATGAGGCTCACTGTGAGAGAAAATGAAGGCAAGACTACGAAGTGGAGCAGGAGCAGGAGCAGGAACAGGAACAGGAACAGGAACAGGAGCAAGCTCAGGATCAAGGAGTGGAGCAGCAATGCCAGGAGACGGAGTAGAATCCTCAGGATGGGCCGGAGTCATCATGTCGGAAGCAGTGTCTGTATCAAGCTCATTAAATAGAAGACAAGGATCTGTAAGGAATGATGTAGTGAGAGGAGTGGACAAATAAAATTTAGATATGGAGGAGAACATCTTGTGTTCCCAAAATACCACATGACGAGAGACATGGAGACGACAAGAAAGTGGATTCCAACAACGATAACCTTTATGTTCAATAACATACCCTAAGAAGCAATACAAACAAGCACAAGGTTTTAATTTAGTATGCTCATGTGGTTGAAAAAGAACAAAACAAGCACATCCAAACACACGAAGACCATTATAGGTAAGAGGTATGCCATACAGACGCTCATATAGGGTTTGATTGCTGATGGTAGGGAAATGGACACAGTTGATATTATAGACGGTTGTAAGAGCAGCTTCCACCTAAAAACGTTCAAGACAAGAAGAGATTAAAAGAGCACATATAGTGTTTAAGATATGGCAATGTTTAAGCTCAACACGACCATTTTGTTGGGAGGTACCAAGACAAGAATTATGAGAAAGTGTACCATTTTGATAAAGGAATCCCAAAAAATGAGTTTCTTTGTATTCCTGGGCATTATCAGCACAAAACATTTTGATAGTGGAAGAAAATTGAATTTTGACCATGTGTGAAAAATCATACTATATTTAGGTCTCGTTTAGGAATAAGCTTTTTTAGTAATTTTTTGACTTTTTGGCTAAAATATGATGTAAAAAAACTAGCATGTTTGGGATGATTTTTTAGTTTTTTACGAAAAGATGTGCAAAAATTAGAAAGAAAATGGAATCTTTGACTTTTTGGTATAGGTTGTTGGCTTTTTGGTTTTTTTAGTGACTTTTTGGCTAAAATCACCACTTGCCAAACGAGGCCAATTGTAACTCAGAGCGAGATTTCATAAGAAATAACCAAGTAAAATGAGTGAAATCATCGACAAATATGACAAAGTATTTAGATCTCCCCATAGTGATATTAGGTGAAGGCCCCCAAACATCAGAGTGTATGAGATCAAAAGGTGCATGAGATATAGAGGTACTAGTATTAAATGGTAAAGTACGTTGTTTTGCAAGTTGACAAGATAGACAATCTATTTTATCATTTAGAACACCTAATTGACCATTTGAAACTAGAGAGCGTAAACGATCAAAAGACACATGACCTAACTGAGAATGCCATAAAACAAGAGGGGAACTAGTAGTAACAGAAGCAACAGTCTCGACAATGGAAGGACTGGAGAAGGGAATGCGAAGGTGGATGAGTTCGTACAGACGTCCATGTCTACGATCTATCCCCGAGTGTTTGTCTTGTCTTCGAATCCTACACAACACAATAATAGTGAGGCCAAGATTACAAAGTTGACCAATAGAAATAAGATTAAGTGTAAGATTGAGGATCATAAGTGTAAGGCAGAGAGACATTAGAGGTAGAAATAAGGCCTATTTGACTAACATGTATTTGAGAATCATCAGCAATGTGAATGATAGATAAATTACAAGGACGTGGTAAAAGAAAACAGTGTAGGGTCAGAGGTCATATGGTTGCAACAAGCTGAATCAAAATACCATGAAGAGCTACCTAGAGCAAATAAGAGAGTAGTAGAGGGTGTACCAGAAGTAGAGAAAAACCTTGTTCACAGTAGCTTCAATATCATGAATAGTGTAAGTGGAAGATGAGGTAAGTGCAATAATAGTAGAGGAAAACTGAGCCAAAGAATGATGCTAGCTGATAGAGGATCCAGAAAAGCCACAATATAGAGGAAAACTATCTGAATAATCCATGAAGTGATCAAAGTATTAGTCACAAAAAAGGCCCGGTGGTGTCGGAGTAAAATTGGGGGAAACAGAGTGTCCCAGTGAATCCGAAACACCGAAAATAGTTGGATAACAGTTGAGTTGGCCCAGAAATAGCTAAAAAAGGGACCTGTAGGTGACCAGGTGTGAAATAAACCAAAAATGATGTCAGCAATAGGTAAGGGTAATGTTAGCGTACACAGCGCACGTTAACAGAAGAGGCATACAACACATAGTAGCTACAGAGACGTGCACAGTGCATAATAATAGAAAAGGCACAAGAGCACATGAAGCTGATGTCAATAATGATGTGCACAGGAGCACAGAGGCTGACGTTAGATAGGGCTGGCATCAAAAAGGTCAACTATTGAAGCGACTAGATTGGAATAGCGCGGCGGAGATAGCTAGAGTGGCTCTGCGGCTAGGATTGACGTTGCGCGTGATTGCTTGTTGGAGAGTGGAAGCAAAAGCGATAGCAATTGACGCGTTGATGACAAAATCGTCTTGTGAGTGTGCGTGGAGAACTTGCTAGTGATGAGGTTGGTGGTGTTGGAATCGTGAGAAGATTCCAATCAATTTGATGATAAGATCAAAAAAAATTTGGTCACCGTAACAGTGCTTGAACATAGGTGCTACAATGCCACTATTTACAGGCAGTGAGCAAAGGAAAAAAAAGACTAAGGCTTAAAATCTGTGCTCTGATACCATATTATGATATTAGAGAGAGAGAGAGAAAAAAAAGAGAGGGAGAAAACTTTGTATTATATTCAATGAATAATATGAGTGAACACAAGGCTCCTTTATACCGGAGGAGAAGAAGCTAAGTATAGAAACTCTATCTATGGTAATGCACAATATGGTAATATAAATATATAAAGCTAGCAGTTTATATTGGAACCAAGCATTTCAGTGTCATCCATGGTGAAGATGATGAGTAATGTATTAGATAATAATGGTGAAGATGATGAGTGTTGGAAGATGACGAAGAAATACAATGTTTATATTGTTAAACCCTAAACCCTATAGGTGATGATGGTGTGTGAAAAATATTGCGTTTTTAAATATGAAATCTTTGAATGGGTAGAATACACCCCCATATTGTCCTTAATGGTCTTTTCATTTGAGGATATTATTAGAATATAAATTTAAGGGAAAATCTATTTACACACTACTAATCTCCTTAGTACACACCATTAACAGATTAAGAGTAATTTTATTTACGCACCACTAATCCTCTCAATACATACCATTACGTAGTACACACGCATAATAATTTTTAGGGTTTGAAAATATCTTAGTTCACACCTTAACATTCCATTACTAGTCCTAAGGTAACACACTACCTGTCTGTTTGAATACACACTATAATCCACACCCAAATATCTCCATTTTCAGAACACCAGAGACCTCTATCTTCAGAATTCCATAGATCTCCATCGTTGGCATTGAAGATCTCCATCACCAACGGAGGGTTTCATTCAGCTGGTACATTATCGTCGTTTCAAATCTCCATCATCGCTGTCGTTTCGTTGTTGGCTTGCCAGTGCATTGTCGTCGTTTCAGATCTCCATCTTCATCGTCGTTTCACTATTATTTCACTAGTGCATTGTCGGTGTTGAAGATTTGTCATTCTCACCCTTGATTCACACATTTGATTCTCACATTGATATGTTTTCCTATTTTCTTTTGATTGGGTTACTAATTCAAATTAAAATATTGAATTTTATATATATGAACATTTATAATTTGGTCAATCTTAATAATTTGAACAAAATTGTTTTGTTCGAATAAAAATGATCGAACATTGTGTAAAAGCTCAACTCTAATTATCCAAACATGTGACAAACAAAGTCATCTTCCCAATGGTTATACGAACCAGATAAACAAAAAATCAAAAAGCTAAAGTATTTTTTTTTAGAGGACCCAAAAAGATGAATATTAAACTGGTCATTTCATTGTTGCATTATTCGAAATCAACAATCTTAGCGTCATCCATGGTGTGCAAATATTCAAAACCAATTGATTTTAATATGCTCCAATCTTAAATCGTCAAAACGAATTGATTTCAATATTCTTAAACCCTAAAACCAATTGATTTCATTGTTCTTAAATCCTAAATCTTCAAAACCAATTTATTTTGGATGTTTATGTGTATAGGTGATGATGTTGTCTGAAGAGTGTTTTGTGTTTTTTGTTTTTATATATGAAATCTTTGAATAGATAGAATACACCACCATATTGTCTTTAATGGTCTTTTCATTTGAGGATATTATTAGAATATAAATTTAATCTGTTAATGGTGTGTATTCTAACCATTCAAAGATTTCATATTGAAAAATACAAAATTAATACTCTTCACACACCATCATCACCTAGAGGGTTTAGGGTTTAAACATATAAACACTATATTTCTTCATTATCTTCCAACACACATCATCTTCACCATTATTATCTAATACACTACACTCATCATCTTCACCATGGATGACATTGAGATGGTTGGTTCCGATATAAACGTTAAAAATGTTGATTTGAATATTGAAAAGGTTAGTTTATTACATAGCTTTTTAGTTTTTTATTTATCTCGTTCATATAGTCATTGGGAAGACGAGTTTGTTCGCTATGTGTTCAGATAATCAGAGTTGAATTTTTGCAGAATGTTCAATTATTTATATTTGAACAATATAATTTTGTTCAAATTATTAAGATTGACAAAATATTAATACATAACAAATTGAACATTTTCAGTTAGTTCGGTTAAAACAAATTAAACTTTTATTCTTTGTTCAGATATAAATTTTTGAACACATAAATTAGTTCAACTCTATATTCATGAAGAGGACTATTTTTTTTTTTTTTTGGGTTAAATTTTTTACAGAATTCTATACTCACCCAATGTGGCAATGTTGAAATTGATTGTGTTGTTGATACACAAGTGAATTTGTTACTAAAGATGTACAATCATGTTTGAAAATTACAATAAATTGTGGTTCATTTTAATATTCTCTCTCTCTCTCTCTCTCTCTCTCTGGTGGAGGAGGAGACATGAGGGTTAGGTTACAATAGAGGTGGAGAGGAGATGAATCACGATGGTAGGGACGGGCAACAGTGTGACGGGTAAGGGTTGAACCTAGTCGGGGCAAGGTGATGTCTTTTAGTTGATAGAATAGGTAGTGTTATAATAATATAACATAGTCGGGGCAAGGTAGTCTCTAACCGCAGGTCGAAACGTGTAGGTAAGTGTTGAACCTAGGCTCTGATACCAAGTTGTAACGTCCCAAAAATTGGGAACATCAGATAATATATTAACCATTAAATACAGGGTTTATCTAAAGTTACAAGAGTAGGAAACGTCACTAATGAGTCCTTTGGCTAATAACCAAGCAAGATCCCAGGAAGGTCGAAGGAGTCAAAATAACCTCCTTTCAAAGTCCAACCACCTTAGATAGCAAAGCTACATTTTTGACAGATCTTGACAAAGTATTAACACAAGGCCTACATGAGTTGACGGAGTATAAGGATAGGTTACAAATATTATATATATACAAATTACAAAAATCATGTCTTAAATACAACATGGGATCTATCACTTACAATCTCAAAGCACGTTTACAAACTAGTTTCTAATCCTCCTAGGGTAGCTGTACGTGTTTAGTCTCTCTCTCTCTCTCTCTCTCTCTCTCTCTCTCTCTCTCTCTCTTTGTGGTGAAGGAGGAGACATGAGGGTTAGGTTACAATAGAGGTGGAGAGGAGATGAATCACGATGGTAGGGACGGGCAACAGTGTTGATCACGATGGCGAAGGTAGGGATTGGGATTGTTCGCAATGGCAGTGGGGGGAGTGAGGTTGTTCATTATAGGTTGGGAAGGGCGTACTATGGTAGAAGGATGGACGGCGGAGTTGGGAAGGAACAACAGGGCTAGAGAAGAGGGGTTAGTGGTGGCTGTAGCAGCGAGTGTTCGAGAAAAGGGGTTGATGGCATTGGCAGGAAGACAGGGAGGCTGTGGAGAGGGCAACGACCGAAGAGAAAGGGTGGCTGCTTGCTATCAGCTATCGGCGTTGGCTGTGGTTAGGGTTTTGGTGGAGGAGGAAGGGTAGTTTAGTATTATTTGAAAAATAGTGGTATGTATTGAGAAAAAAAATCAAAACTTTCAATTTGAGTGTAGTGTGAACTAAGCACAAAGGGAGGTGATAGTGTGTATTGAAATAGTTAGTCTTGTGTAAATAGAATTTTCCATAAAAATTAAATTAAATTAAAGAGTGTAAAAAAGTTAGAAGTATGGTGTAAGTAGAATTACCTTTTATGAAATCAAGGAAGAAACTTTTTTTTTTTTTTTTTTTCGTATCAAATTGAGAATTCATCAAATTTAAATTTGATAAAATTTAAAAAGATAAAGTATCGGTGATTTTTTTTTTCATCAAATTTGATGAAAAGGAAAATTTGGGATGAGGAGAATTTTTCTTAACTTGGAAACCAGTTAAGAACCTTGTGACTCTAGATGGTGGTGGTGCTCCTTCCCTTGTTCAACAACATTGGTAATCTTTCTCTTCCTCCTAACTGTGGTTAAGCTAACATTGGAAGGTTGCTGCAATAGTCGACATTGCATCATATCGAGTGTCATAGCTGCAAATGCTTGTTCATCTCCATCACATGTTTTCCCATTCTTGTGGCCCAAGCTTCACTCTCTAGCCTTGTTTCCACCATCATTTCCATAGCTGCAGTTGTCTCCCCAGTCTGTTCAATCACAATCACAACCACAATCATGCCAAGCCATGAGAGAGAGAGAGAGAGAGAGAGAGAGAGAGAGAGAGAGAGAACCTCCAACTCAAGGATCTGTTGTTTCAATAAATCGGTGGTTCGAAATTCAGAGGCAATACAATGACCTTCATCCCTAGAAGAACTTGAAGGTAGGTAAGTAAGTACTCCTTCAGATGAGTTGGCTGGCTTAGGATACTTATCAAGCACAGAAACTCTGAACTGGTTAAAGGTTTTATGATTATGGTTCATCCTAGGAAACAGTGACAATTGTGGGATCACAACCAAATTAGTTATGAAACCTGCAAATAAATCAAAGAATGACTTTATTATTGATTGTTAATTTTTAGGTATAGATGAAACACATATAGATTCAATAGAAAAAAAAAAAAAAAAAAGACGTGTGCAGTTATGTCATACAAAATGTAAAATTCCCCAACCTTGTTTCAACTTATTATTTAAAATGTTGGAACATAAAAATCCCATCAAAATGAACGTATATGTCATCCTGTTAAGCAAACCTTAGGCCCATTTGATTATGTTTTCATTTTATTTTTTCTGTTTTTATTTTCAAAAAACATAGAAAATTAGCAATACGAATCTAGAAACCTCCAAAAATTAGAGTTAAAAACTATAGGAGTGGACATTGGATGGTATTAAATTCCCCTAACCCAACTACAAAATTAATTTAAAAAAAAAAACAGAGAGATTCCACTTGCCTTTTAAGTGGTTGAATCTTCGAATGATTACACAATTGACAACATCCCAAAGGCGGCGATTGCAATCTTGAATCACGAGACCAAGCCCAATCCGCAACATGTCAAAGCAGTTATAGATCCACTGCATCAAGAAAGATTGGTCAGTTCTCAGTTTTTGTTTGTGTTCACATTAACAACAAATGTACACAAATTTTTAAACTAGGTATAGAGACTAGAGAGGATCATTATAGAACACTCATTGCCACCCTTTTATGTATGTGAAATTTTGAGTGTGTAAAGTTACATCCACAAAATTATATTAAACCACATAGTGAAAAAGCCAACTAGCTGAGGTATTGCAACTTTTAATATGTGCAAGTTAGAGATTAATGCAAACTTATGATAACTCTTTTTATTTATTTATTTATCGAACTTATGATAACTTTGACGTACATTTTTACATGAAAATCTATTCAAGAATATATACATCGCGGAAAATAGGACCGTTTGATTTTCTATAAAGTAACAACATCATTAGTCTATAAAAATCACAAGAAAAGTTTTAAACTGTTAAAGTTGGTTTGGATTCTCATGTCAGGCTCATTAATTCTAGGTCACCACTGCCCTCAATGAGTTGGGGTCAAGCTATGGCTCAAGTCCATCTTACAGGAGTGACCATGGATCCCCCATGTTTGTGGGCCCATGTCTCTCTTAATAGATAGGGGCTCCTATGTTCATACCCAAGGATGGTTGCCACGCGCTGGTTGTCCGTTTCTACACTTTTTGACAATCTTTTACGGAGTAACCAAAAAGAGGAAGGAAAAAAAAAAGAGGTTTAAATTCAACAATTTCACTAACTCTTTCTACATCTAAATAGAGAATTTTTCTATAAAGCATTTTGAGAGTTCCAAACCCAAGATTTTACTTACTTGCAACAAAGACTACGGATATAGAACTAGCCACATAAAATAATCCTAGTCATACATATCAGATGGTGAGACCTATCATAAGAAAATACAATTTACTCAAATTGCTCCACTTATATTTTATGTGTATAGTCAGTTCTATGTCTATAGAGTTATTGTACTGACTTGTGTCCCATTAGCAAGGTTGGCTCATCCTTTAAAACAATTGAAGTATCTTCCACCACTCCAAAATCAAGTGTATTCAAGAAAATTGTTCCATCTGCACTACCAGAAAATAACTTCTTATCTGTTGGATCAACAACTATTGCAGTAATTGGTAGCAGAAAAGCTCGAGTTAGTAAAAGTCTTCCAGTAACCAGGTCCCACACCTACAATACGAAAATAAGTCATTTTGAGTGACAAAAATACTCATGCTAGGAAGATATTATTATGAAACAATTAACACAATCAAGTAACCTTGCATGTGCCATCGAGGGAGCTTGATAAAAAAATTGAACTTGAGCCATTTGATGCAGTTAATAGGCCCGTTATAGAGGATGAATGCTCTAATGAAAAATTTAGTATTAAAGGCACAGTCCAAGAATCTGTCTCGTCTACCAAACTTTCACCAAACAATGTGATTACAAAGTTAGTTATTTATTTTTCCTGAAAAATAAAACTAAACGACATTCAAATACGAACATTCAATTGTTGAAGAATGGAAGATTCACTTTTTTTACCCGATCATAGGCCAAATAATGATCATGCCATATTCTGAACCAGAAATAAGAAATGAATCATCACTGGAAAATGTCAAGCAAGTCACTGATTTATGATGTGCGCACCAAGTCCTGACCAATCTCCCATTTGAAATCTACAAGTTACCATGACACTCAATATTTGAAAATAATGACTACAAATAATATATACGAATTAAGCTAATGCCCCACAAAGACAACTATTTAGTAATTTTTTTTATATTGTGATCAAAAAAAAAAATGATCTTTGCATATAGGGCTACAAAAAGAGTTTATTAACCTCCCAAACATAAGCATTTCCAGAAGGGGCTCCACCAACAATATATGTGCCATCCTTTGTGCATGTTATTGGTCCGATGCACTCCATTGGGTAGCTCTGAACCGGTGCTTGAGGCTGAATATCAATATGTCATACAAAGAAGTAAATTGAGTTTCACAACAAAAATCTGGAACGATGTTTAATAGAACAAAATATTGTCAAATCATAAGCTCGAATTTACAAAGTCAACTTTCTTAATTCAGTCAAAAAAAATATATATATTCTTGATTAGTCTGTTTTCATTGTTGTTTTGCAAAATATGTGAAATTCAAGTGATTGTAACCAATGATCGCTATGATAGATGAATTTTGAAAGTAATTACTAATAGCATCATTACTTTTGTCCATTTAATCATATGATTTTCACAGCGGTAAAGAGAATATTATTACAAACAAAAACAGAGCAAAACTAAAGAATCCAGCTAATAGCTAATAATGATAAAGAGCTTATTTTTGTCAATACTTGGACTGGATGTTTTCATTAATATAATAATGATATTTAGCTAACCAGTTGTTTTAAACCATCACATCATTCTTTTGGATGAGAAGAAAGAAGAAAATCAACAAGGGACACAAAGGGGAAAATCAGCAAGAACATGAAACACTTGTTATCGATTTCAACACATTTTTCACTGATTTCAAAATACTTTTTAACTTTTTCACTTATTTTCAAAACAATTTTCACCCCAATCTCGATGCAAACCAATGTCCCAAGGTAGAAGTTAGCATTATCCAGACAAAAATTGACACAAATATAAACACCAATTGCATTTCCTAAATATACAGAGACCATCATTGCTCACAAAACAACCTATAGAAAGGGCTTCTATAGACCAATCAGCTATATATTACTTCTAGCTAGGATTCAAAAACCTACATGATTCAACTTAAAAGAAACATCAACAAATAGAACATTTAACTTGTAACAAAACACATATACAAATTCATATGTAGGCAATTCAAAGTACTCAATTCCCAACTTACTCTATATCAGTGGCAAAGCCAGAAATTTGATTCAATGATATCATTAAGCTATTTGCCTTCGATATCATTATTTCATATTATTAGTTCTACAGAAATTATTAAAATAAGCTTTCACATAATATACCACAACAGAAATATAAAATCATATATTTGCAATAATAACATTGCATACATAATTTAAATTTGTTGAATTTCATCAAATGAACTGAGATAGAAAAAAAAGACAAAGTAAGACTTCATTTGAAGAAAAAAAAAATCATTAACATTTAACAATCTCGTGCTTAAAAAATAAGATAACTCAGAGAGAGAGAGAGAGAGAGAGAGAGAGAGAGAAGTAACTCTTAACTAAATTTTACTTTTGAAAAAAAAATTTAATATACAAAAAAAAAATTTATACAAAATGATAACTTATTATTTCCCCTTCATTTGCAATTACAATGCTCACAATTGCCCTCATAATTTTTATAAATATCATTAACACATCATTTTGGATATATTTTATATTTAAACCGTCTATTTTCAAAATCATTTTGACGCAATCATATTTACTTTTTAACAATTTTACATATGCTAATTTATGAAAACCTGTCAATAAAATTGCATAATACTAGTAACTATTTCCTTTTTAATTTTTTCTTTATATTTACAAAAAAATTTAAAAACTATCATATAAACTTATTTGATAAGTTTATGAGTTTATAAACAGGTCTCTCAAATTAAAAATTAAGCTAAAAATTATAACTGAAAAAATGTGTTTACAAAAGTTTAAAAACAAAAGAAAAACGCAGAAGGAACATGGAAGCAATGTGAAAGGAACAGGGATGCACAAGGTCAGTAATTCAAACTATGGGACTGGCATTCACGAATGAGTTTTTTGTTTTAAAATTTTTTAAATATTTTGTTCAAACCAAACATATTTTTAGTTTTTATTTTTCTAGAAATAAACAAAAGTTAGTTTACAAATTTTTTATAAACATAAATGAACGTAAATATTACCAAACGGCATCTATATAATCTTTAAAAAAAATTTAAAACTTTAGTGGGCTTAATTAAACCCACTAAATTATATAAGATAAACTACCAATAGGTCCTAATAGTTGTTATTCCTATCCCCAAGCTCTTGTCACTGCACACTACCAATGCCTCCTTACCAATTTCACCCATCTCTCTCTCTCTCTCTCTCTCTCTCAAGCAACTTTTTTCTTTTCTCTCTCTAGACAAAGACAAAACAGTTTTGAAGCTGCAAGCATGCAAAGGACTATGTAACATTTGCCAAAGTGGCAAATGTGGTTGAAAATTTTGGCACATTATATGGCAGGTCACTAGCTATTAATGCAGCTCTTCTACATTTGTTTGCCATGCAGTGCTGCTGCCTATTCCAGCAGGACACATCATTGTAACCGCTGTGATGATAAAGTCATCATGAAAACAACTTTATAAACTCTAGCAGAAGCTAAGGGTGTGTTTGGTTTGTTTTTGAGAGAGTGATTTTTAAAAAAAAATTAGGGAGAGAGTTTAGAAATTTTTTTAGTTTGTTTGGTTGTATATTTTGAAAGTAATTTTGGAGTTTGGGATGATTTGATATTTTGTTATAATTGAGTAGATGTGTGTGAGAGAAAAAATGATTGAGAATAAAAGAGGAGAGAGAAAAAGTGATTGATTGATGTGTAAGAGAGAGAAAGTGATTTTGGAAATTTTTTGAGAAAAATCACAAACCAAACAAAATTTTGAAATTTTTTTTCAAAAACAACTCTCTCAAAAACAAACAAAACAAGCCCTAAAATTTCAAATCACATTTTAAATTTGAAAAAGTGTGAAGTTTTTATTATTTTTTATAATTTATATTCAATTGAGATCTTATTTGATAGAATTTTATCAAAAATAGATATGTATATCAAAAATAGCGGAATTTTAAAGTTCGAAACATAAAAAATAAGAGGAAATTACATGTTAATTACGAATTCATTAAAAAATTTATAATTTTATTTTTTAATATTTGTAAGGCTTATTACTAATCTGAAAATATTTTTTCAAACTCCCACTAATGTGAAATTACCCCCAAAAAATAATAGCTACCATATAAGTATGTAAACTATTTTTGTTAAATTTGTGCTTGCACAAAATAAGGATATATTATGGAACTTTATCAATTAAAAATATAATAATAGAACTTAACGAAATACAAGTGCATGCAAAAAAAAAAAAAAAAAAAAAAATCCTTGAATAAATTTACTTAATTACCTTTTATTTACCAAGAAATTACTCTACTAAACTTGATCTCTTTTTCGGTTTAGCCAAATTTCTCCCTTTTTTACACCCAATCAAAATGGATCCATGGAAGTGCAGGGCAGCAATCACACCCTCAAAAAATTTAAAAATATCAAATACTATATTAATAATTAATAGGATAAATATAAAATCTTAAAAGTTCACAATCAATTATAATTATAAAGATTTGTAAATTTTTTAAAAAATAATTATTTCAGATTTATCAAATATTAATGTCCAATTTTGTTAACTTGACATAACAGATCAATATGAACTATGCATATTTATAAAAGGATGTCAAATTGTAGCTCGACTTTTTTGTGCCCTCTTTCGGAAGACGAATAAGCCCTACAGTATCGGTCTCCTGCGGTTTTAAATCTGATCTCACAAGTGCAATGTGAAATAGATAAACACCAAAGAGTCCCAATCCAGAAAATCTTTTGCAAAATCAATTTTGAATCAAAAATGCCACAAATGGACTGCTTTACCAAATACAGAGTCGCCACCTAAATATTTTTTGAAAAATTTAAGAAACCCATGACTCGTGCCAAAGGCCACGTGTCCATCATCACCAAGATTGTCTCGGCTCGGGAAGTTAGATATGAGAGGAAAATGTCATGAATTGAGCACTCCCGCTCGCCCGATCAAAAATCGGCCTCTACTGATCATGATATGAATCTTATTTACATTAAATGCTCTTATTTCGATTTATTAGGCTAGCATTACTATGTGATGTGCACACACACAAGTATAGAGTAAATTGCAAGAATTGGAACATTTCGATTCATGTTTGTTTTTTAAAAGAATTTTGAATATGTATCACTTGAAAAAGTGATCGTATATAAACATTTGCTCAAATTATTCCAATTCAAGCAATTAGCCTTCATCTACAGGCATTCAGGCAATTTATCACTTAAGCATTTAACCTCATGGCAAGCATGCTAGACATGGCAACAATCACACGCATGCGATATGTTAAAGTGAGTAAAGGCTCACCTAGTACTCCAAGTCAAAAAGATGAAAGAGTTAGAACAATGCATAATCCTAACTATGCAATATGACTAATGCAACACATTCGATATGCAATCTAAATAGGCTCGGCTACTAGCATAGCATATGAATCAATTAAATAGCATGCGGTCTAAGTACGTATTCAAAGAAGTATTAAACTAACAATGCAGTTAGAATGATGAACCAAGCCTCGGTGCATGCAATACAAGTGGATGCAAGGCATGAGAGATGCTAAACAAAACATGATGCCCTAAACTAACCAACATAAGCAGGTAAATAAAAGAGAGAAAGACGTGGGGTTGGAAAACCGTTATTACAACATTGCACCCTTACGTAGGAGGGTCCGAATGAACAAACTAGCTAACTAATTAAAGCTAAACAAATTAAGTAACTATTACAAATCCAAATGAATAATTTAGCTAAACTACTTAACTAATTATTACAACAAATTAATTAACTATTCTAGCTAACTAATTATTACAAAAAATAAACATGAACTAATTATTTACATGAATACAACATGAAAAGGGTGCTAAGTTATCTATTCTAATTACTCCGTCTCAGGAAACGAGGAATGCTCATGCATGCACGAACTTTTCACCCAAAAAAGTCACTATTTCTGCTGCCTAATGCCTCTGTTGCATAGTAGAACACTTACACTGATTTCCACCTCAGAACCAACTTTGTTCTTCTTCAAAAGTACATTGCTGGATTTTGCACTGGTGGCCAGCAGATGGCCTACCATCCACTGATGGTGGCCTACCGGCCATCAATAGTAGCTTGTCGGCCACTGATGACTGGACTTTCCTACTACAACAGAGAGCAAACAAAGCAGAAACAGGGTATTCTCAAGGGTTTGTTTGCACAATTCACCCCTCTTTATCATTTGAATAGCTCAAAGGAGTAGCAAGTTTAATTCACAACCACCAATGGATGCAATTTCATTGCATGATGACTTATGAACCAAGTGTGCAATTTCAATTAATGTAACAAAATAAGACTCTCAAAACCACCTCCCTATCATGAATGATCAGAGGGAGTAGTTGACATTGAATCTTGAACCGTTTTCGTCACTAATGAGTATGAAACGACTCAAGACTCAAGGGTTCAATTAACGTCCAATTGAACCCAAATCAAATTATTATCTTGCACCTTTTTATTCACCAATTTTAATATTCCATTTTAATTACCTCTCAATTCTTTAATCAATTAAGTCCACAAGTGAATTTAAGTCTTCTAATGGAAAGAGGGCTCAAACCAAGTGTTGCTTTGGACATGAAAGAGACATCATACCATTGGTAATGAACCCCCAAAGGGATTAAACCATTAAACATGACACCTCAATTTCATGCTTAAACAAACAAATAATTTGAAACCACTTTCAAAGCAAAGAAAAAGCCAAGAAAGGAGGGAGGTTGCAGAGGTGATTAAAGGTGAGAACAAGTAAGAAAAGCATTAAATAAATGTAATCAACTCAAATAAAGTGGTGTCTAAGGCCTAAAACACCAAACTTATGAGGACAATTACACTACACACATGCGATACAAGGCTCAAATGCAATGAGCACTTAAAAATAATCCTAAAATAGTGCTAAATAAGTCCTAAAACATACTGGAATTAAGACAAAAATAGTTAGAATAATAAGCTAAAACATAAAACTATGTAAGCTAGTGAACAAGATACAAGGAGTGGTGACTAACCCCTCTAATTTTGGACTTCAAAATGTATTTTTAGCCACTGAAATAATTTTGAAAATCAGTATTTAAAAGCTCAAAAAAAGGTGATAACAAGGTGGGAAACACAAGGGTAAAGGCCTTGAAAGCTAGGTAGAATGAATGGTGAGCCACCCCTTCACCCTTATTGGCCTTAAACCACAAGCTTCATCCCAAAATTTCAGAGTTTAGACAGTCCAAAAACAGCTCAAAAATAGTACAAAAATGTGCTGGAATGAAGACAAAAGTAGCTAAAACAATAAGCTAAAACATAGAGCAATTTAATCTAGTAAACAAGCCAAAGGAGGGGTGGCTAACCCCTCCATTTTTAGGACTTCAAAAATCACTTTTTTTAGCCTTCGAAAACCTCTAAAAATCAGTGGTAAAAAGCTCAAAAAAAAGTTGATGAAGAAATGGGAAACACAAATGAAAGGCTTAGAGAACAAGGTTCAAAGAAGGGTGATTAACCCCTCTACCTTTAATAGCCTTAAACCACAAGCTTCAGCCCATAAAAATAGTTGAAAAAAAAATAGTTCAAAATCAGCAAGAAAAGGTAGAAAAGAAGTAGTGCAAAGGAGCTAGTAGTTATACCTCTTGAAGAGGAATAATACTTTTGTTCACAAACCAACAAGTTCTCACTCTCAATGGCTGAAATTTGGACTCAATAATCTCAGCAAGGAGAGCTCCAATATTGGTTTAGGAAGTGTTTGGGTAAGGTGTGTGTGTTGCAAGATAAAGATAAAGAGAGAATTTCAAGAATTGGAACTTTTGGAATTTTTTTCAACCTTAAACCATGAGGGAAGGCCTGCTATATATAGAAAAATAGCCCCTCAGGTCAAAAATATCATGCCTGGAACAACTAGAGCTTTTAGGGGACAACTGGCCAAAAATATCTGTGTTTTTCACCAGTGGCCGGCAGGCTAGAAGTGTGAATTGCCGGCCACGAAAATTTGCTTCCAGGTTCGACTTCAAACGGGCATATCTCCTTCATCCAGACTTTGTTTTAGGTCATTCTTGAGTCTAAATTGAAGCCCCAAAAGTTTAATTTCCAATGGTAGTAGCCTAAAATCTAAATTCTAAGTGTGCAAAGAGATATGCCTATTTTAGTGAAGGTTGCTCATTTGTATCCTAACCGAATTGATGCCTAACTTCAAACAGCCATATCTCCCTTATCCGAACTCGGCTTTAGGAGATTCTTGAGTCTAAATTGAAGCCCTGGAAATCCAATTTCCAATGGTGGTGGCCTCACAACTAAAGTCTAAGTGTACAAATAGATAAGCCTGATTTAGTGAAGGCAGCTCAGTTCTCCCTTAACAGTTTGATACCCAACTTCTTCCCCAACTAGCTTTCTTCCCTCTCCTCCAATTTTCTTCAACTCCAAACCTATAAATAAGAGGTTTTAAAGATTTTTCAAAGAGTTCACATCTTTTCCATTTATTTCCACTTTGTCTTTGCTCGGTTTACCGAAAAATGCAACTTTTAAATGAAATACGAGCCTCAAAACAGCGTAGAAATATTTGGAAAAATATTTTGAAAGAGAGGGTTTTAAGGTCTAAAATAGTTTTGGTTAAAAATAGGGTGTAAGGTTGGGATTTGAAGCTTTTCTTGCTGAAGAAATCGAACGTTTGTACAGCATAACTTTCATCATCGAGTGATCAACTTGAGGCTAGTAAGTCTTAAGGGTAGTAAAAAATGGGGTGTCTACACAAACCATCTGTATACTATGATATCAAATAATGCTAGTGGGATAGTTTTATTTCCACATACCATTTACTCTATAGGCGTTGGCTCCCTTATTACTGACAACACAACTACTTGCTGACACTCAATTAGTAGCTCTAGCACGTCACTTTGCAAAGTAAATGACCAACTTAGCTCGTGTATGAAAGGAAGATGATCCACTCCTCATTTCCATTGTTCAAACCCGAAGAGGCTCAACGGGACACAATCAATGATAATTATAAAGATTTGCAAATTTAAAAATAATTTTTAATTGAAATTTATCAAATATTAATCTCTAATTTTGTTAACTTGACGCAATGGATCAATGTGAACTTCACATATTTATGAAAGGATATCAAACCATCTATGCGCGTCCTATTAAACCAAGCTAGTGGGGTGACTCTATTTGCACATACCATTTCCTCTTTGTATACTTAATGAATAAATTTTATGTTACAATTTTACCACTAAATAAAATTACTAATATAGACATAAATATACATATCCCATTCCAAATTTAAATTTTCTCAATAGACATCCTTAGAATTAAGAAATTCATACCACACATCCATTATAAGTGTAACATTAAACCCTAGTTCTATTCTCCATTGTTTCTCACTCAACTTTTCAAAGTTCAAATCTATCAAAACCTTTCATCTTTGAAATCTATTGTCACCCAAACCTCGCATTAGTTTAGTATTTGAGTTCTTCATGATCGTTATGGAAGATTTGAAAATGAAAATTCAGATTTTGAGAAGAACATTGTTCACAACAAAACTCACAATAAAAATGTAAGACTGTGTTTGGACAAACTTCTAAAACATGATTCCACCCCTTTCCCTGAACCTTCTGTTTGGATAAAGAGGTTAGAAATTAATTCCACCACAGTTTTCAAAACACACTTCTGTTTCACATTTGGCAACAGTTTGCAAGCCAAAACTCTCATATGTTCGTACATACGCTCAGATTCGTCTTCTCCATTCTAAAAGTTCACGTGCCAAAGAAGAGCAAAGCTGATGCTTTACGGGTGAACTACAGCTCTAAAATTACTTCCTCCTCTCTTTGAACGAATCTCTGACCTTTAAATCCAAACAATGCCCGTGAACCGACTCTCCCCTACCTAGCATCAACGAGCTCCCACAAATCAAGTGATAGTCAGTTTGTGCATTGTGTTCGATTCACCCTCCGAGCAATGAAACAATGACAATGAAGAGGTGTAGTGTTCATAAATTTCTGTATAGAAATATATATGGGTTCTGCAACTGATTGATTATGTGCTTACTTTCAAAATGTGTCTGTTGTAGGTCAAAGTTGTGAAGCCTTTTCTCGAATCAGAGGACGACCGAAGCAATGTAGATCAATTAGCTATACTCACTTTGTCATCGATGACAATTATTCAACTCTTGTTCCTGTGGTATGTATGTCCTTTAGTCGATTTATTGTGGAATAGCTGAGAAATGTAATGGGTTGGCTCTAATTTGGGCAAAAATTGGCTAAGCCGATTGTCTACCAGGACTTTTGGCCGGTCGACTGCCACTTGTTTTCCTTCAACTGCTTCTTGTTCTGCTTTTGGTTTCTTCTTCTGCTTTCTTACAAGAATGTTTAAATTGCAATTTGTCAGCACTCTTGAAGTTTTGTTGTCATTAATCATAAATTATCATATTTAAATTTCTATTTCCCAGCATAGTTTTGTTGTGATTAATCTTTATTTATCATATTTCATATGATTTTCTTGCCTTTTTAGTTGTGATCAGGTTCAATGGAAACAAATGATAGTTTAAGAGTTATGGAGAAGTTGTAGAAGATGTTCTAGTTTTCAATTTCTTTCCTATGCTTAGTTTAATATAAATTCTATGTTAGATGGATACCAATAATTCAGATGATAATCAAGACACAAAAATGTGGAGCTCCAGAATTGAGTTACGACTTATTAACATGTTGAGAGATGAGGTGCAAAAAAACCAATCAAAAGACCATAGTACCATCTAGGCATCGAGGCATTAGACCCATTTTGCAACAGAGTTGCAAAATACATGTGGGTTCCGATACATACCAAAACAGGTCAGATGAAAATATCAGTGACTCAAAGCTGATTACTTAACTGTCAAGCAACTTCAGGCACAAACTGGTCTTGGATAGGATCCGATTGTAGGCACGGTTATTGCACTTGATGAATTTTGGGATTAGGTATCGTATTGACCTGTTCCTTGTTCCTTACATTTATTTGTAAAATGTTGTCACATGTACCCTATGCTTAGGTTCATATTTTCTAATTGGAGGTAGGCATCAAAAAATGTAAAGAAATTCAGGACTAAAGAATTTGAGTATTTCCACGAAATGGCCGACATTGTTGAACACTACTGTGCGACAGGGGCCTTAGCTCGTGCATCGACACAAGCGGCCCCTAACTCCGACAAAGAGCATGATATGCTTAACAAATTTTGGTCGCCTAGAACTAGAGGTAGCAATGCGGCTAATGCCATTCCTGTTGATTTGTGTGGAGATTAGTACATGGAAACAAGGTAAGGGCAAAAGTAAGAGGAGGGGCCATAGCCAGAATGACATTGGTCATTCTAAAAAGTCACGGTCAAGTGGCTTTGATGATGTTTGCGCGACTTTCACTATCTATGTATCGGCAAAGAAGAAACAGTCCCATACACGATCAATAGACACGGCGGCTGTAAGCGCAGGTGGTAATGACTATTCCCTTGATACATGTCAAGATGCCCTACTTCAGCTAGGAGACATACCACTAGTGCGGTATGTTAAGGCATTGACACTATTCAAAGATAAAGATTGGCGGAGGTTTTTTATGCGCACTGCTGCGCATATGCGCCTATCAATGATCCTAGCTTTGTAGTGAACTATGAAGCTATGTCTTTAGTGGGGTTTGCGGTTTTCTCAATGGTTGTAAAACATGCTTTTATGATTAGTCTTTTTTTTTCTTTTTCTTTTTCTATTTCATTCATGTCTTCTAATTTTTTTTCCTTTTTAATTCATGTTTATGTTTTCTACTTCTGTCATCCTCTTGTCAAGAGAAAAACACTGCATCTAATGACTTATCTCCCATTTATTTCTATCCAGGTTCTATTTATACCTATCTGGTTTTTTCAATGTTTTCTACTTTTATCCCATTTATTTCCCATTCAAATTTCTACCTATCTTGTTTTTGTATCAGCATGTTAAACAAGAGGAACAAATGTTAACATGTATACATTGAATGTATATTTCAATTAAAATCAATACTTAAATGACTAAGGCCAACTAATTAATTATAGAGGCTAATTTCATATTCATCAATAATGACATTACTTATCCTCTTTGTAATAAGTCAGAATAATTGTGCTTCTATTGTTTTGTAACCAAAACACAATGTCACATCATACATAAAACAATGCAACGGTAAGCTCATCAGAGAAGGATGAGGTTATGGAAGATTTTATGGACTTCTTGGTGATTGCTTTTATGAATGAACATATCAATACGTCAACCACAAGACGACTGTAGCGAACTTGTCCATTCAATGGTGATGATTACATCTTCAGTTTATTAAGTGGCTACCCTAAAACAATGATGGACATCATGCGAAAGGATGCCCTAACCTCCATTTCATTGAAAGACGCTTTACTTCAAAATGGCCTTGTCAATATTGAAAAGATGCATATCAGTGTAGAGGTATAGCTTGCCATTTTCTTATATACATGCGCACAAAATGACCGACAGAGGCTACTGACTAATAGATTTCAACACTCCACTAAAACAATTTGACGACACATTAAAATCATTATGCGGGCCCTATGCAAGCTTGCATCAACAATTATCAAACCACAGAACCAATTGGAAATACCAGCAAAAATTTTCAATGATAAGAGGTTTTACCCTTGGTTCAAGGTATGACTAAATTTTTGACCAGCAAATTTGCAATGCCGGTAACGAATAAATTTGAATGTTATTTTTCCAAAGTCAAATCTATGCTTGAGACGCGTTTGATGGAAAACTTCTAATATGATATAGGATTGTGTCAGTGCTATCGATGGCACATTGGTGGATGCGTGGGTCCCTACCTCAAGACAGAACACATTCCGTGGTCGCAAAGCCACGGTACTGTAAAATGTAGTCGCATCTTGCGACTTCAACATGTTGTTCACATTTATCAATTCTGGATGGGAAGGTAGCACCCATGACAATGCAATTTTAGTTGACTCACTTACAAGAGTTGATATATATTTCCCATACCCACCTCATGGTCAGTGTTACAAAATAAGATACTATATTTTGCTTATACGATTTTTTTGTACATTATTTGACGGCGCATTACAAACATTATTCACATGTAGGCAAGTATTATTTAGTGGATGCCGGGTTCACCAATATGCCATGATTTCTTGCCCCATTTCGTTCACAACGCTATCATTTGCAAGAGTTCCATAGCCGTCATTATTCTGGACCCAAGGAATTGTTTAACCACCGATATTTATCATTACGGAATGTCATAGAAAGAACATTTTGGGTACTGAAGAAACGCTTTCCAATATTGCGGTCCATGCCTAATTACAAGTCAACATGACAAGGACCCCTCGTCATTTCATGTTGTGTAGTTCACAATTGGATCCGTTTGCATGCAGCTATGGACCCATTCTTCATGGAAGTTGATAATGAAATGGCGGCTGAAGCGGCTGCAGATGGGTTTGATGGAGGCCAAGTTGAGTATGTGGACCTGTCACAACATGAGTTGACATACCAATCAAATTTGAGAGACACAATTGCAAATGCTATGTGGATAAATCATGTTGGTCACGGGCAGATATGTGATGTCAGAAAATAATGTGAAGATTTGTTTGTTATGAATTGAATGTATGTATTATTTATGTTATTTGTAATGTGTGAACTGCAATTGATCAAATGTGTCGCCAACCAAATTTTTTAATGCGTATTTTTTGACAAATACTACTTCATTTTTGAAGAGTTCCTAATGCAAAAATTGACTAAAATTGGAGATGCCTAAACCATTTATTACTGTAAACATTAAATTCATTTACAGTAAAAAATTGTGAATTTTTTTGATTAATTTTGACATTTTCAGTAAATTATTTGGATGTTTTCAAAAAAACAAAACAAAAAAAAAACAAAAAAACTTTTTGAATTTATCTACCCCAGATAGGAAAAATATATCTAAGATAAACTACTAATGAGTTTAATAGTTAAAATTAATTCAAATTAAATTTCATTGAAAATAAATTTTCATAAAATTATAATTAAAAATAATTTTTTGTAACGATTTTTTGCATATGTCGTTAATTATTAACAATTAGTGAATTTTTTTTTTTGTTATGATTTTTAGAAATTGTCGTTCAGACTTACAACTATAGACATATTTTTGTATAATGAAATATTCAAACTGTCGCTGAAAGTTAAACATGTGAAATACATTTTTGTTGTGCACAAATAACATAACGAGAATTACATATAAAAAAAATGAATGAAAACAAAATTTCAAATATAATGCAAAATTATTTGTTTAATTGTACATAAAATTTTATGTTTATTGATTCAAAACCAATTCAACAAACTTTTTAAATACATACAATTTCATCAACATTAAATTTGAAATATCTGATATAGAAAAAATATTTATTAAATATGAATAACATAGAAATAGTGCATATTATTTACCAAATTTTGTATTTTTTTTTTAACTACTTCTGTAACGCACTTATGAATTTTTTTTTTTTTATCAAATTATATTACCCACGTAGAAATATTTTTTTATTAAATATTTTAAGTCACAATTTGTTTATATTAAATATGAAGAACATATAAATAGTACATACTAAAAAATAAATTCTGTAACCCACATATAAATTTTTAATTTTTTTCAAACTCTGTAACCCATCAAATACAAATGTTTCTTTATTCAATATTTTTAATTCAAAAATTGTTTTTTTTTTAATTCAAAATGTAAGTCAAATAAGTGTTGGCACTGCAATGTAAATAGTGTATTGCTAAATTGTGTCAGATTCAACACATCAGTGTCACATGGGAATGGGGTATGGCCAGCCGAGAGAGAGAGAGAGTGAAACTGAGACAGTGCAATGGGGTGGGCCCACTACACTTTTAACTTATTGTATATCTTATTTATTATTTACATATATATATATATTAACACATATCTTAACACACACCATAACGTATCAATTGTATCACCATTCATGTACTATTCACTCACTAAATTAACAAACGCGTAACAATTTTTTGAGTCCCATTTTTATCACTTTTTTGTCATATACCACAAAATATAACAAACATTTTTAACACATCTATTATGAATGCATATGCAAGCTTCACTAACCCAACAAGAAATTGTACGTAATGAGGTCAAATTTCATTAATTATAAAAAATAAAAAAAAATAAAAAAAGGTGCTTACATCCATGATAAAAAAAAAAATTAGCCAAGAAATTGTGCAAGTACATCAGTAAAAAAGGTAGTTACTTTGTAAATAAAAAAACATAGTACAACAAACACAACAATTAAAAAAATAGTAAGTAAGAGTACATCTTCAAAACAAGAAAATATCACAGATTAAGAAACTCATCTAAGCACTCATCCAAACACGTCAAACGTCATTGTCAAGTGGTGGTGGAGGTGGAGGGAAGTAGCGATGGTAAAGCTGACTGACTCGATGGTCTATTTGATCTAAACGATTGCTTGTCACTTCATGACGTGTTTCAATGTCCACACAAAACTCACCAAATTGTTGAATTAGTGAGTTATGAGCGGCGACAAATGCATCGAACTGATTACCCAATGCATCAAACTGATTATCAAATGTATTGAACTGATTAGCCATTTGGTGTTCCCATTGAACATGTTGATTGTGTCGTTCTTGTTCAATCGCCAAATAATTAATCCAGTATAGGAGTTGTTCATTTTGTGGAATGGCATTGTCATTGGGGTCTTCGAAAGCATCATCTATTGGTGCATTTACCACATTCAGAGATCTCAATAAGTTTTCAGCACCACCAGCTTGGTAAGTGTGTACTCTGAAATCGGTGAAGCAATTTTTGTCGTTGCTTCACTTACAAGTCTGACATGAAAAACTTTGAAAATTTTGGTTAACAAAGCTCCAAAAACTAGTGACCGGCCACTGATATTACCAAGATTTGCAACCACCAATTCCTTCAGTAATATGTAGCATAAATCCAATTTATGTCCAACTTCAAAACCATATAACAAATAAGCATTATAAATTGGAACAACATCAAAATGTCCTTTTTTTGGAGTGACATTTTCGACTATCCAGCGATGGAGAATACGAAGGTAGGGTTTCAAATGTCTTGCTTGTAAATTATTGTCGGTAAATCACCTATCACAAATTGTAGTATAAACTTCACTTATATCACTAACAATGTTAACTACGTCAGACTCACTTTGAAAATGGATTTGCGTATCCCCTGGTTGAACTCCAATAATTTGTGCCAAAGTTTGACTGTTCAATGTGATTATTTTACCTTTGACATAAGATGTAAGACTATTGTCTCCAACTTCTCCCTCAGTAGATCTCAACTGAACATAAAATAAATACACAAGACGTGGATATACTTTTTGTGGTAAATTAATTAAAGGTAGCCACCTTATCGTCTCAAGTTTGTCAATCAATGAAGGATCATATTGAGAAGGAAGATTTACCTTTCTCCTGGTAACAATTGGTCGGTTGGAAAAATGTTGAAAAGCTTGTTCATGATTGTATGTGAGAAAATCAATAGTTGGATAAGCCTGTTGTTGCTATTGTTGGTGTTGTGGAGGGTTAGAGGTTTCGCCATGTTCTGGTCTGGCTCTTTTTATTCTCGGCATAACTTATGAAGGTAAGCAAAACGATAGCAAAATATATGGAAGGTTTCGGCTGCTACTGTGAGGAAATGGTGTGCCAAAGGTAAGTAACAAGATAGCTAAAGTGAAGCCTCGAGTTGAGCCTTCTTTGGAAAGTGGGGCAGTCTGTGCGGTTCTGCCGTGGGATGATCGCTGGTCATTGGTTTGGTGAAGATTTTGGCTACTGCTTGTGTAGCTCTGAAATTGTGAAGCTCTGGTGTTGTGAACCTCTGATCAAAGCTCTTCCTCTCTTCTTTTACATAGATATGAGTTGTAAATATATAGACTGAATTTGTGAAACTAATTCTAGAATGTGGTGGATTGAATTTGAATTCGAGTGCTGTTGTGAAGCTCTGAAATTGATGAAAGCTCTTCCTTTCTTGTCTTGTTTTGCACGATCAAGATTTGCAAATATGTAGACTAAATTTGTGAAATTAATTGAGGTAGGTGGTGGAGGAGGTGGTTGTATATTTCAGGTTAGTGGTAGTTGCATTGATACTATTTGAATAATGAAGGTAAATGCAGATGATGAAGAAGTTGCTGAAAGTTGTGAAGTAATGAAGTTGTTGGATGTGCTCACTGATATAAAGGCCATGTTTGGGAAGGCAGGCTATGACGCCATTGTAGCCTTAGTCAAACAAATGGCCAAAAAGATGTGTAGCTGAGTTTATTTATTTATTTATTTTTATTTTTATTTTATTTTTATTTTTATTAGAAACTGACCAATTGAGGTTTTGCAGAAGAGTCATGGCTCTGCAGAACCTATGTGAAATTATGATTTTGCCCTTTTAATTTTTGACTAACAAACCAACTTAGCATTCCAAAACAAAAGGGCAATTTAGTCATTTCAATGCCGAACACATCAATCAACAGGCACACTAATATAGATGAGGACGGTACAGAAGTTCACAAGTGAGGCACAATAACATAGATGAGGACGATATAAAGGTTCACGGATTTCCCACGAAAGTGATGGAATTTAACAAATGAAAAAATTTCAATAATATTGAATTATGTGTGGTAAACAGTGTAGATATTAATCAAATGATAGTTTAATTTTTGTTTGACTCCCAATGTATATAATATTGATAAATTTTGTGACCATTTATTTGAAAATAACAATATAATAACTAGCAAATGATTAGTGACAGTAATTATTAAAAATATAAAAATATTTGAACTGAAAATTACCGAAAAAACATAATTTGAACCAAATATACAATCATAAGTTCAATATGATCAGTAATTGAATATTTATAATGACCTTCAAATTATTTTGTTTATAATATTTTCAATACAAAAATTTTGTATTGAAAATTGTTGTTAATAATTAATTTTTTGAGTTGAATTTGAAAAAAATTGGGTATGACTGCTATTTTTTGTTAATCATTAATTTTTTCAATTGAATTTTAAAAAGAGTTTGGTTAAGAGTGTTTTTTTTTTTTTGTTAATAATTAATTTTTTAAATTAAATTTTAAAAAGAGTTTGGCTATGACTGTTGATCAAAAATTGCATTAGAGTTTTGAGTTGTGTATTTGGTTATGAGTTATAGCTTTTTGAATTAAATTTTGAAAACTCTTTTCAAAATTCATAACCAATTTTTTTTTCTTATTTCTCATGTCACATCAAACTTTCAAAACTCAATTTAATACTCAAATCAAAACTCAATTCTACACTCTTTTCAAAAATCATAACCAAACAAATTTTCTACACTCAAATCATAATTGCAAAACTCACAGACTCAAAATACAACTCTATTTTCAAATCATATTTTTAAAACTCTACCAAATGCAACCTAAGTTTTTATGTTTAAAATCACCCTTTTTTTTCCAATGTGATCCATTCTGTAAATTAACGTCAAACCAAATGACATAGTTCGATAACTTCTAAATATCGTTAAATATCAACAATCAGTTCGAATATATAATTAAAATTCAACAGACAACTTTTGAACCATTCGCAATATTTCATAAACTTGTCTAAAATAAAATAAAAAAACCAACATCGTAAGTTATCTAAATTCAGAAATTTCCCAAGAATTAAAAAATAAAAATCAGCATCATATATAAGTACCTTCTCAAGTTCAGGTTCAAACAAATGAAAATGGTTAGGCAAATTTCTTTTTTTTTTTCTTTTCATGTTTGAATTGTTCCTATTGAAATTCAAAGAAAATCACCTTTTTAGATTATGTTGTTCATAGAGATATGTTGGGACTATTTGTGTAATATATATACATATATATATATATATATATATGTCATCACTTCAAGTTCATGGATGGAATTTGATAGAATTTTGGTAAATTTTTGTTAGAATTTGATGAATGTTGAGTGACTGAATGATTGAAAATGGTGAATAGAATCATCATGTCTTCAGCCACATTTTGCTGCTCTCTTCAACATGATTTTTCTTAGTTGAATTCTGTTAACTAATTTGTAAACATTCACTTAGGATCAAGATGAAGATTGATTGCCTTTGAAAAAGCTAAAAAAGGTCCATACTCATCAAAAGAAGAACCCCCGTCTTATGATTAAAAATTTCACAGCTGCAACATTAAAAAAATAAAAAAAAAAGTTAGTGCCACACAAGCTTGTTAGTGAATGTATATGCCTATACTACTTTTATGCCTCCCCATATCTTGGAGTAATTGAAGGGAAAGATAAGGCCTGTTTGGTAGAGCTTATAAACTGCTTAATTCAGTTTTTAGCTCAATTTAAGCTAAAATATTATGTTTTGTGCAGTTTAAGTTAACCAGCTTATACCTTAAATCAAGCTATTTCTCAGCTTATCTCAAAAGCTGGTCAGGGGGTGCGTAAATTTTTGACTTAAGCTCATAGCTGGTGTGGGGGCTAAAATTACTTAAATGTCCTTGTCAATACCCAAATATTAATATTAATTAAAAAAATAAAAAATTGTATATTTCTGAAGAAAAAGAAAAAAAATCAATATTAATTGAAAAATAAATATTAATTGGTATTAATTATTAATAAATTCATATTGTATATTCTTATATTAATTAAAAAATAAAAAATTGTATATTTCTGAAAAAAAAGAAAAAAAAATCAATATTAATTGGTATTAATTATTAATAAATTAATATTGTATACTTTTGTAATGAATTAATTATTAATTGATACTAATTAATAACAATTGTTGATTATTAATATTAATTGATACTAATTAATAATTTTAGTATTAATTGATACTAATTAAGCAATTAATTGATACTAATTAATTTATAATGAAAAATAATTGTGACAATAATACTTCCATTACACTTTTAGCAAATGTATCAATTTTTGTATTAATTGATAGTAATTAATACTAATTATATTAACTTTTATTAATGAAATATATTTTTTTTAAAATTAAAACTGAAAAAATGACAAAATAATCATTTTTTATATCATATAAGGGTAGAAATGACAATTATACAGTAAAAAGTTATTTTACAACTTATTAACTAAACACTACTTTGCTGCTTAAATCCATAATCTCACAGCTGCACCAAACATGTTAACAACTTATGTTCACAGCTATAAGCCATAATATGTTAAGTTACAATCTATAATCACTTTTCCACAGCTCTACTAAACGGGGCCATAATCACCCACAATGTCAAAAAGAAAAAAAGATTCCACCAACAATAACAAAATAAAATCTTGCAACAATCACAAAAAGATTCCCCTTAAAGTGAATCAAATTTGTTCTAGCTTGTAGGTGTGCTTCCACGATAGCTAAGAAGAATAAACAAGTTGCTTACACAAATCTTGTTCTTCCTTACTTCTTGAAACTGTGAACACAGCAAGGCCATTTTATGTTGGCAATTCATTCCCATCACTTCTTCAACCATTAAATAAAAAAGCAATTTCCATGGCAATAAAAAATTGTCATCCCTTCATTAAAAGAAAAAAGTCATTACATTTATTATTACTTCAACAAAATGCTAGTGGTCTACCATACATTACATACACATTCTACCTACAAGTCATTTTAGCATTACGTACAAATTATACTCATTCTACCCTACATTACATATAGTATTTCAAATAGACTAGAATGACAACTAGCACCAACAACACAACAATAAAAGCAAAGGCGTAATTCAACTTATCATCAACTCTTTCAATCACCATTGCCAAGTCTCTATATTGTTTCATAGTCTTAATAGTCATGTTTTTGAGTTCCCTATTCAAGATAATTACTTCTCTAAGAATAGATAAGACATCCATGTGTTCTTCAAGAATATCATTTTCTACTACTTTCAAATTATGCTGCATATGTGAAGGGATCCACCACTCAAAGAACTTGCAGCCATTCACAGAATGGGAGCATACAAAATATAAGCAATTTGGATTATCTGTTGACTAAGAAATCTTAACCATAGCTTTGCTGCCACATCGACAATTGTGATTGTCAAACCTAACTTCATGAATGCCGGCCATACTTACATTCGACATTGACATTGACCTACAAAAAAAAAAATATCGAATAGTAAAAATAATTTATAATATTAAGCAACCTCCAAGCACAATTTGATCCTTAAAGGAAAAGCAAAGACCGCCACGGATCTGAGATTCCTACTCTAGGAAATCACCGCAGCCTCTTTGTTACTTAGTTCAGTTTGTGAACAATTATTTTTCTTCTCTCTCTCTCTCTCTCTCTCTCTCTCTCTCTCTCAATTAAGGGACTATAAAGTTCCTTCTAATGAGTTTCAAAGGTATAAATTTTTCTCTCATGAAATTTTTTTATAGGTTGCAATCTTATGTTTCTTATTTTAATCTTTTAAGTGTAGACTGAAAGTGGAAATTTAGGGCAAAATTCGTTAGTTACTCTACACTTATCAACTTTATTGTTTTCAATTTTTTTGAGCCAATATGATAATCAACAAATACATACAAAATTAGAACAAAAATATATCTATGAAATTAGGGTTCTTTGGAGTAATGTGTATCAATCTTATTTTTCTATTTTTTTTTAGGCCAATATGGTAACCAACAAATGCATACAAAATTAGGGCAAAGTATATCTATAAAATTAGGGTTCTTCGGAGCAATGTGTGTGCGCATGAGAGAGAGAGTGAGAGAGATAAATGATTACAAGAACATAAAGTTTCATATTCGGGTCTCAAGGATTTGGGTATGGCCACCTTTGCTGCCGGCAGTGTACATGGTGGTGGTGGTCGTCTTCCTCTCATCTTCCTTCATGGAGTTTGAGTTCGTGAGAAGAGAAAAGAACAACTCTATTTTGGAGGAAATTGTGAATTAATTTTGATTTTTTTTTTTTTTTTTTTGGTATTGAAGCAATCTGAGCCACCCATTGTTAAGTGGGTGATATAGCTCAATTTGGATCGTCCTCCGGAAGAAGCACGAGAGACAACTATTGGAGAGGATTTGAACTTGCAATGATAGTACCTCTTTTTTATCCAATGGGATGGTCTCTTATTCGTCACCTGTCCAAACATAAATAAATTAAAAAAAATTCTATCTACATCTGTCTTTACTATCGAAATTGTTTAAAATGAATAAATTAGATTGAATTGGTCGATTGGATTGTTGGATTCATGGACCCTCCTAATTTTTAGTATCACATCTCCTAAAATTGTGAAATGGTAAAAAAAAAAAAATTGAGTAAATTATGCAAATAGTCCTATAGTTTACATGATGTGTCAATTTGACTTCACTGTTTTATCATTTGATTTTGTCCTTTAATTTAACAAATTGTGTCATATTGGTTCAATAAATAACGGCTGTTAGGTTTGGTGAACAAAAACTCAAACGATGTATAAATTTGGTCCCTGTAGTTTACATGACGTGTCAATTTGGTCCCTGTCAAAATCGAACAAATTAAAATAATAAGAATCAAATTGACACATCGTGTAAACTACAAAGATAAAATTAACACATTATTTGAGCACGTAACAATTTTTTGTCTACCAAACCTAACGTTTGCTGTTTATTGAACCAATATCAACTAAATTAAAAAGAAAAATCGGATAAATTAAAATAACAAGAATAAAATTAATACACCAATTAAACTACAAGATCATTTAACACAAAAAAACAAAAAAAAAAAAGAACAAAAAAACAAAAAAACAAAAAAAACAAAAAAACCTTTTGCCATGTGTAGACGGCAAAAGCGAGCGTGCGTCCTCAATCTTCACCAAAAATGATGAGAGATATATTTGACGGTCCTCCATAATCCATAAAATCCTCTGCTACTCTCTCTCTCTTTCTCTCTCTCTCTCTCTCTCTATTTCCCGCTTGAAAGACCCTCCGAATGTCTAGAGGTTTAGGGTTTCTAATTCATAGTTTTGATCCTCAGTAACCTGTATAATCTCTCGGCACTTTCGATTAACTTATTGGGAAACAATCAGTAACAATCATAGAAATGGCGGCTTTCAGTGCACTCTCGCTATGCCCCTACAATTTCTCTTGTCGACCAAACCCTAACAAGCATCGCTTTTTGTGCTCTCTCGCCTCTCCTTCTTCAGGAGGTAAGCAGTCTTCGAGCTTTCCTCGACAAAGTGGAAAGTTTTATCTTTGAGTTACACTGTGTTTGGATTGAGGGATTTGGAGAGAAAAGAAAAGAAATAGAGAGAAATGTATTTCTATTCCTTGTTTGGTTATCTTAAGTGGAGAGAAATGGAGAGAAATAAAAAGAAATGGAGAGAAACTCATATCTCTCATAACCCTTATTTTCAATCTTCCCAAAAGTGGAGAGATTGGGAGAGAAAAGAAATTCACAAATGTTTATATTTTCATAATACCAATTTTACCCCTATAAAAATAAAAGAAATAAAATGATTGAAAATATAAAAAGGTTATTTTGGTAATATAACATAAAATAATTTCTTTTCTTTTCTCTTAATGAAATCTAACCAAACAAGAAGGAGAGAAATCACAATCATTTCTTTTCTTTTATTTCTTACTTATCCAAACAAAAAGGAGAGAAATTACAATCATTTCTTTTCTTTTCTTTTCTCTTATTACTTAAGTAATCATTTCTTTTCTTTTCTCTCCTAAGTTACCAAACATAGCGTTAATGTTCGTTTCTTTTTTCTTTCTGGCATGTTTTTCTGACTAACCAAACAGGGGATATAGCTCGTTAATGTATTGGATTATGATGTGAGACGTATTATTTGTCTTGTTTATTGATAGCTAATTAATTAGATGAATGAGATTTTCTATTTCATATGGCTCTCTTTGCAAACAAGTGATTTATGACATGTTTGTAATCGTGAGATCTGACACTTAAATCTTCTATTCATACCAAAAATGTATTTTTGCAAGTTGTTGTAGAGCCTTATAATTGAAATCGAAATTCATGATTGAAGCTTTGGTTCATTGTCGATGACTTTAACAAATTATGTTACGGTTTCATGTTTGCTTGAAGTTAATTCCAGAGTTAAAAATCACTTCATCCTCTGGGTTGTTGCCAAGAAAAAAGGGGAAAAGAAATGGAAACGAAATCTTTATCTTATGCTGTTTTTGGGTTTCCAAGAAATGAAAAACTTCAATCGCCCAAGCTAATTGTTGGACTGGGTTCACTTATTTGGGGTTATATTTTCTAGGTCGTAAGCAATAATAAAATTTTTAAGATTTTAGAAGTTTTAAAGCTACAAGACATTTCATCTTAGGTTTTGTTTGTAGAATACAAAAGATAAGTTTACCCAAATCATAAATTGTCTTCGCAATAAATGTTTTTCTTATTCTTTCGATGTACATTTCTGCTGTTGCAATCCTTCTTGTTTACTTTTGTTAAAATCCAACCTTATCAATTTTTTTGTTTTGTTTTGTTGTCTTTGTTATATTTATTTCGAAATACATGAATGTGATCTTGTTGGTCCATTGTAGATGCGTGTGGACCTAAAGTACCCGTAAAAATCGGGAAGATTGGAAAGGGTGGAAAAAGTATGGAAGATTCATTCGTAAGATGGAGCAGTTTTATGAAGGGTCGATGGTCCACCTCTTCGTGTCCTTCCAATTGGAGGCCCTGGGTGAAATTGGGATGAATTGCATGCTTGTTGAGAATTATGATCGTTATATTTTGATCAATCTTTGGTGTTATGTTTAGGAGTAAGTCTTAACAAACCGATGCGATTTACATTTGTTTAACAAGTTGTAGCTTGGTGATCATCATGCTTCGTTCTGTCATCTGAAGGTTTTTGTTTTCTTGGGGTCTTACCAAAGTATATCCTCAATTGTGTAATTTCATCTGTGCTACATCTTTCCTCGCCGCTCTGGATTCTCTCGCAAGTAAAGGATCAAATTGTATTAATCAAATTTGCTTCATAAAATTATTTTTCCAGCAGGGAAAACTCATGCATTAACGTCTTCTAAATGATTTTATAATTATTTGTCACCTGAAACCATGTGACAATGCTGCGCATCCACATGAGCGAGCATGCAAGGCTAGAGTAAATCCAAACAATCTTGTACCACAATAATCAGGGGAATAAAATAAATATTCAATTATAAGGTTCTAAAGTCCACCCAAAAAAATAAAATAAAATAAAAATAAAATAAAATTCAATAAATCTTAAACATTGAGTAACCTGCACCAATTCCATTAACAAAATTTGTAATCTAAAATAAATTAAAATCAAACTTCTACACTCAGCACTCCCACAAGCAAAACCTGTGCAACTCTACTCCTCTGAATTTTACAAAAACATAACAAAAGGTGAGCTCAACAATCTAACAAATGACCAACTATCAGTACTAGTTGGATCAAGCATATAGAAAATAGTCGATGAGCAAGGAAATATGGTTTCTAACAATTCGATGAAGGAGCAATTTATTTCCAAGGTAGATACCTAGCTAAAATTAACATAGTGTAATGTCACAATTTATTTGAAAAGATAAGTAATCCAATAAAAAGTCATTTGTTCAAGACAATGGTTTGATATCCAATGGTACAATAATTCAATAAACAAAACCCAAGTCTTAAAAGATTATGGCCACATTAGTCCGTGACAAGATCCAGAACCACAAATAGGCCTTTGGTAAAAGCCCCAGTAGAAACTAGTTTTTATGCCAATAAATAACCTCCATTGGCTAGAGGTCCAAATCATAGTTAGACTGGAGTCATGTTTGCAATTCAAACAAGAAATAAAATATTCAATGTCTTTGGAATAACATTTTGATAAAATTTGTTCGAATTGTTTCACAAAATATATCTGAATTATTTGCACAATTCATATTCGATGTTATTTCATAGTTGATCCGTATTTTTCTTTTAAGAACACTAGTGAGTGATAAAATATATTTTTTTTCTTTTTGCAATACACGAAACATATAGGGCTTGTTTGATTTGTTTTTGGGAGAGTTGTTTTTGAAAAAAAATTTGGGGAGAGAGTTTAGAAATTTTTTTGATTTGTTTGGTTGTATATTTTTAAAATAGTTTTGGAGTTTGGGATGATTTGATATTTTGTTGTAATTGAGTAGATGTGTGTGAGAGAAAAAGTGGTTGAGAAGGAGAGAGGAGAGATAAAAAGTGATTGATTGATGTGTAAGAGAGAGTGATTTTGGAAATTTTTTGAGAAAAATTACAAACCAAACAAAATTTTGAAATTTTTTTTCAAAAATAACTCTCCCAAAAACAAACCAAACAAGCCCATAATTTTTAAATGATACAATAGGAATGAAAACAAACCACTGGTGATAGAGGGTTATTAAACCTCAAATGATAAAAGAATATTTCAAAATCTAACTCCAAAATACCAAGATCCACTTCAATCACGCAATCGTAATAAATATTACACCACATAAGTAAATATAATTATCATCTTATTTAATTGCCATTAATTAAACAATAGTACTGTAATTCTAAAATAACCAGTCACCACCCCTGATATGAATTCTAGAATCATTCAATAGTTTCATTCAGCAACTGCAATCTCCATTCAATTGTTTCTTTTTTTAACCATCCTAAATTCCACCGAACAGTTTATATTGTCAACCCTATCTAATGGACCCTCATGCTGACCACTACTCACGGTTCAATTCACCCCCAAAATCCAATACAAATTAAATTCATGAGTGAAATCCAAGATTCATGCATAGGGAACTTTACCTTAAATTAAAATCAACTCAACTTCAAGTATTCCATAAAATTTTATGAATATTATTCTCAATGAAACACTAGGTCTACATATTCCATGTACTCATGATTGCAACATGGAGAAGTTGAGAGTCTAAGGTTTACCTTCAAATGATTTTAGCATTAATTGATTCCTTGAATCGCTTCTTTTTTATGGCCTCCTTCAATAGAATATGTAAAAGTGGAGAATGTAAATATGATGTCTTATATATATAAACTAGGAGGGTTTTCTTATCTCTATCTCTTTTCTTCTTAAATCTTCAAAAATTATCTTATTTGCTAAGAGGAGGCCCCTCTACAAAAAATAATATATAACCTCAATATAACCATAATGAACCCTTTTTTGGATATAAAATTGTTAGTACTAGTGAAATTTTCTAATGTAATTATTGCTTATTTAGATTCCTCCCCTTCTTTTTGATACAATCGACTTTTGATCACATGTGGACACGTATTTCAGCTATGATGAGCTTGGTGTCCGAAAATTATACGATACCACCTTTATAAGAAAATGGAGTCACAAAATTGAAGCGATTGTCATAACACACGGTCACGAGGATCACATTGGTGCGTTGCCTTGGGTAAATTTTCTTTTCTACCACTTTATTATGTTAGCAATGCATTAAACGTTTGTGCATAATACATTGTGTTTTTCTTGGATTATTAGATGTTGAAGACACTGATTCACTTGTGTTTTGAATAGAGAAGTTGAGAATGCACCATTCAAGAGGTTCATATATTAATTACTTGCTACATTGATGATTTATTTGATGGGGTCAAAAACAATCTGTGAAAAGTACCTATATGATCATTAGCTGCTCTATATTTTGATGCAAAACTCAATTCATTAGTATGAGTTTTGATGTAGGATGACATTACAGTGAAGCAAATAGCTGATAACTACCCATTAGTATGTTCACCACATATACAAGCTCAGTTGGCAGACATACCATTTTGTTCCTTGTTTCCATGTAGTGCAACTGAATGTTAAATTTTTGCTAGAGAAATCATTAGTAATCAAAAAGTAACATTGATTCTCTAAGAAATATATTTAATTTTGATCCACTTTAACATTCATAACAAGTTTTGATAGTGTTGTTGGTAAATAAATATTTTGTAGGGTAGTTGAACTAAGTTTTAGATTGAACAACCTTTCATATTAAGTGTGTGCACCACATGTATAATTTAGATGGACAAATGAAAAAAGCATTTCATTACCACCAAGGGTGGTAGCCTAATGGATGGGAGATCACTCCCACTGGTTTTGGTGAGCATGTTGCTCTGGGTTTAAATATTTGCAGGTATAATGTGATTCTCATCCTCCTTCGCTCTGTGCTTCGGCTCTCTAGGACCCTAGTGGGGCTATGAGTTAGGCTATGTCTCACCCCTCTTGGTAGGGTCCCTAGCGGGTAGGTGGTCCTATGGTTCTCTAGGTTGGTCGCTCCCTCTTTCCTTCTTGAATCAAGCACATAAATTTCATTTCTTTGTTACCATACCAATGTTATTAAAAGCACACCTAGGCGCAAGGCCCAGCCATGCCCACCCCCTGCGCCTTGCAATGGTCAAGGCGAGGCGACTTCACTAAGGCACGATTAAAGCATGCGATTGGAACAAGGCGCGATTAAGCCCATGGCGCAGGCCTTGAGTTTTTTTTGTTTTTGTTTTTTATGTTTGCATTGGACCATTGAAATTACATGGGTCAACTACAGCAGATCATATTTATTTAGCCCCAAATCAACAAACGACAGAAGAAAAAACAAGCCCTAATCCAAAGCTCCAAAAAAGTCAAACCCGTCGTCCAATCTAGGAGCTTCGAATGTGCAAGTATGTCTATCTTCTCTTTGTTTTTGTCTCTTCTTCCCCTTCTCTTTGTCTATTCTTCTCTTCGTCTCTTCTCTTCTATTCGTTAGTCATCGTCTTATTTTTCTTCTCTTCCCTATGCTACATTCATCTTATTTTTCGTTTATTTTCTGGAATGCTCTATTTTTGTTTATGGAGTTAGGCTAAGCTGAGATTTTTAGGGCTTCAAATGTACTATGTTGTCTTCTTCTTCTTCTCTACTTTTTTGCTTCTTTTTATTTTATTTTCTTCTCTGCTTTTCTTCTCTGGACTGCTATGTTTATTAAATATTTATTCTGAATTGCTCTGTTTCTTCTCTACTTTTATGATTTAGTTGACCTTTAGATCATGGATATTCGTGTTTTATATTGAACTTTGGAATATTACTCATTTGTCTATGTTAAAATAGCAATATTTGTTGGTATTTATTTTTTAAATTGTTCAGTGTTTCATTTTGTTTATGTTATACCAGTTAGTTATTTGCTTGCATGCCTTATATTAAATTATATTATTTCAACTTGCTATGGTACACCTTACTTTGATGAACCATGTGCCTCGCATTGCACCTTGCGTCTTGTGTCTAAGGTCTCAGGAGACCTTGGTGCCTTGGTGCGCTTATCTCTTTTAATGACACTGTTCCATACACTGCAATAGAATGTTCAAGTTTAGTTAGAGAAATATATCTTGTCATCAAAAAGTAAAATTGATCCTATGAGAAATGTCTGATTATGAGCCTCTACAGCGTTCCTAACAAGTTTTGATATTGCTAGTAAAGAAATAGTTGAATTGAAAATATGGACTAAACAATCTTTTCCTTTGATACTAACATTGTTGACACACTATATTATATAGACTTAGGTATTGCCTAAACACTATGTTACACAGACTTTCTTACGGGTGCATGTTCAGGCGTTAGGGGTTTAGGGTTTAGGGCAGGGTTTAGAGGGTTAGGGTTTGGTGTCCGGGGTTAGGGTTTGGGGTTTCAGGTTGCGGGTTTGGGGGTTTAGGGTTGGGGTTTTAGGAGTTTACGGGTTGGGGTTTTCGGATTTAGGGTTTAGGGTTTCGGAGTTTAGGGATCAGGGTTTGGGTTTAGTGGTTAGGGTTTTGGGATTAGGAGTTAGGGTTTAGGGTTATGGCGGTTTGGGGTTTGGGGTTAGGTTTTGGGATTTAGGCTTTATAGTTTGGGGTTTTATGTTTTGGGTTTAAGGGTTTTGAAACCCTAAATCCCAAATCCTAAACCCTTAACCCCTAACCTCAATCCCAACACCCAACCATTAACTCCTAACCTCAATCCCAACATCCAACCCTCAACTCCTAACCCCTAAGCCTAAATCCTAACTCTTAAACCTTAAACCCCCGACCCAAAACCCTGGACCCTGGACCCTGGAACCCTTAACTCCTAACCCCTAGGCTTAAATCGTAACTCCTAAACCTTAAACCCTAAGCCTCTGACCTCCGACCCTAGACTCTCGACCTTAGTCCCTAGACCTTAGACCTTAAACCCTAATAGAACCTTAAATCCTAAAAGACCCTAGACGTTAGACCCTAGATCGTAAACCCTAATAGACCTTAGACCCTAAACCCAAGACCCCAGACCCTAAACTCGAAAACCCCAAACCCCAAACCCCAAACCTCAAACCCCAATCCCGAACACCAAATCCTAATAGACCCTAAACCCTAATAGTTTCTAGACCTTAGACCTAAATAGACCCCAGATCCCAACCCCCAAACCCAAACCCTAACCCTAACCCCAAACCCAAACCCAAAACAGTGAACCCTCTAAAAACCCTCTAAACCCCAAACACTATACTCCAAATCCATAATCCAAAACCCAAAGCCCAAAACCCCAAAACCCTAATCCCCTAAAACCTTAAAACCCTAAAACCACCAAACCTAAACCTCAAAACCTAAAACCTAAAACCTAAACCCCAAACCCCAAATCCAAACTCGAAACTCGAAACTCGAAACCCCTAAAACCCTAACCCCTAAATCCCTAAACCCAAACCCCAAACCCTAATCCTAACCCGTAAACTCTAAACCCTAACCCCTAAGCCCTTAACCCTTAATCCTTAACCCCTAACTCTTAAACCCTAAACCCTAACCTCTAACCTCTAATCCTAAATCCTAAACCCTAAACCCTAAAAAATCCTAAACACACAAACCAAAAACCCCAAATCCCACACCGTAAACCCTAAAACCCCAACCCAAACCCCAAACCCTAACTCGTAAACTCTAAACCCTAAGCCCCCAACCCCTAACTCCTAAACCCTAATCCCTAACCCTAAATCCTAAACCCAAAAAAACCCTAAACCCACAAACCAAAAACCCCAAACCCCAAATCCCAAACCCTAAACCCCGAAATCCTAAAAACTAAACGAACCCCAAAACATGAAATCCCAAAACCCCAAAGCCCTAAACTCCAAACCCCCAACCCCAAGACCTAACCCCAAACCCCAAACCCCAAACCCCAAATCCTAAACCCAAACCCTACACCCTAACCACTGACCACAAATCCTAAACGCAAAACCCAAAAATCCCAAAACCCCAAATCACAAACCTTAAGCACTAAACCCTCAACCCTAAACCCCCAAACCCTAAAAGCCAAACCCTGAATCCCGAAACCCCAAAACCCAATTACCCCAAACCCTAAATCCTAAATTCTAAATCCCAAACTCCAAAACCTAACCCCATACTCCAAACCCTAAACCATAAACCCTACCATAACTCCCTAAACCCTAACCCTCTAACCCCAAAACTTCAAACCCCCAAAACCCCCAAACCCTAAACCTCAACCCTCGACCCTAGACCCTCAATCCTAAATTCTAGGGCCCCAACAACCAACCCCCAACCCCTTAACCCCAAACCCCAACACCCAAACCCCTAACCCTCAAACCTCAAACCCTAAATCTTAAACTCTAAAACCCTAAACTAATCTAAACCGCAAGCCCCTAACCCCTAAACCCCTAACCCCCAACCTCCCAAACCCTAAACCCTAAACCCTAAGGTTTAGGGTTTGGAATTTAGGGTTTGATGATGATGATGCGCGGATTGTCATGAGCAAGATGCTAAGTACGGCAATTGTATCCAGAGTGGAGACGATATTCATATAATTGGCTTGTGAAAGTCGGAAGAAATTATTGGGATCAGCATCGGCTCCCAGCAATGCGGTGAAGAGGTCTCCCCAACCACACACTAGTGCTAGCATCTAGTCAGGGGGGGTGGCGAAAAATTGATGCTGCTAAATGGGGCAGTGAAAAGGTCAGAGATGCGAGTGAATGTAATTGATTCGCAGATTATTTGAATCACGATGATCAATGACCTTATGCGATCTACGTAAGAGATCGTGGAAGTAGCCCGATCATTTACGGCATTAGTGAGTGCGGTCAGGGTAAGGGCTATGTTATTCATACATTGTCTGGAAACATGTTCCAGGGCATTATAGCCGTTATCGTAACCCAAAAAAGTGGATCCGGGAATTAGATGTGGAGTAGTAGGAGAAGTACACCCGAACTCCAAACACTCAGAATTCTCCAATTGGTAGGCGTCCAAGTAGGGGTTGTCCCGTGGAATGTTCAGCTTGATCCAATGGTTGTTGGTTCGCAGTATGATGTTAAACCATCGAGTGGGTCGATTTTGCTAAGCAGTAAGTGTGGAAATATTGTGTGAAAAGGTTTTTCCCAATTCAATGCGCAAGTCCTCAATGAAGTCCCTGTAAGCTCCACTACCGCTTTCAATGTTGAATTCTTTTGTGAATTCCGCCATTAATTGAATTCAAATTTACCATTGATAATAGTAATCAATCAATAGAAAAACATAAAAATAATAACTCAATGAAAGTGCTTGTAATTATCCTTTTTAACGTTGAATTCCGCCATTGACAATAATAATAAATCAATAACTAAAATAATAATAATTAAAAGTTAAAATATTAATAATTTAATAATATTAATAAATAGTTTTCATTTTTCTCATCTCAGGCATTATAGTCAAATCTTGAATCGAATCGTAAATCGTTTTGCTAAAATAATGAATCGTGAATCGTGTGATTCACTTTATTTGCGCCTGACTGCTAGTGTTAAATAAAATGAATCATACGATTCACAATTAATTATTTTAGCAAAACGATTCACGATTTGATTCAAGATTTGACAATAATGCCTGAGATGAGAAAAATAAAAATTATTTATTAATAGTATTTAATTATTACTATTTTAGCTTTTAATTATTATTATTTTAGCTACTGATTTATTATTATTGTCAATGACAGAATTTAATTGAGTTAATGGTGGAATTCAACGTTGAAAATGATAATTACAAACACTCCATTGAGTTATTATTTTTATGTTTTTCTATTGATCGATTATTAATGTCAGTGACAGAATTGATTTCAGTTACTGGTGGAATTCACAAAGGAGTTGAATGTTGAAAGGGATAGTGGAGCGTATAGGGACTTCATTGTGGACTTGCGCGTTGAATTGTGAGAGACCTTTCATACAATATTCCCGTACTTCTGGCTCGACAGAATCCATGCACTAGATGGTTCAACATCATACTGCGAACCAATGATCATTAGATCAGGCTGAGGATTCGATGGGACAACCTCTACTTGGATGCCTACCAAATGGAGTTTTTGAGGAGTGGTTAGAGTTCGGACGTACTTCTACACTTCCAATTCCCATATCCACTTTCTTGGGTTATGATAGCGGCTACAATACCCTGGAATGTATTTCCGGACAAGGTATAAATAACATAGTCGTTGGCCTAACTGCACTCACTAATGCCGTAAATGATCTGGCTACCTCCACGATCTCCTTCGCAGATCGCGCGAGGTCACTGATCATCGTGATTCAAATGATCTGCGAATCGAATAGATTCACTTGTATCGCCGATCATCTCGCTGCCATATTCAGCAGTAGTAGTTCTTCGCTACCCTTTGATTGGATGCTGGCACTAGTGCGTGGCTAGGGAGACCTCTTTGCCGCATTCCTACGAGGCAATGCTGATCTCAATAATTTATTCCGAATTTCGCAACCCAATGATATAAATATTAAGTCTGCTCTAGACGTGATTGCTGTACTTGGCATCTTGCTCAGGAGCGTCTATGCATCATAATCATCAAACCAGAAACTTTTAGGGTTTTTGGTTTTGGGTTTAGGGGTTTGGGTGTTGGGGTTTGGGTTTAGGGTTGGGGGGTTGAGGGTTTAGGGTTGGGGTTTTGGGAGTTGTGGCTTTTGGGGTTGGGGTTTAGGGTTTAGGGTAGGGTTTAGAGGGTTAGGGAAGGGGTCTGGGCTTAGGGTTTATGGTTTAGGGGTTGAGATTGGGGTTAGGGTTAGGGTTCGGGTTCAGGTTCAGGTTTCAAGGTGGGGGTCAGAGTCAAGGTTAAGGTTTTGGATTTAGGGTTTAGCAGTTAGAGTTTAGAGGTTGAGGGTTAGAGTTTTGCATTTTGGGTTTTGGATTTTTAAGGGGTTTAGGGTTTTTAGTGGGTTTGGGGTTTAGGATTTATGGTTCGGTGTTTAGGGTTTTGGGATTTGGCGTTTAGGCTTTGGTTTTAAGGGTTTTGAAACCCTAAACCCCAAACCCTAACCCGTAACCCCTAAAACGCTAACTCCTAAAAACCCTAACCCCTAACCCCTAAATCGCTAACTCCTAAAACCCTAAAACCCTATCCCCTAACACCTAAACTCCTAACCCGAACCCCAACAGCCAAACCCTAACTCCTAACCCCTAAGCCTAAACCCTAATCCCTAAACCATAAATCGTAAGCCCTAGACCCAAAACCCCTGACCCTAGACCTTAGATCCTAGAAACTAAACCCTAATGGACCTTAAATCTTAAACCTTAAATCCTAATAGACCCTAAACCCTAATAGACCCTAGACCCTAATAGACCCTAGACCCTAGACCCCAGACCCCAAAACCCCAATCCCCAACCGCAAACCCTAATAGACCCTAGACTCTAAACCCTAATAGTTCCTAGACCTTAACTCTAATAGACCATAGACCCTAATAGACCCTAGACCCATGACCTCAAACCCCAACCACAACCCTAAACCCTAAATAGTGAACCTCCTAAAAACCCTCTAAACCCCAAACCCAAAACCGAAAGCCCAAAACCCAAAACCAAGCTCGAAACTCGAAACCTCAAACCTGAACCCCTAAAACCGTAACCCTTAAACCTTAAACCCCTAACCTCTAACCCTAAATCCTAAACCTTAAATCCTAAACCCTAAAAAACCCTAAACCCTAAACCCCCAAACCCTAAAAGTTAAACCCCGGACCTCAAAATCTCGAAACCCCTAAACCCCAACATCTAACCCCAAACCCTAAACCATAAACCTTACCCTAACCTCTAAACCCTTAACCCTAAACCCCTAACCCCTAACCCTAAACCCTACACGCTAACCCCTAACCCCTAACCCCAAATCCAAAGCTGTAAACTCAAAACCCTAAACCCAAAACCCCAAAACCCCAAACTCTAAACCTCAACCCACGACCCTAAATCCTAAACCCTAGACCCTAGACCTTCAACCCTAAATCCTAAATCCTAAACCCCAAACCCCAACCCTCAATATCCAACCCCCCAACCGCTAACCCTTAACCGAACACCTAAACCTCAATCCTCAACACCCAAACCCCTAAACCCCGAACCCTTAAACCCCAAACGTTAAACCCCTAAAACCCTAAACTAAACCCCTAAACACCTAAAACACTAAACTAATCCTCCAAACCCCTAACCCCAATACCTAACCCCTAAACCCCTAACCCTCTAATCTCTAACCCCCTAAACCTTAAATCCTAAACCCTTATGCCATGTTTGTTTGGGTGGACATGAGCTTGGGATTGGACTAATAGTCCAATAAAATTATTAATCCGATATTTGGTTAAACAATTAAAGTACGGACTAATTATTTTAAACTTGACTATTAGTTAAGATAGGATACATAATCCAACGAATTCATAGTCCTAGGACTATTAGTCATGAGAATGCTAATCCAGTCCGCCCAAACAAACATGGCCTTAGGGTTTAGGGTTTGAGGTTTAGGGTTTGATGATGATGATGTGCGGACGCTCCTGAGCAAGATGCCAAGTGCAACAACTGCGTCCAGAGTGGACACGATATTCATATCATTGGGTTGCGGAAGTCAGAAGAAATTATTGGGATCAGCATCGGCTTGCAGCAATGCGGCAAAGAGGTCTTCCCAGTTACGCACTAGTGCCACCGTCCAATCAGGGGGTGGCGAAGAACTGCTGCTGTTAAATGTGGTAGCGAGAAGGTCGGAGATATGAGTGAATGTAATCGATTTGCAGATCATTTGAATCACGATGATCAGTGACCTCATGCAATTTGCGTAGGAGATTGTGGGGGTAGCCAGATCATTTACGGCATCAGTGAGTGCGGTCAGACTAAGGGCTATGTTATTCATACCTTCTCCGGAAACACGTTCCAGGGCATTGTAGCTGCCATCGTAATCCAAGAAAGTGGATTCGGGAATTAGATGGGGAGAAGTAGGAAAAGTACGCCCGAATTCAAACCACTCTGCAGAATTATCCAATTGGTAGGCGTCCAACTATAGGTTATGTCGTCGAATCCTCAGCCTGATGCAATGATTGTTGGTTCACAGTATGATGTTGAACCATTGAGTGTGTGGATTTTGCTAAACGGGAAGTAGGGGAATATTGTGTGAAAAGGTCTCTTCCAATTCAGCACGCAAGTCATCAATGAAGTTCCTGTAAGCTCCACTACCCTTTTCAATGTTGAACTCCTTTGTGAATTCCGCCATTAACTGGATTCAATTCTACGATTAACAATAATAATCAATCAATAGAAAAACATAAAAATAATAACTCAATGAAAGTACTTGTAATTATCCTTTTCAACGTTGAATTTTGCCATTAACTTAATTAATTCTGTCATTGACAAAAATAATAAATCAATAGCTAAAATAATAATAATTAAAAGCTAAAATGATAATAATTAAATAATATTAACAAATAATTTTTATTTTTCTCATCTCAGGCATTATTGTCAAATCTTGAATCAAATCGTGAATCGTTTTGCTAAATAATGAATCGTAAATTGTATGATTCACTTTATTTGCGCTCAATTGCTAATGTTAAATAAAGTGAATCATACGATTTACCATTCATTATTTTAGCAAAATGATTCACAATTCGATTCAAGATTTGACAATAATGCCTGAGATGAGAAAAATAAAAATTATTTATTAATAGTATTTAATTATTATTATTTTGGCTTTTAATTATTATAATTTAGTTATTGATTTATTATTATTTTAAATATTGATTTATTATTATTGTCAATGACAGAATTCAATTGAGTTAATGGTGGAATTCAATGTTGAAAAGGATAATTACAAGCACTCTACTGAGTTATTATTTTTATGTTTTTCTATTGATTGATTATTAATCTCAATGGCAGAATTGAATTCAGTTAATGGCATAATTCACAAAGGAGTTCAATTTTAAAAGGGGTAGTGGAGTGTATAGGAATTTCATTGAGGACTTGCGCGTTGAATTGGGAGAGGCCTTTTCACAATATATTCACGTTCTTCCCGCTAAGCAGAATCCATCCACTCGATGGTTCAACAACATACTGTGAACCAACAATCATTGGATCAAGTTCAGGATTCGACGGGATAACCTCTACTTGGTTGCCTACCAAAGAGAGTTTTTGAGGAGTGGTTGGAGTTCGGGTGTACTTCTTCTACTTTTTTGCATCTAATTTTCGGATCCAGTTTCTTGGGTTACGTTGGCGGCTACAATGCCCTTGAACGTGTTTCCGAATAAGATATGAATAACATATCCCTTGGTCCGACCACACTCACTAATGCTGTAAATGATCTGGCTACCTCCACGATCTCCTTTGCAGATCTCGCGAGATCACTGATCATCGTAATTCAAATGATCTGCGAATCGATTAGATTCACTCGTATCAAAGATTTTCTCGCTGCTACATTCAGCAGCAGCAGTTCTTTGCCACCCTCTGATTGGATGCTGGTATTAGTGCGTGGCTGGAAAGACCACTTTGTCGCATTCCTGCGAGCTGATGCTGATCCCAATAATTTCTCTGACTTTCGGAACCTAATAATATGACTATTGGGTCTGCTCTGGACGTGGTTGCCGTACTTAATATCTAGTTCAGGAGTGTCTTCGCATCATAATTATCGAATCCTGAACCCTAAGGGTTTAGAGTTTAGGGTTTCAGGGTTTAGTTTAGGGTTTTAGGGGTTTGAGATTGGAATTGTTTGGGTTGAGGTCGTGAGTTTTGGGTTGAACGTTTAGGTTTTTTTTTTATGTTTTTATGGGGTTTAGGATTCTTAACGAATTAGGATTTAGGGTTTTTAGGGGATTTAGTGCTTTTAGGGGGTTTGGGGTTTAGAATTTAGGGTCTGAGTTTGGGGTTTGGGGTTTGGGGTTTAGGTTTTATGGGTTGGGGTTTGGGGTTTTGGTTTTGGGTTTTAAGAGTTCTGATACCTTAAATCCCAAACTCAAACGCTAACCCCTAACCCATAAACCCCTAACCCCAACTCCAACCCCAACCTCAACCCCAACCCCCACCCCTTGACTGCTCACCCCTAAGCCTAAATCCTAAACCCTTGACCCAAAACCCCTGACCCTAGACCTTAGACCCTAGACCCTAAGCCCTAATAAACCTTAAATCCTAAACCCTAAATCCTAATAGACCCTAGACTTTAGACCCTAAACCCTAATAGTTCATAGACCCTAAGCCCTAATAGTTCCTCGACCTGAAACTCTAATAGTCCCCAGATCCGAATAGACCCTAGACCCTAGACCTCAACCCCTAAAACCCAACCCCAAACCTCAAACCCTAAATAGTGAACCCCCTAAAAACCTTCTAACCCCCTAAAAACCCTCTAAACCCCAAACACAAAACCCAAAACCTAAGGCCCAAAACCCCAAAACCCTAAAACCACAAAACCTAGACCTCAAACCCCAAACCCCAATCCCAAACGTGAAACTCGAAACCCAAACCCCTAACACCGTAACCCTTCACCCCTAAACCCCTAACCCTAATCCCTAATCCCTAACCCCTAACCTAAATCCCAAACTCTAAACCCTAAAAAATTCTAAACCCTCAACCCAAAACGCAAAACCCAAAAACCCCCAAACCCCTAACCTCAAACCCTAAATACCAAGCCCTAAACCCTAAACCCCCAATCCCTAAATGCTAAACCCTGAACACCGAAACCCCAAACCCCCAACCATAAAACCGTAACCCCTAACCCCAACCCCAACACCTAACCTCAAGCCCTAAACCATAAACCCTGTCCTAACCCCTAACCCCTGCACTCCTAACCCCCAACCTCTAGCCCCTAACCCTAAACCTTATAGCCTAACCTTTAATCCCTAATCCCAAATCCTAAACCCTAAATCTTAAACTCTAATTCTTAAAAAGCCCAAAACCCAAAACCCGAAAACACCAAACCCCAAATCCCAAGCCCTAAACACAAAAACAAAAACCCCAAAACCCAAAAATTCGAAAACACTAAACCTCAAATCTCAAACCCTAAACCCGAAACCCCGAAACCCAAAAACTCCAAACCTTAACCCTAAACCCTAAATCCTAAATCCTAAACCCAAAATCCTAAATCCCAAACTCCAAAACCTAACCCCAAACACCAAACCCTAGACCATATACCATAAACCCTACCCTAACCCCCTAAACCCTATCTTAAACCCTAAACTTTAAACCCTAACACCCTAACCCTCTAACCCTAAACCTTCAAACCCCCAAACCCAACTGCCAAACCGCCAAACCCTAAACCTTAAACCATAAACCCCAACCCTTGACCCTACACCGTCAACCCCAAACCATAGACCATCAATCCTAAATCCTAAACTCTAAACCCCAAACACCAATCCCTACCACCCAACCTCCCAACCCCTAGCCCTCAACCCCCAACCCTAAACTGAACACCTAAATCCCAACACCCAAACCCCTAACCCTTAGACCCCAAACCCTAAACCCAAAAACCCTGAAACTCGAGACTAAACCCCTAAAACCCTAACCCCAACCTTTAACCCCTAACCCCCTAACTCCTAACCCCCAAACCCTAACCCTCAACCCCCAGCCCTAAACCGAACACCTAAACCCCAACACCCAAACCCCTAACCCTTAAACCCCAAACCCTAAACCCAAAAACCCTAAAACTCGAAACTAAACCCCTAAAACCCTAACCCCAACCTTTAACCCCTAACCCCTAACCCGCTAACCCCTAACCCCCTAACTCCTAACCCTCAAACCCTAAACATTAAACCCTAAGGGTTTAGGGTTTAGGGTTTGATGATGATGCGCGGACGCTCCTGAGCAAGATGCCAAGTACGGCAACCGCGTCCAGAGCGGACATGATATTCATATCGTTGGGTTGTGAAAGTCGGAAGAAATTATTGGGATCAACATCGGCTCACAGCAATACGGCAAACAAGTTTCTGTAGCCACGCACTAGTGCCAACATCCAATCAGGGAGTGGTGAAGAACTACTACTGCTGAATGTGACCGCGAGAAGGTTGGAGATGCGAGTGAATGTAATCGATTTGCGGAACATTTGAATCACGATGATCAGTGACCTCATGCGATCTGTGTAGGAGATAGTGGAGGTGGCCAGATCAGTTACGGTATTAGTGAGTGCGATCGGGCCAAGGGCTATGTTATTCATACCTTGTTCGGAAACACGTTCCAGGACATTGTAACCGCTATCGTAACCCAAGAAACTGGATCTGGGAATTAGATGTAGAGAAGTAGAAGTACTCCCGAACTCCAACCACTCCTCAGAATTTTCCAATTAGTAGGCGTCCAAGTAAAGGTTGTCCTGTCGAATCTTCAGCCTCATCTAATGATTATTGGTTCGTAGTATGATGTTGAACCATCGAGTGGGTGGATTTTGCTGAGCAGGAAGTACGCGAATATTTTGTGAAAAGGTCTCTCCCAATTCAACGCGCAAGTCCTCAATGAACTCCCTGTAAGCTCCACTACCCTTTTCAACGTTGGACTCCTCTGTGAATTCCGCCATTAACTGAATTCAATTTTGCGATTGACAATAATAATCAATCAATAGAAAAACATAAAAATACTAACTCAATGGAGTGCTTGTAATTATCATTTTCAACATTAAATTCTGCCATTAACTCAATTGAATTCTGTCATTGACAATAATGATAAATCAATAGCTAAAATAATAACAATTAAACGCTAAAATAATAATAATTAAATAATATTAGTAAATAATTTTCATTTTTATTATCTCAGGCATTATTATCAAATCTTGAATCGAAACGTGAATCTTTTGCTAAAATAATGAATCGTGAATCGTATTATTCATTTTATTTGTGCTGGACCGCTAGTGTTAAATAAAGTGAACCATACGATTCACTATTCATTATTTTAGTAAAACGATTCACGATTCGATTGAAGATTTGACAATAATGCCTGAGATGAGAAAAATAAAAATTATTTATTAATAGTGTTTAATTATTATTATTTTAGTTATTGATTTATTATTATTTTAGTTACTGATTTATTATTATTGTTAATGGTAGAATTCAATTGGGTTAATGGCAGAATTTAACGTGTAAAAGGATAATTACAAGCACTCCATTGAGTTATTATTTTTATGTTTTTCTATTGACTGATTATTAATGTCAATGTCAGAATTGAATTCAGTTAATGACGGAATTCACAAAGGAGTTCAACGTTGAAAGGGGTAGTGGAGCGCACATGAACTTCATTAAGGACTTGCACGTTGAATTGGGAGAGACCTTCTCACACAATATTTCCATAATTCCCGCTCAGCAGAATCCACCCATTCGATGGTTCAATATCATACTGCGAACCAACAATCATTGGATCAAGCTGAGGATTCGACGGGACAACCTTTACTTGAACGTCTACCAAATGGAGTTTTTGAGGACTTGTTGGAGTTCGGGTGTACTTCTTCTACTTCTCCACATCTAATTCCCGGATTCACTTTCTTGGGTTATGATGGTAGCTATAATGCCCTGGAGTGTGTTTCCGGACAAGGTATGAATAACATAGGCATTGGCCTGACTGTACTCTCACTAATGTCGTAAATGATCTGGCTACCTCCACGATCGCCTTCGCAGATCGCGCGAGGTCACTGATCATCGTGATTCAAATGATCTGCGATTCGATTAGATTCAGTCGTGTCTCCGATCTTCTCGCTGCCATATTAAACAGTAGTAGTTCTTTGCCACTCCTTGATTGGATGCTGGCACTAGTGTGTGGCTGGGAAGACTTCTTTGCCGCATTTTCGCGAGGCAACGCTAATCCCAATAATTTCTTCCGACTTCTATAACCCAATGATATGAATATTGTGTCAGCTCTGGACGTGATTTCTGTACTTGGCATCTTGCTCAAGAGTGTCTGCGCATCATAATAATCAAATCCCAAATCTTAAACCCTAAGGATTTAGAGTTTAGTGGTTTGGGTGTTAGGGTTTGGGTTTAGGATTGGGGTTTTGGAGTTTAGGTTTGAGGGTTGAGGGTTGGTGTTTAGGGTTTGGGTTTGGGATTTTGGGTTTAAGGTAGGGTTGGGTTTACGGTTTGGTGTCAGGGTTTGGGGTTTGTGGTTTTAGGGTTTAGTGTTTCGTGGTTTAGGATTTATGATTTAGGGTTGGGGTTTTAGGAGTTTAGGGTTTGTGGTTTTCAGGTTTAGGGTTAGGGTTTTGGGGTTAGGGGTTAGGGTTTAGGGTTAGGGTGTATCGTTTAGGATTTAGGGGTTTAGGTTGGGGTTTGGGGTTCGGGTTGGGGGTTTCGAGTTCGAGTTTTGGGGTCGGGGTCGGGGTCGGGGTCGAGGTTTGGGGTTTCAGGTTTGGGTTTTGTGTTTAGCGTTTAGGGTTTAGGGTTACGAGTTGAGGGTTAGGGTTGAGGGTTTTAGGTTTTGGGTTCTTAAGGGGTTTAGGGTTCTTAGGGGATTAGGATTTAGGGTTTTTAGGGGTTTGGAGTTTAAGGTTTATGGTTTGTGATTTTGGGGTTTGGATTTTGGATTTTGGGTTTCGGGTTTAAGGGTTTTGAAACCTTAAATTCCAAACCCCAAACCCTAACCCTAACTCCTAAATCCTAAACCGTAAAACCTTAACTCGTAACCCCAACGCTTAACCCCTAACCCTAAACCTTAACTAGTAACCCCTAACCTCTAAACCCCTAACCCAAACCTGAAACCCAAACCCCTAAAACCCTAAAACACTAACCCCTAAACCCCTAAACCCAAACTCCAAACCCCAAACCCTAATCCCTTAACTCTGAACCCCAAACTCTGAACCCTAACCGCTAAAACCCAAACCCCTGAACGCCTAACGCTGAACCGCTAACCCCTAACCCCTAATCCTAAATACCCTAAACCCTAACCCCTAACCCCTAATCCTAAATCCTAATCCCTAGTCCTTAAAAACCCAAAACCCTCAACCCAAAACCCAAAAACCAAAAGTCCCCAAAACCCCATACCCAAAACCCCAAATCCCAAACCGAAAACCCTAAACCCCCAAACCCTAAAAGTTAAACCCCAAAGCCCCAAATCCCATAACCCTAAACCCCAAACCCCAAATCCTAAACTCTACCCTAACCCCTAATCCCTAAATTGCTAACACCTAACCCTAAACCCTCCACCCTAACCCCAAACCGTAAACCCTAAAAAATCCTAAACCCAAAACCAAAGCCAAAACCCAAAAACCCAAAAACCCCAAACCCCAAGTCCCAAACCCTAAACACTAAATTCTAAACCCCCAAACCCTAAAAGCCAAATCCCGAATATCGAACCCCGAAACTGCGAAACCCAAAAACCCTAAACCCTAATGCCTAAACCTTAAACCCTAAACCTTAAACCCCAAAACTCGAAAATCTAACCCCAAAGCCAAAACCCTAAACCCTAAACCATAAACCCTACCTAACCTCCTAAACCCTACCCAAACCTTAGCCCCTAACCCTCTAACCTCAAACCTTGAAACCCCCAACCCCAACCCCCAAACCCTTAAACCCTAAACCCACCTTGACCCTCAACCTTAGACCCTAGACCCTCAACCCTAAATCCTAAATCCCAAACCCAAACCCCCAACACCCCAACACCCAACCCCTAACCCCCAACTCTAAACCGAACACCTAAACCCTAAACCCCAACACCCAAACCCTAAAACCCCAAACCCTAAACCCCTAAAATGTTAAAACCCTAAACAAAACCTCTAAACCCCAAGCCCCTAACTTCATACCCTTACCCCCCAGCCCCTAACCCCCCAACCCCAAAACCCTAAACCCTAAAACCTTAGGGTTTAGGCTTACGGGTTGGGGTTTAGGATTTGATGATGATGATGCGCGGACGCTCCTGAGTAAGATGCCAAGTACGACAACCGCGTCCAGAGCGGACACAATATTCATATCGTTTGGTTGCGGAAGTCGGAAGAAATTATTGAGATCAACATCGGCTCGCAGCAATGCAACAAACAGGTCTCCGTAGCCACGCACTAGTGCCAGCATCTAATTAGGGGGTGGTGAAGAACTAGTACTGTTGAATGTGACCGCAAGAAGGTTGAATATACGAGTGAATATAATCGATTTGCAAAACATTTGAATCAAGATGATCAGTGACCTCATGCGATCTGAGTAGGAGATCGTGGAGGTAGCTAGATCATTTGCGAGATTAGTGAGTGCGGTCGGGCCAAAGGTTATGTTATTCATATCTTGTCCAGAAACACGTTCTAGGGCATTGTAGCCGCTATCGTAACCCAAGAAACTGGATCCGGAAATTAGATGTAGAGAAGTAGAAGTACTCTTGAACTCCAACCATTCCTCAGAATTCTCCAATTAGTAGGCGTCCAAGTAAAGGTTGTCCTATCGAATCCTTAGTCTGATCTAATGATTGTTGGTTCGTAGTATGGTGTTGAACCATCGAGTGGGTGGATTTTTGCTGAGCAGGAAGTACGGGAATATTGTGTGAAAAGGTCTCTCACAATTCAACGCGCAAGTTCTCAATGAAGTCCCTGTAAGCTCTACTACCTTTTTCAACGTTGAACTCCTTTGTGAATTCCGTCAATAACTGAATTCAATTTTGCGATTGACAATAATAATCAATCAATAGAAAAACATAAAAATACTAACTCAATGGAATGCTTGTAATTATCATTTTCAATGTTGAATTCTGTCATTAACTCAATTGAATTCTGTCATTGACAATAATGATAAATCTATAGCTAAAATAATAATAATAATTAAAAGCTAAAATAATAATAACGAAATAATATTAGTAAATAATTTTCATTTTTCTTATCTCATGCATTATTATCAAATCTTGAATCGAATCGTGAATCTTTTGCTAAAATAATGAATCATGAATCGTATGATTCACTTTATTTGTGTCGGACCGCTAGTGTTAAATAAAGTGAATCATACGATTCACTATTCATTATTTTAGTAAAACGATTCACGACTCGATTGAAGATTTGACAATAATACATGAGATGAGAAAAATTAAAATTATTTATTAATAGTATTTAATTATTATTATTTTAGCTATTTATTTATTATTATTTTAGCTACTGATTTATTATTCTTGTCAATGACAGAATTCAATTGGGTTAATGGCAGAATTCAACGTGTAAAAGGATAATTACAAGCATTCCATTGAGTTATTATTTTTATATTTTTCTATTGACTGATTATTAATGTCAATGTTAGAATTGAATGCAGTTAATGACGGAATTTACAAAGGAGTTCAACGTTGAAAGGGGTAGTGGAGTGTACATGAACTTCATTGAGGACTTGCACGTTGAATTGGGAGAGACATTCTCACACAATGTTCACATACTTCCCGCTTAGCAGAATCCACCCACTCGATGGTTCAACATCATAGTGCGAACCAACAATCATTGGATAAGGTTGAGGATTCGACGGGACAACCTTTACTTGGACGCCTACAAAATGGAGTTTTTGAGGACTGGTTGGAGTTCGGGTGTACTTTTACTTCTCCACATCTAATTTTCGAATCCACTTACTTGGGTTATGATGGTAGCTATAATGTCTTAGAGTGTGTTTCCGGACAAGGTATGAATAACATAGCCCTTGGCCTGATTGTGCTCACTAACGTTATAAATGATCTAGCTACCTCCACGATCGCCTTCACAGATCGCACGAGGTCACTGATCATCGTGATTCAAATGATCTGCAAATTGATTAGATTCAGTCGTGTCTCCGATCTTCTCGCTGCCATATTCAGCAGTAGTAGTTCTTCGCCACCCCCTGATTGGATGCTAGCATTAGTGCGTGGCTGGGGAGACTTTTTTGCCGCATTCTCGTGAGGCAACGCTAATCCCAATAGTTTCTTCCGACTTTCGTAACCCAATGAAATGAATATTGTGTCAGCTCTGGACGTGATTTTTATACTTGGCATCTTACTCAAGAGTGTCCGTGCATTATAATCATCAAACCCCAAATCCTAAATCCTAAAGATTTAAGATTTAGAGTTTAGGGGTTTGGATGTTAGGGTTTGGGTTTAGGATTGGAGTTTAGGTTTGAGGGTCTAGGGTTGAGGGTTGGTGTTTAGGGTTTGGGGTTACGGTTTAGGGTTTTGGGTATAAGGTAGGGTTTACAGGGTTGGGGTTAGGTTTACGGTTTGGTGTCAAGGTTTTGGGGTTTAGGGTTTGGGGTTTTAGGGTTTAGTGTTTTGTGGTTTAGGATTCATGATTTAGGGTTGGGGTTTTAGGAGTTTAGGGTTTGTGGTTTTCGGGTTTAGGGTTTGAGATTTGGGGTTAGGGTTTTGGGGCTATGGGCTAGGGGTTAGGGGTTAGGGGTTAGGGTTAGGGTTAGGGTTTATCATTTAGGATTTAGGGGTTTAGGTTGGGGTTCGGGGTTTCGGGGTTGGGGTTTTAGGTTTGGGTTTTTGGTTTAGCGTTTAGGGTTTAGAGTTTAGGATTAGGAGTTGAGGGTTAGGGTTGAGAGTTTTAGGTTTTGGATTCTTAAGGGGTTTAAGGTTCTTAAGGGATTAGGATTTAGGGTTTTTAGGGGTTTGGGGTTTATTGTTTGTGGTTTTGGATTTTGGGTTTCGGGTTTAAGGGTTTTGAAATCCTAAATCCCAAACCCCAAACCCCAACCTTAACTCCTAAACCCTAAATCGTAAAACTTTAACTCCTAACCCTAACGCCTAACTCTTAACCCCAACGCCTAACCCCTAACCCTAAACCTTAACTCGTAACCCCTAAACCCTAAACCCCTAACCCAAACCTGAAACCCAAACCCTTAAAATCCTAAAACACTAACCCTTAAACCCCTATACCCCTAAACCCAAACCCCAAACCCTAATCCCTAAACTCTAAACCCTAACCCCTAAAACCCTAACCTGTAAACGCCTAACCCTGAACCTCTAACCACTAACCCCTAACCCCTAACCCCTAATCCTAAACCCTAACCCTTAAATCCCTAATCCTTATCCTAAACACTAATCCCTAATAACCCAAAACCCTCAACCCAAAACCCAAAACTCAAAAACCAAAAGGCCCCAAAACCCCATACTTGAAACCCCATACCCAAAACCCCAAACCGAAAACCCTAAACCCCCAAACCCTAAAAGCTATATCCCGAAACCCAAAAACCCCAAATCCTGTAACCCTAAACCCCAAACCCTAAACTCTACCCTAACCCCTAATCCCTAAATTGCTAACCCCTAACCCTAAACCCTGCACCCAAAACCCAAAACCAAAGCCCAAAACCCCAAGTCACAAACCCTAAACCCTAAATTCTAAACCCCCAAACCCTAAAAGCTAAATCCCGAACACTGAACCTCGAAATCCAAAAACCCCAAACCCTAATCCCTAAACCATAAACCTTAAACCCCAAACTCGAAAATCTAACCGCAAAAGCCAAAAGCCAAAACCCTAAACCCTAAATCCTACCTAACCTCTTAAACCCTACCCTAAACACTAAACCCTAACCCCTAACCCTCTAACCTCAAACCTTGAAACCCCCAACCCTAACCCCCAAACCCTAAACCCACCTTGACCTTCAACCTTACACCCTAGACCCTCAACCCTAAATCCCAAACCCAAACCCCCAACCCCCAACACCCCAACACCCAACTCTAAACCGAACACCCAACACCCAAATCCCAACACCCAAACCCTAAAACCCCAAACCCTAAACCTGAAACCCCTAAAATGTTAAAACCCTAAACAAAACCTTTAAACCCCAAACCCCTAACTCCATACCCTTAGCCCCCAGCCCCTAACCCCTCAATCCTAAACCCTAAAACCTTAGGGTTTAGGCTTACGGTGTCACGACCCAAATCCGCCCCTAAAAATTTGGGCATGACCCATTCGAAAACGGACACTAAACCTGATAAATATTATCTATGGGGCCTGAATGGAAGCATTTCATATCATATAATAGTATAAAAAAATATCCATTGAGCTACCACTACTATGCCAGGATCACAGACAGGTCATAATGCAGATAAATATACATTGACGTGTTTTTGGAAATAGCTAAATACATATACATATACATCAAGCTTAATAAATATTTAGGGTACAAATTAAAACTTAGCAAAACTCCAAAAGTTAAACGGTCAACATCTAACAGCTCAGACACTCAAGGCTTGGCAACTGGTAACGGAAGCCACAGGTTAAGGTTGACCTCCAGGTTGAGTGCCTACAGAAACAGACATAAGTAAAGTGAGTCAAGCTCAGTGAATAATAGCACATAATAATTTAATGCTCAACATGACTTGTAATACATATTATGCCAAACTGCAACAAAGTAGAGTAATAGACGAATACATAAACAATAAATAAATACGATAGCATAACCCGCATTCACGTGAATCTTGTTACATTACGGTTACGCAAACTATCACAGGTTGCTCTGACGAATGCATAATCGTCTCATACATGTATCAAAACATCATAAATACGTCTTGATAAGGACGTAATAATTTACCTCATGCCACCAAGTTGTAGGTTCATAAAGCTATCTTGTAAACAACGAGAATGTGAGTATTCAACATCAAATATAAATAAGGCATACTACTTAATATTGCTCTTAGATTTCCATGATTTACTATAATGGGAACAACAATTATTTACAAGAAACACATGTGTCATTTCAATACTATTTCTTGAAGACAAAACCATTCACAATTTAATGCACATTGCATAATGATGCTAGACTGTAATGTTCATCTTATAGGCCCCAAACAACCTTGTGTTCACAATTTCACATAGTTTTACAAATTGGCCCTTTGGCTGAGGAGTCACACATTCACATATCGGCTTTTAGCCTCATAGTCACATTTCACATAATTTCACAAAGGCTCGTAGCCACACGACATTCTAAATGGCTCTAGGCCACATTGGTTCCTGAGATGGCTTTAAGCCACATTAGTTCTAAATTCATACTTTCCTTGGTACATTTGAAGTTCACAAGTTCGCACATATGACGTGTATGACTTCGCAATCTTTTCCGACATTCCCACAATTTCATAATGATTCGTTATATTATATCATCATTAGTTTGATGACAAGGTTTGTAACATCAAAACATAACGCCGATAATAATGAATTAGAGTAAGGATTCATTGAGGTACTATTACTCACAAGCGTTGGTGAAACATTTATACCTCCCGTAGCGTGTCCTACACACATATGAAATCTCACATTAATTCTTTAAATCATTTCTCCTAATTTTCCCTTATCATTTTAACATGATTTACAAGGCCCACAACAAGATTCATTCGTAACTTTTAACATTATATCAAAACATCATAGGAATCTAATTAAACTTGTTCACATATCATTCAATCCCCAATTTCACTATTCTATTTCCAATTTGGCCCAATTCATGGGTTAACAACATCAATTAACTTAGGGTTTCAAGAAACAATGAGGATTGTCATCAACAATTCCAACTCCTTAAATCACCACTTTATATTCCACACTATTTAACATTATTTAACTCAATACCACCAAATATAATTCCACATAATTCTATTTAAATTGCTAAGGCCCAATTCAACATTCCAAAGTCAAGTTTACCTCATCCACATTATTAACAAACCTTTCTTCCCAATTTCCTTTCTCATTAAAACATAATTCACAATACTCAAACAAAGTTCATTCAGAATTTTAAACATAATTTCCAAGTATCACTAAATTCTAATTAAACTTGTATATACCTAATTCAATATCCCAATTTCATTATTCTACTTTCGATTTGGACCAACTCTTTGGTTATCAACCTTAATCAACCTAGGGTTCCAACAAAATATTGAAATTTCAAGAAATAATTAACTCATTAACCCAACACTTTATATTCTAATTTTTCCATTGATTAAACATCTAAGATCCATAATTCATCATTTAAACCCATCAATTGGTCCCTCCATGCCTCAAATCCGAAATTCCCAAATCTTATAAGTTACTCAATATGCTTCAAAATGCAAATTTATACATTAATACAATGGAACTACCACCACTCTAGCTCTTAATGTAAATCTTGAAGGAGATTAGAACCCTTACCTCAAGAATCAACAAAGGAGCAAGCTTGAGACGAAACCTCCGCAAATCCAAGTTCCAATCGGTTAAAAACGTTGCTCTTCTCTTATTCTCCATCCTTGATGCCAAAATCATAGTGGATTGTTGCTCAAACTAGAGGAGATCAAGGTTTTGGGGCTAGGGTTTCGAAGGGTTTCAGACCTAGGAGAAGAGGAAATAAGAAAGGGGAAAGAAAATGTGGAAAAATATCTCAAAATCTCGCTTTTAGAGCTGCTGTCCCGTAATTCCCGCTCGAGCGTCCATTTTCCCGCTCGAGCGGACCTGTTCCAGCACAGATTTCCAAAACTTCAAATAGGTGTAACTCTCCCATCCGGACTCCGTTTTAGGTCGTTCTTGTGCTCAAATTGAAGCCCCGGAAATAAGATTTCCAATGGTTCTAACCTCACATCCAAATTCAAAGTGAGGAAAAGAAAGGGCAAATGAATGACGGTTGGTCGTAAACGAATTATTCCAATTAAAGTTTTTAGTCCCATCTTACTCTACCATCATCTTATCATCTCAATTAATATCCCAAAATAAGGGAAGAACATTTCAAATACACTAAGAAGAACATCAAAAATGAGTCCACATGCTTCAGAACCAAACTTACCCAGGCGACTCCGCCGGCGCCCAACCTTGCGCCGAGCGGCAGAATCAACAAAGTCGCCCGCTCAAGCGTAAACTCCCCCCCCCGAGCGGAGAATCACAACTCCCAGAATCTTAGACCGTCTGAAAAATTGCTGGAAACCCCAAAAGTCTGCTCGAGCGGCCACTCCGCTCGAGTGAAGGAAAGAATTTCTGGGTCGTTACATACGGTTTGGGGTTTGGGGTTTAGGATTTGATGATGATGCGCAAACGCTCCTGAGTAAGATGTCAAGTACGGCAACCGCGTCCAGCGCTGACACGATATTCATATTGTTTGGTTGCGGAAGTCAGAAGAAATTATTGGGGTCAACATCGGCTCGCAGCAATGCAGCAAACAGGTTTCCATAGCTACGCACTAGTGCCAGCATCCAATTAGGGAATGGTGAATAACTATTACTGCTGAATGTGACGGCGAGAAGGTTGGAGATACGAGTGAATGTAATCGATTTGCAGAACATTTGAATCACGATGATCAGTGGCCTCATGTGGTCTGCGTAGGAGATCATGGAGGTAGTCGGATCATTTACGGCATTAGTGAGTGTAGTCGGGCCAAGGGCTATGTTATTCATACCTTGTCTGGAAACACGTTCCAGGGCATTGTAGCCGCCATCGTAACCCAAGAAACTGGATCCGGGAATTAGATGTAGAGAAGTAGGAGAAGTACCCCCGAACTCCAACCACTCCTCAGAGTTCTCCAATTAGTAGGCGTCCAAGTAAAGGTTGTCCTGTCGAATCCTCAGCCTGATCGAATGATTGTTGGTTCGTAGTATGATGTTGAACCATCGAGTGGTTGGATTTTGCTGAGCAGGAAGTACGGGAATATTGTGTAAAAAGGTCTCTCCTAATTAAATGCGCAAGTTCTCAATGAACTCCCTGTAAGCTCTAATACCCTTTTCAACGTTGAACTCCTTTGTGAATTCCGCCATTAACTGAATTCAATTTTGTGATTGACAATAATAATCAATCAATAGAAAAACATAATAATACTAACTCAATGGAGTGCTTGTAATTATCATTTTCAACATTGAATTCTTCCATTAACTAAATTGAATTCTGTCATTGATAATAATAATAAATCAATAGCTAAAATAATAATAATTAAATAATATTAATAAATAATTTTTATTTTTCTCATCTCAGACATTAGTGTCAAATCTTGAATCGAATTGTGAATCGTATGATTCACTTTATTTGCGTTCGATCACTATTGTTAAATCAAGTAAATCATACGATTTACTATTCATTATTTTAGCAAAACAATTCAAAATTCGATTTAACATTTGACAATAATGCATGAGATGAGAAAAAAGAAAGTTATTTATTTATAGTATTTAATTATTATTATTATTTTAGCTTTTAATTATTATTATTTAAGTTATTGTTTTATTATTATTTTAGCTATTGATTTATTATTATTGTCAATGATAAAATTCAATTGAGTTAATAGCAGAATTCAACGTTGAGAATGATTTACAAGCACTCCATTGAGTTAAAATTTTTATGTTTTTGTATTGATTGATTATTAATGTCAATAGCATAATTGAATTCAGTTAATGACGAAATTCACAAAGAAGTTCAATGTTGAAAGGGGTAGTGGAGCATACAGGGACTTCATTGAGGACTTGCACATTGAATTAGGAGAGACCTTTTCACACAATATTCTCATACTTCCCGTTCAGTAGAATCCACTCACTCAATGGTTCAACATCATACTGCGAACCAACAATCATTGGATCAGACTGAGGATTCGACGGGACAACCTTTACTTGGACGCCTACCAAATGGAGTTTTTGAGGAGTGGTTGGAGTTCGGACGTACTTTTTCTACTTCTCCATTTCTAATTCCCAGATCCACTTTCTTGGGTTAGGATGACGGCTACAATGCCCTGGAACGTGTTTCCGGACATGGTATGAATAACATAGCCGTTGGCCTGACCGCACTCACTAATGCCGTAAATGATCTGGCTACCTCTATGATCTCCTTCGTAGATTGCGCGAGGTTAATGATCATCGTGATTCAAATGATTTGCGAATCGATGAGATTCAATCGTATCTCTGATCTTCTCGCTGCTAAATTCAGTAGCAGTAGGTATTCGTCTCCCCCTTATTGGACGTGGGCACTAGTATGTGGCTGGGGAGACTTCTTTGTCGCATTCCTGCTAGCCGATGCTGATCCCAATAATTTCTTCCGACTTCCGCAACCCAATGATATAAGTATTGTGTTCTCTCTGGACGTGGTTGGCGTACTTAGCATCTTGCTCCGGAGCGTCCGCGCATCATAATAATCAAACCATAAACCCGTAGGGTTTAGTTTAGGGGTTAGGGATTTAGGGTTTGAGGTTTAGGGGTTTGGGTTGAGGGTCGGGGCTGGGGGTTTAGGGGTTAGAGGGTTAGGGTAGGTTTTATGGTTTGGAGTTTGGTGTAGGGTTTAGGGGGTTAGGGTATGTTTTATGGTTTAGGGTTTGGTGTCTAGTGTTAGGGTTTGGGGTTTCAGGGTTCGGAATTTGGGGGTTTAGGTTTGGAGTTTTCGTGTTTAGGGTTTAGTGTTTCAGAGTTTAGGGGTTTGGGGTTAGCGGTTAGGATTTCGGGTTAGGGATTAGGTGTTAGGGGTTAGTTTTTAGGGTTTAGGGGTTTAGGTTGGGGATTGCGGTTCGGGTTGCGGGTTTTGGGTTTCCTTGTGGGGTTTGGGTTTAGAGGTTAGGGTTGACGGTTTAGGATTTTGCATTTTTGGTTATGGATTTTGGGTTTTAAGGGGGTTTAGGGTTCTTAAAGGGTTAGAATTTAGGATTTAAGATTTAGGATTTGCGATGATTGGGGGTTTTGGGTTTCGGGTTTAAGGGTTTTGAAATCCCAAATCCTAAACACCTAACCCCTAAAACCCTAAACCCTAACCCCTAAACCCCCAATCCGAATACCCAACCCCAACCCTAACCCCAATACCCAACCCTTAACTCCTAACCTCTAAGCCCCTAACCCCTGACCCTAGACCCTATAACCTAGACCCTCGACCCTAGTCCCTAGTCCCTAGACCCTAAACCCTAATAGACCTTAAATGCTATTAGACCCTAGACCCTCCTATTAGACCCGAGACCCTAGATGTAACGCCCTAAATTTCTAGCCCAAATGATAATACAACAATCAGGGCTCTTTCAAGAAAAGCCGAATATAAATCTCCAAACTTACATTACATGATACAATAGTTCTTCATGCAACAATATATTAATCCAACAAGTAAATAAAAAAATAAATACTTCCAAGGGTTTACAAGTTTCCAAGGTTTGAGCCTAGTTACACAAAACGGTTATTCAAACCCACACACATACAGCCCTTAGCTTACACACAGAGTCACTGCAAAATGAGTCTCGTACTCTCAACACACATTTCTTCGCCTTTAGTCAGGCGGCATCACCATTGTGGAAGCCGAATATCAGTACATGCAGGGAAGTCAAATAATTCTGACCATAATCAGGATATATATTATATTCGGCTCCGTCCTGTACGATCCTGAAGTCAAATGCACTAATCAACCATAAAACCAGCTGAACAGAAGGCTGAGTGGCAATTGGCATATGACAAAAGGGGCCGAATGAGCAATCACACGATGGATTAAGAGTGGGTCCGACCCTAGGGCCCAAGAGCTAATATAAATAGAGGAAGATCAACCAAAGAAAGGTATGTGAGAACAAACCCAAATACTTAAGACTTAAGTAAATAAGAGACCTATACTAACTTGTTTGTCGGAATGCTAATTCCGGCACCCCCGACCGGAGTGTTAATCCCTTTTTCAAGTGGTAATCAGAGGATCAGGGACACCCTTCAGGATCCAAGAGTATTTCCAAACCTACTTCCCCACAATTGGCGTCGTCTGTGGGAATACTAAAGCGTATTCATGGTAAGCGTCAGAGAAGATCCTCCGATAGTCGCTGATGAAACTACACTGAGAGACAACCTCACTCCAAGAAACATGCTGGGACCAGAGAATATTGCTGCGCGAAGTGCCTTGAACTTTGATTCAGTAACTCAGACCTCACCATCAACTTCAATGCATGAGACAATGCAGACGATTATGGATCAAGTAAAGTGAAATGAACAGCGGCTGGAGAACATGATGGCTGAGAATGAGCGCCTGCGCTAGGATTTGGCTTTGGAGGTAGTGAAATCCCAACAAGCCGCATGCCAAGACCGGGTTCGACCTTCGAGAAAGAAGGACGATCACCGACGTCGACTTCAAAAACGCAATAATGACAGTGATTCAGACTCACCATCCCTGGTGCCTAGAAAGAAAGGGCGCATTGATGTATCCAGCTCATCTGAAGGAAGTCCATATGCACGGCATAAACGAGGGAAAAGCGATGATTCGAACGAGGAAGATAAACATAACCCATTCGTGCGACAAATTGCAAGGGTTGTGCTACCCAAAAAGTTCAAGGCACCGTTGTTCACCCTCTACGACGGAAAATCAGACCCCACTGATCACATTCGCCATTACAAGCAAGCGATGACGCTCCATGCTGACGATGAAGCCCTCCTGTGCCGAATATTTCCAAGCAGTCTGGGATCACTGGCCGTGAGGTGGTATTATAAACTGGAGCTGGCATCGATTAAGAGCTTTCACCAACTCCAAAAGTCATTCAAGGCGAGATTCATCACTAATGAATCCAGCCGAAGCAAGTTGATTCTCTCTGGGCCATGCAAATTAGACTAGAAGCAACTCTTCGTGAATACTCGGGCCGCTATTGGGAGTGCTTCAATCTGGGTGATGATGCTTGCAATGATTCCATGGCCATCACTGCCTTCAAGATAGGATTGCATCTTGATAGCCCCCTCCACCGTTCATTAACCAGGGGGCCCCCCAAAATCGTCTAGACGTTAATGAAGATTGTCGAAGAATACTACAAAGTGGAAGACGATGCCTTGCGAATCAAGGCAGAACGTAAAGCCATTGAGACGGCCATGTCGGGAATTGTTCAGCCGATTAGTGCTGTCCCATCAAAAAGCCCCGAGCGGCGGAGCCAGCCTAAATGAGACAAAAGGTGTGACTTGCGCCGATCAAATATCCAATGTTCACATCGAGCTAATGAACAGTATCAAGTGGATAGCAGGCGCACAAGGAGCTCAGGCAAGAAATACACGGAGTTAACAGAGCTGATCAATAAGATTCTGTAGAAGGTACAACACCTTCCGTTCTTCAAGTGGCCACCCAAGATGACGGGACCTCCCGATGCGAGAAGACAGGATAAACGGTGTATCATAAAGACAACGGTCATAACACTGATAGTTGTTATTCATTAAAAGATCACCTTGAAGAATGGGTGCAAGACGACCGTCTTACGCAATACATCCGAAAGAACAATTCGACAAATACAGTAGTTTTACAGCCGGAGTCACCTCCTCTTGGTGTAATTCATATGATATACAACTTGCTGGCGCCACCCGAGGTGCACACAATCCAGTTACCGTCTAGCACCCATAGCCCAATGACGCCAGCGAAACGGCCATATGACACTAGAATGATTAGTTTCGACGACAGTGATTTAGTTGGAGTGACCCACCCCCACACTAATCCCCTCGTCATCGAGCTACGTGTAAACAGATTCACCATCGAGCGTGTTCTCGTTGACTAGGGCAGCACTTCAAAAATAATGTATTACAAAACTTTTGTCAAACTTGGCTTTGCAGATTCGAACTTGCCTCTGGCTGATTACCCGTTATTCGACATCAATGCTAACTCGGAGTATCCTTTGGGCAAAATCACACTACCGGTATGGGCTGGCACCAGATCGGTAGACGTAGAATCTCTAGTTGTCAAGGTTCTTTCGCCGTATAATTTCATCATGGGCTGAATTTGGTTACATACGATGCAAGCCGTGCGAAGCACCTACCACCAACTACTTCGTTTTCCAACTGAATACAGTATCGAACAAATTCGTGGCTTTCAAAAATCGGCGCAGGCATGTTATCTTCTAGCTACAAAGAGACAAAGGGAACTGGAAGTGCATTCAATTGAGGTACCGGATAGGGAGAGCCTCGAAGACATTGGAAGGATCCTAAGTGAAAAAACAACTGAAGCCTTGCATCAGGTTGAAATTGACGGAAGTCCTGACAAGTTCTTCAGGATCGGCGCTTCCTTGGATACAGTCGAAAGGCAGGAGTTGGTAGCCTTCTTACTCGGCAATATTGATGTATTTGCATGGTCCCCATACAAGATGTCAGGAGTGGATCCATCAGTGGCCCAACACCGCTTGAACGTCGATTTGAAATGTAAGCCAATTATTCAGAGAAGTCAGCGGTCAGCCGCGGAGCATACTTCGGCCGTCGTTGAAGAAGTAGATCGGTTATTTGATGCCGGGGTGGTTCACGAAGTAACCTATCCTACATGGTTGTCCAATAGTGTGGTTGTAAAGAAGAAGAATAGCTCTTGGCATGTTTGTGTGGATTTTACGGACTTGAACAAAGCTTGTCCCAAGGACTGTTTTTCCTTGTCTAGAATAAACCAACTCGTAGATGCAACGGCACATCATCAACGCATGAGCTTCTTAAATGCCTACAGAGGCTATCATGAAATTACCATGCATCCAAAGGATCAAGAAAAAACCGCATTCCTCACCCCAAGAGGAACCTATTGCTACAAGGTCTTGCCTTTTGGGCTGAAGAATGCGGGGGCAAGTAGGCTATTATCGACACTTCGTTCAAGATTTCTCAAAGATAGCATCACCCTTAGCTCAACTTAACTCAGAAAAATACACCCTTTGAATAGATGGACAAGCAAGAATGTTGCTTCCAAGAGTTGAAAAATAGACTTGTGACAGCTCCTATACTAGCACTCCCTACGGGAACGGGAGGGTTTGTAATTTATAGCGACGCCTCATACAATGGTTTGGGTTGCGTTCTTATGCAAACTGGAAAAGTCATTGCGTATGCCTCACATCAACTAAAGACCTATGAGAAGAACTACCTGACCCACGATCTGGAATTAGCCGCAGTAATCTTTGCCCTCAAGATCTAGCGCCATTATCTCTATGAAGTAACCTGCAAGATTTACACTAATCACAAGTCATAAATATCTATTTACATAGAAAGAACTGAATATGAGGCAACCACGATGTCTAGAATTTATGAAAGACTACGATGTAGAAGTCCATTACCATTCAGGCAAAGCTAACGTGGTAGCAGACGCGTTGAGTCGAAAGATACCAGAAGTTTAGCATGTATCCTCATCCCTCGCAAGATCAATGGATTGCTCGCCAACATAATTGTGGAACCCACGTTGGTTGAAGAAATTAGAGCAGCCAATGTGAAGATAAACTTTTGAAGAAAAAATACGAGGAGCAAAGAAGTACGCCCGATCCTGACTTCACTAGAAGCAATGGGTGTCACACCCCAACTCCAAGCATGACCAGCCGTGGCCCACAGGGACTTCACCCACGACACATCTAAACCTGAACATGATCCCAAAATCACAAAAGCCCATAAATAAATAAATCAAAACTCAAACTAGTGACAAGTCATAAATATAAATGGTAAAACTGGCCATAATTAACTTCCAAAAATATATACTAAATGGAACACAAATCGCCCATAAAATAAAATAATTCTAAATAAAATCCAACCACAATGTACGCACAAAATCAAAATAACAAGCTAAAACAAAATAATGAATGTCCTAAAGGTCCATGCAATTGAGTCTCCACTACGCCATGAGTCCACTCTAAGTCCTTCTAACACCTGAAAATGATAAACAACTAAGTCAACTGATAGCTCGGTGAGTAGCAGCGTGGATAGTAAATACAGTTTTGAAAATAGGGTTCAATTTCAAAATAAGATACATATCACAGAAACTAGATTGGGATACAGTCTTGATAAAGATAATGTGTCAAAAAGAATGTTCCACAGTTCAACAGTTAAAATATTCATGTCTCTCAAGAACATGATAAATGACATTTTTCACTTAAAACAAATTACAACATGAACACCAATAATTTTCTGGGTACCAAGAATAACAAGTAACATGTCACAAAGTTCTCAAGGCAATAAGCCCATTGGATCTAATATCGAACCAAGAGTCATCCTCGGGATGGCAACCCGGGCCTTTTCTCTAAGACGATCCGATTGAAGGTCACCTAGCCTAGCCTAGGTCTTTTCCTTACAATCGTTGAGCACTAGAGTCATCATGGCTCAACCCGGATCTGTTCCCTAATGGCCAGAGTCACCACACACAGTGGAATAATTTTCCTGGACTAAAATACACAGATGGTCCCGATAATCAAGACAATTCAGTTTCGCAAAACATGGTAGTTCACCATTATAAACATGAGACCATAAAAACTAGTTTACAGTATGTCAAGTTTACACATGTTTCAGAAATAATTTAATTCCATTGATAATATAATAATTTATCAAAACAATTTATTCTTGAAACAACAACTTAATTTTCCAACAGCTCAAAGTAGGGAAACATTTATAAAAATATGTAGCATGCAACTACTCACCTGAAAACAAAATAATATAATCTTCGAATAGAGGATGAAAGTCCAACTAATGCCCTGAACCAAATATGAAAACTACACGTCACTACTAATTCAAAAATACTAAAAATAATAACAAACTAAGTACCCCACACTAAAGTGCACTAACATAGCTTAACCCCACTCACCGTTACGCTTAAATGATACCTGAGTTCATGTTCTTCAAGGTCTCAAATTACTCATGACATGGGCTCAGATCGAAACTTAATTAAAAGTAACTTTAAAATAAAACAGAATTTTAAACAAGTTTTCAATTTATTCACTAACTTTGAAAATTAAAAAACTCACTTCACACTGTTCGAAAAATTCCAAAACCCTCAAGATAACAACTAATATATCCTAAGTTTCAAACCCAATTGATTTTACTACATCTTCTTATCAAAATAATTATTTACAATCAATTATGTCCAAACAGGTTGTTTTCTGCAGCATTTTAAAGAAATTAATGGCTCTCTTATTATACATGAGCAATCAACGCAAGGCCAAAAATGTAAGAAACTAGACTCGTAAACAGTTCTAAGGACACTGATTTGATAATTTTCAGATTTATACCCAAAAAGAACGATACTTTTGATGTTACTGTTTTACACCAATTTTCTGGACAGATTTGAACGCACCAGTTAATGTAGATTTTGACGCCCAAAAATTATGAGAAAATTCTCATATGAAATTAAATATGTAATTAATCGACTGTAAAAATCTCAGTTCAAAATTCATCCGTTTGATATGATTCCTCGATTTTTAAAGTTTGTGGTTCTGTACATAATTTTTAAACTTAGAATTACACTAATTCTTTACACACAATTTATTTCCTCAGGTTTCTTAACATTGTATATATATACAAAATACATAAACCTACAACTTCTTCATCAATGAACTAAATAATAATAGAATAAGGATAAAGATGAAAGAAAGAGGAAAACTTAGGAGAGCTATCTTTTGGTGATTACACACAGCACAACACACCCAATTTTTCCTTTGTTGCAACCTTTTTCCCCCTCTCCCCCCTCCCTCCCAATCTCTCTCTCCTGCGGCTACTGCTGCTGCTAGGAACACTAGGGTTTTTTTTTTATATATATCTAAACAAAATATTTTAAATTATTATCTCTTTATATTATTATATTTTCTATCTCCAAAAATTTAAATAAAATATAACTATTATTATATCAAAATATACTTACTGATTTGCCCCTATTTATTTTTTAAAATAATAAATCTTGCCTATAAATTAAAGACTTTCACCATAAATTTATTTTAGTTTTAAAATTAATTAAAAGATCCTCCAATAATATTTAGTTTGCACTTAAAGATTCACAAGCAAAATATTTGAGATTGTAAAATAATTATTACTTAATTATTTATTTGATTTGTATATTTGGGTTCTCACAATGGGATGCTAAAATTTAGAAATCGAATTTGCGTACCCAACATTCCAGAACTCAAGAAGAATATATTGGTAGAAACCTATAGCGCGAGGTTTGCGGCTCACCCTGGCAATACAAAGATGTATCACAATCTGAGGGAACACTACTGGTGGACAGAAATGAAAAGAGACATAGCAAGCCATGTCTCCAAATGCCTGCATTATTAACGTGTTAAAACAGAACTCCAGAGACCTACAGGAGCATTGCAACAACTCCCTATTCTTGAATGGAAATAGGAGCACATTATTATGGACTTCGTGGTCAGGCTACCGCAATCAGTCTCAAAGAATGATGCAATATGGGTTATAGTAGATCGATTGACTAAGTCGGCGTATTTTCTACCAATCAGAATCACGCACTCCTTAACTAAGTTCGTGACTGTATACATTAAGGAAATTATTCGCTTGTACGGTACCCTAGTTTCAATCGTGTCTAACTAGGACCCCCGCTTTGTGTCTCACTTCTGGAACAAATTGCAAAAGGCTTTGGGAACCACATTGAAGTTTAACACTGCTTATCACCCACAAACTGATAGGCAATCCAAAAGAACAATCCGGACTTTGGAAGACATGTTACGTGTGTGTGCTAGACCTCAAAGGTTATTGGGATGAGCATTTACCTTTAGTGAAATTCGCCTATAACAATAGCTATCAAGCAAGCATCAGAATGGCACCGTTCAAAGCACTGTATGGAAGGAGATGTTGATCACCTCTTTGTTGGGCAGAAGTTGGGGACAAAAAATTATTAGGCTTTGAAATCGTGCAAATAACGAGTGATCATCCAACAACAAATTCGCATGCCCCAGAGCTGCCGAAAAGACTATGTAGATACACAGAAACGAGACTTAGAATTTTAAATAGGAGATCATGTGTTCCTAAAGATCTCACCAACAAGAGGGGTTATCCGATTTGGGAAGCGAGGAAAGTTAAACTCACGTTATGTCGGGCCATTCGAGATACTAGAAAGGATTGATCCTGTGGCATATCGCCTTGCACTGCCACCTGAACTGTCCAATGTCCACAATGTATTTCATGTGTCAATGCTCCGATGATATCTTTGAGATCCAGAACATGTCATTAATCACGAAGACGTCGAAGTTCAAAACGATCTCTCTTATGAAGAACAATCGATACAGATCCTCGACCAACGTGATCAAATTCTCCGAAACAAGACTATACCTCTTGTAAAAGTTTTATGACGAAATCATTGTGTCGAAAAAGCTACATAGGAAATAGAAAATCAAATACGGGGCCAAATACCCACACCTCTTCAAAAACCAAGGTATGACAAGTTTGGGGACAAACTTCTATTTAGGAGGGGAAAAATGTAACACCCCAAATGTTCAATTAATTTAACACCACTTAATATTAAATTTTGGAAGCATGTGATTACAACAGTTAGATGTTATTAAATTTTAGAGTATTAGAAAAAATTATAAATACAAATAGTATATTTTTTTGAATTTTTCTGAACAGCTATTCACATTATTTTAAATTTAATAGTCAGTATATGTTTATACTGAAAATTGTTTCAAAAAAATAATTTTAACTTTATATTATTATTTGATAGTATTTTATGGGTATTATGGTATTTTTCTCTATATTTTTCCTATATCAAAATACACTAAAATATAACATTTTCTGTGCGACAAAAATACGTGGCCCCAAGTTGTTTGTTGCCCACACCTCTTGTTGCCTACGCCCTGTTCACTATATATAGATGCTAATCATTTTATGCCTCATCATCTCTTTCCCCAAACTCTCTTATTCTCTCTATTAGGAGCAAAAAAAAAAAAAACCTTTGAGTTTAGTGGGAGTATTTAGTGGGTCACAATAAACGGAGTAAAAAGTTAGAATTGACATTATGGTGAGTTATATTATAGCTTGAGTCATCATAAAATATTTTTCATATATCTTAAGTTACCACAATTTATTTTATGCAATTCATGTTTTATACATTATATTAATATTTCAATTACGTTAATTATTTTCTGAATTCTGTTTAGTTAAACTAAAATCCATGGATATGGTTGTTTAAATTTTAGAAATTATTTGACAATAATTTTATAAATATTTATTTTTGTAAGTACCACCATGGGAATCCCATGCCTTGAGGGACTTAAATAACCATTGGCCTCTGAACGGTCACTTTATGGCCCTTTGTCATGGATCCAGTGACCTCTGTTCTGATTGTCACTCCAGTGACCTTTGTTCTGTTCTGTTTTGTTCTGTTCTGTTCTATTCCGTGGTTATGATTACTTGCTTATACGATTTCTACATTCTACTTCTGTTATTTAAAATTAGTTATGTATTTTAGTTACCAAACTAATCTCTGTTTATCCAAAGAATTATCCATGGTAATTTTTGTACCCTCATGTTCACTGTATGATATTTCTCACTCTGCCATGTGCTTATAGCTGTTAATCACTTTTAGGTGACGTGTAAGGATCATTACATGGGATAGGCACAAGGCACTTTGTAGTCATAGTATAATTAAACAGAAGCTCCAATGTATACGTTTTTGTTATACTTAAATAAAGATTTGGGTATCTTTTATTTTACTCTGTTACACTATTAATTTGTTATGACTTCAGTTATTGTCTTGTTGCGACGCTGAGCATTTGGGTGCCGAGTTTGGGTCATGACATGCCCATTGTCACTGGACCACCGCTTAGTTAAGCTTAAAGGCCTTACCCCTGACCAACCACAAGATGAATCATGGGTATTGACCTCGTATGAAGGAAAATCCCGATCTCCCTTTTTACATCATTCGTGGACTGATTCCAACGGATTAGGCTCTTTTCCTCTTACGAGTACTTACTATAAAGGGTGGTCTGGAATCGGTTGAATGAATGCCCTTCGTTTTTTTTTAGGATACGACATGCTATGGCGAAAAAGACAAGAAATGAAGGAAAGTCGCCCCCTCCCTAAGAATGAATGTTGGAAATTCTTCGATGACATGTTCCTTTGAGTGCACAATTTCTTAGCTGTGCCTCTTTGGTACCGAGCTCTTTGATGGCCTTTCTTTATCTGATCACGGTAAAAGTAATAATTCGACAAAAGGAGGATTATTCAGGGCTCAATGGATAATGGGGATGGAATAGTGGTTGGATGGTTAGGACACCCTATCTTTAGAGATAAAGAAAGCGTGAAATGACTACTTTCTGACTATGAACCTTTCTACTGCACCTTTCCAGAAAAGAATGACTAGTTAATTCTCTCAACTTACTGTAGGTTGCTAGTATTCTCCGATTGAAGAGAACACTAACCCAGGTCAAGAATGCACCAAGGTGGAAAAGTCCTTTGTATAAGTCAATCAATCAATAGTGGAATAGAAGAGTTACAGTAAGAGTCTCATCCAATTGCCTAGTGTAAGCTTAATGAACTTCTCTATCTCAGTCCTCGCTCTCTACCCAATAGGTTTGTGCTATTGCCGATTTTGGCATTTGGTTATCAGCTCAAATCTTATAGATAACCTCCACCACCTCGTGGGCTTGCTTCTCCTGGTATTCCATGTAATCACACCATTCCTTCGCGCTAAATTCCCATCACTCAACCATAGGAAGCAATTCTCCATCTTGGGAGTCAGACTTGTAATCAATCCCTTTTTCATCTTAGGCGCACAAATGTCCACTCTCCGAAACAGAAAGATAAAGACCATTTTTAAAAGTGCCAAGTCCTCATCGGAGGCTTCGTTAGTGGGTTGGCCCATCAAAAGTCTTGTTCCTTCACTCTTCCAAATCATCCTCTTGAAGCTCATTCTCTTTATCATAAATGATCTGCTTGCCCCGAAATGACTGGCTTATCAGATTAAAGCAAAAAAGCAAGAAAAGAGATAAGCGTTAGAAAGAGGTAGGGGCATTCACTCTTGCTATGCCACACTGTCATACTTTTAAGTAAGGAATTCCCTACAAGGCAGTTATTGGCGTCTGTTCATGAAAGTTTTCTTTTTTGTACTTGCTTGAGGTTATGTACGCTTAGTTATCTTTCTCTATGTAATGTCGAGAAATGGAAAGACTTTGTCTGGCGGTATCATAAATAAGAGACTAAAATAGATGCTTCAAGTATTTAGTTACCAGCTTAAGACCACGTCTTCTGCTGTCGATTCGCAGGTGACTGGCCGGCCTGCCTTTCACTTATGCACCCTTCTTCTAGTTGTAAAGTAAAGCTCCTTCCATTGTGAAGACTGTAATGAGTGGGTGGCTTTCTATATAGCACTTTTTTTCATTCCATGGTGAGAGTAGACTAGGAATGATGCAAGTTTCCTCTTTCCACTTTTAGCTAATCCTAATTAACTACCTTTCGATTCAATTTAAAGCCTTCTTCTATAGGGAGCAATACAATAAAAGGGATGCAAGCACAGAATCCTATAAACTAGCCAACTTTCCTGTTGTTTTAGTCCTCTTTATTTCCTCTAGTTCTGGAGTCTTTGGTCTGGAGTTCTGTTTAGTTGCTAGCTTTTCTAATATCTTTTCTTGTTGTGTTTTTTACCTCTTCCCGCCAACAAAGAACTAAGAGTCCCTTGATGACCCCCCATTTTCAAGATAAAAAAAGTGGAAGCGGGAATTCACCCTACCTAGTCAAGTCAGCAAAGCTCTACATCTTCTACTCTATCCCCTCAAGTGAGGAAAGAATAGATCGATATGTGATGTGAAAGTAGCATTGCTAAAAGAAAGACCAAGGCTTGAATCGGATTGGTGTACTCTCTTTACTTATAAAAGATAGGATGCAAGAATGTGTACGACTTGCGAGAGGTGAAGTTCATTGGCTTGATAGTGGGCCGTGGTATCTGACGGAACATTGGCCTCCTTCTCACTACGGCTTGCTCTACCTTCTTTTAGCTATAGGCATGTCCAATCCGATAATAGTCCTCGGTGGGGTTTCCATGTTATGGACGCTCCAACCACATTTCAACATGCTATTAGGAAGACTATGGATGCACCGACTTTGAGTCGTGCCTTCGATCGTTCAGCAAAGAATCAAGTATCTCAAAGGGGACTGTATAGTCACTTTGGATAGTAACACTTCTGTACATCCACCCCCCAATGTGACCACCCCTTTACTAGAGATCCACCATGGAGATAAGGATGTCTTCCTCTTAGGCTTCACCTTGGCAGAAGCTCGGATAGTACAATCTATCTTGGCGCTTGAGGAGGATCAATATGTTGGTGCACCCTTTATTCTTATGATAAACAAACAAGGATAAATTCCTGATTTCGATTTGGGAAGGAGCGGTAAATAGGGAGTTACAAAGGTGCCAGAAGTCAACAACCATTTGTTAACCTTTAGGCTGGGATATCAACAAACAAAAGAAGATTTGATGGCAAAGGCGATTGAAGCACGAGACAAGGCAAGGGAAAAAAGAGAGGGTAGAAAATGCAAGCTCAAGTACAAACCCATCCAAGGAACCCTCAACGGGAATTTTGTTAAGAGGAGGAGAAGACTTCCCATTTTGTGGGTTTCTAGAACCTTGGATTGATCATGCGACAAGGAAAAGATATTCGGGGTTTGAAATTTTCTTTGATCACGAGCTCACAAATAGCGATGAAGATTTCATAGACCTAGATATAGACATGGGGCAAGATAGATACGATAATTCAAGCTAGGAAAGCAAAGACTGGATAGACAATTTAAATGGTGTTGATATGAAGACTAGCTTGAGTACGAAGACTGGTTATGTTGACTCGGGGAATTTCAATGCCATGATGATGCTAGAAAATGGAACTTTTGAGGAAGATGTCGCCAAATGCATAGTTTATGCAATGGAGGGTCAAGTATAAAATTGGTCCATCAAAAAGTGTATTGTTTATAAGTCTAATAGCGAGTCTAGTAAGTCGGAATCCAGCCTGTCAGACTTTGACACGTCCAATGACTTGTATAAACCTAGGGGTCGAGATTGAGTCTAAATTTTTTGTTTATTTTGAGTTTGAGTCAGATGTACGTTCCCCTGCTTCAATTAATGAAATAATGGATGATTTTGAGTATCCTGTAGTGCCATTAGTTAACAACATTGACCTCGCCAATTTTAAAAATGAAAAAAAATTCAAGAAAGAAATTCCTCAAAGCATAAAAGACTTAATTGAATGGGAAGAGGAGAGACGAGCTAAACCCGTCATGAATGAAATAATCTCAATAAACCTAGGCAATGAGGAAAATCCTCGCATGGTCCAAATTGGATCCACACTGTCTTCACAGGAACACGAGCGCCTAGTCTCCCTTTTAAGAGAATTTAAAGATGTTTTTGCATCCTATGAAGACATGCTTGGAATCGATCTTGAGATTTTACAACAAAAAATCCCCTTAGACATTGAGGCTAACCTGTGAAACAAAAATTAAGAAGAGTTCGTCCAAATTAGGCCCTTAAGATTAAAGAAGTAACGAAACAAATCAATGCTGGATTTTTAATAGTATCGGAATATCCGACATGGCTAGCCAACATAGTTCCAGCCCTGAAGAAAGATGGCAAAATTAGAGTTTACATTGACTTTAGGGATTTGAATAAAGCCATGCACTTCTATCATTTATGGTTGGGTTTTCTAGATACAATCAGATCATGATGGCATCGAAAGACAGAGAGAAGACAACCTTAACTACTCCGTAGGAACATACTGCTATAGGATCATGTCGTTTGGACTGAAAAATGTCGGAGCTACCTACCAGAGAGCCACTACCACACTGTTGCATGACATGATTCATAAAGAGGTGAAGGATTATGTAGATGATATGATTGTCAAGTCCATGGAAAGAAAAGGCCACTGCGCCACTTCAGAGAAATTCTTTGAGAGGATCCGTGAGTACAGACTAAGGTTGAATCCGTAGAAGTGCACATCCAAGGTAACAGCAGGGAAGATGTTGGGGTTCTTAATCATACAAAGGGGTATAGAAGTGGATCCTTCCAAGATTAAGGCTATTTTAGAAATGCCCCCACCAAGGACAGAAAACGAGGTGAGAAGCTTTCTAGGCAAGGTGCAGTTCATAAGTCGCCTCATTTCAAAGTTGACGTCAACATGTGAACCGTTGTTCAAGCTTCTGAAGAAGGCTACTAGGTTCCATTGTGATGAAAGATGCTAATTCACCTTCAAGCAAATCAAGCATTACTTGCAAATTCCACCAATATTATCACCACCAGAGCCTGGGAGGCCCTTGACTCTATATTTATGTGCTGGCACAAGAGTCAAAAAAGAAGTAGAAAAGGCCATCTATTTACCTTAGCAAAAGGTGTTGGACTATGAGTCCTGGTACACACCATTAGAGAAGACATGTATTGTATTGGTGTGGGCCACTAGAAAGTTGCAACATTATTTGCTTGCCCAATAGTGGTGTTGGTTTCCAGACTAGACCCTATCAAATATCTTTTCAAAAAACCAACATTAACTGGTAGGCTATCACGTTGGCTGCTACTTTTGGCTGAGTTCGACTTAAAGTAAGTCACCCGAAAGTCAATGAAAGGTAGGGCAGTAGCAAAATTTTTGGCTAGTCTGCTGACCGGAGGGAAACGATAGCTCAGAATATTTGTTCTCAGATGAAGAGATCATGTAAGTGATGGAAGAAACCTAGAAGTTATATTTTGATGGGGCTTCAAACCAAATTGGCTATGGGATAAGGGTCCTCCTTATTGCCCCTGATGAGTTACATGTCCTGTTAGCCTTCAAGATCCATTTCGACATTTCAAACAACCAAGCATGATATAAGGCATGCGTTGCTGGATTAGAGGCGGCCCTTGAATTAGGGGTAAGACGGTTGGATGTTGTTGGTGATTCAAATCTAGTAGTTTCACAAGCCAGAAAGGATTAGAAAGTCAAGAAAGAAAAGATGAAAGTATATCACCATACCCTAGATTGTCTATTGCCAAGGTTTGAGAAAGTCACGTACACCCACATAGTTAGGGAGAATAGCCATTTCGCTAATGTTTTGGCAACTTTGGCTTCTATGGTAGAAATCCTAGAAGGAATCAAAATTGAGACCAATCATCATAGAGCAAAGGTATGTGCCATCATACGAGATGGTCGCCACCGTAGAAGAAGTCTGAGATGGGCATCCTTGCAATTTCAACATTTGGAACTTTGTAGAAAAATGAGAGTATCTGCAAGGAGCAACAGAGAAAGATAAAAGGGCCATTCGACGTTTAGCAACCTAATACATCTTGTGCAGGGGTAGACTGTACAAAAGGGGCAATTTAGGGATGCACAAACAATGTGTAGACGTAAAGGAAGGGGGCAAGATCATGGAATCAATACATGGAGGAGAATGTGAGGCACACGTGAATAGAGTTATGCTGGCTAAGAAGATCTTCATGCAAGGGTACTACATGGGCTACCATGGAGAACTTGCATATAGTTCATCAGAAGGTGCCACAAATGCCATATCCATGTGAATCTCATAAATGTACCACTCTGGCGTCTAAATAACTTAACCTCGCCTTGGCCTTTCTCTGTATAGGGAATTGATGTAATTGGGGCAGTCGTGCCAAAGGGATCAAATGGACATGAGTACATACTAGTGGTTATCGATTATTTTACAAATGTGTTGAAGCAGCACCTTTTTCGGTCCTCAAAACCTCACATGTGACCAAATTCATCAAAAATAATATCATCTACAAATATGGTGTTAAATGAAATTGTATCAGATCATAGCTCTCACTCCAAAGGAGAAGTAGCAGATTTGCTCGAAAAATATGGTGATATCAAAAGAATGTAAAAACCATTCTACGAAAGACCATCGATATATACAGAGATTGGGCAGACAATTCGCGTTATGGGGATATCAAACACTGATCAAAAGTCCAACTGGGGCAACTCCCTATTCTCTAGTCAATGGAATGGAGGTTGTCTTACCTATCTAAATTGAGATTCCTTCACTACATGTACTGGCAGAATGTCAAATTGAGGAGGCGGAATGGCAAAAGAGTAAGTTCAAAGAATTGATGCTTTTCGATGAAATGAGGCTCCAAGCCTTATATCATGTTCAAGGTTACCAATGAAGGATTGCTCAGCATTTAAGAAAAAGGTGAAAGCTAGGAATTTGAAAGAAGGAGATCTAGTACTCAAAGAGCACCAGGCTCCAATACATGACCCAAGGGAAAAGTTCAAACCAAATTGGACGAGGCCGTATATCATCAAAAAGATCATGATTGGAGAAACAGTTGTTGTAATGGATCTGGATGGGATAGAATTCACATAGCTTATCAACATGGATAAGTTAAAGAAATACTATCATTGAGAGAGCTTATTAAGCCGAAACCCAAGAGGGCGACCTACACAAAATTTAGAGTTTAAAAAAAAAAAACAAAAAAAAAAAAAACAAAGGCATGCAAGATTGAAAACCTGAAAGAACAATCTTGGCAAAAGTTAGAGTACAAAAGGAAAGTGTTAATACCCTAGAGAACCTGACTCTGAACTACGAATGGCCTGATTCGCAGCCTTGGGATACATAGGCAACTTCACCCTGAGGTTTGGCCCTATCTCATCCAGGTCTAATCACTCGTTAGCACCAGTCGTCAGCATCAAGTGCTAGGTTTTTCAAGCATCGTACAACTTCTAGAATCAGTTGTGGAAACTGTGTGATTAGTGAGCCAGAAAAATTATCATCACTTTTTACAAGGAGGGTGAGTGATTCGTGTTCCTTTTTTTTTTCAAAAAAGCCCTCATTATGTTATTTAATTCCGAACATAACAAACTAAATCCCATTCAAAGAAAGTTTTGAAACATCAAAAATGTAAGTAGAGGTAAATTGGTGACCTTGGGGGCATTATGGGTAGAGTTAGAGTCATTCAGATTTTGTTTCTCATATGCTCTCATATAATTCCATGCTATTCTCGAAGAATCTGCTTGCCAAATTGTTGCAAGATCAAAAAGGACTTCCATGCCTGGCTATATCTCTGTAAGTCCAAGAGTCTATCCCATCATGCCAGTCTTTAACAAAATCCATCCTTTGGGCATGGTATGAAATTGCCGAGTAAGAGGTAGAAGCTGCCCGTACCTTCAATTTGTCCATCAACCACATCTGGGACAAGAAAGAAAAAGAAAAGAGAAATATAAGAATAGAGAGATATGAGTTTAGTAGAAAAAGTGAGTTGGGGTGTGCTAAAAATAGAAAAGAGAGATAAAAGAATAAAGTGTGAGATGAGAAACCAAGTGCAATGGGTGGTACTTAGAGCAATAATGGACTCCCACCAAATTCCATGGTCTTATTGGCATCGACTTTGTCCAAACCAATCAGGGTCTCTACAAAGATCAATCCAACCAAGCTTGTCCTATCCCTAACCTTCCTAGCCACATCCACCAAGATAGGGGCTGATTACTCTACTACTTGGCATCGCTAAAAGATTGGGCAAATAAACAGATATATGGAACAGTTTGCTAAGAAACAACAACAAACCAGCAAGCATATCAGGCATGGCAATTTGATTCACTTCACGACAAGGCTCTCACCTTTCAAAGAAGCAATAGGGGCATTTTGATCAATCTTAGGTGGTTAGGATGTTTGTTAGATGTCCTTTTCAAGTTGTAATTTTCATTTATGCTCTTGTTGAAACTTTGTATAAAGTGTCACTATCAGATTTAATAAAGAATGCACAATTAGAGGGAATTTGGTTAAAACTTCATTTCGTGAATTGTGGAAATATCTTTCCTGCATGCATTTTGCGCAACAATATCTAAAAGGAAAGCTAGAGGAACACTTTATGGATCAATGCAAGAAGAATCCTCAAGGCATGCGAAGGCATCAAAAGAATGGGAGGGCCGACAGAACCTATCATAGTAGAAAAATGGCTCTTCTTCCCTCGTCAATAAAATTCACCACATAAGAGGTCATTAAAAACTTTTGCCCAAAGAAGAGGCCTCGAAATGTAGAAACACTTCCAAATCTGGACCAGATTGGAGTATAAAAATCTCGAGGTCTGTAATTAACTAGTATCGAAGTCTGTATCCTCTCACATGCAAAGGCTAAAGGATCAAAGAAGGTAAGGATCCATGGAAAATTTGCAAAACTTTTGGATAAAGAGCTACACGGGCAGGGCACTTAAGTCATATTAGTTGGCAAAATGGAAGGTTTTGGCCACGATCATGAAATAACTTGGCCTCCTAATCTGAGCAAGATGAAAATAATAAGTTGGTTGGCATGAGAAATCAGGAGCTTCTTGATTACTTTAGTTTTGACACCCTCTGGACATCCTCAAGGTACATATATATTCTAAACTCAAGCTTACACATTGGCACACCTTTTGAGCCACATCATCTTATTGGGCTCAAGTATCGGCATGTCATTCAAGGCACATCATCTTAGCATTCTAGGCATTGGCACGCCTTTTGAGGCGCACCATAGACTAAAACTTCGGCATTGGCATGCCTTTCGAGGCACATCATAAACTCAAACTTAGGCATTAGCACACTTTTCGAGGCATATCATTTTATCAAACTCGGGCATTAGCACGCCTTTCAAGGCACCATCATTGACACGTCTTTTGAGGCATAATTATTTTGTCATATTTATGGCATTGTCACTGGCACACAAATCACTTGGCATGGCAAAAATATTACTCAAAATCACATTTGACATCATGACATAAAAACTGGCAAATTCTAGCACCAACTTGGCAAACACCTGATAAACCTTGACAAATTCTAACACATTTTGGCAAAAATACTTGGCACCATTTAATACATTATGGTAAACTTGGAACCACTAGGTATCACTTGGCACCCATTTAAACCTCCATGTATTGCCGATGTGAATATGGAAAGGCACCACTTAGCATTTAAAATTATCACGTCTTGCCAATATAAGCACAGAATAGCATTTCAACCCCCATGTTTTGTTGATGCGAGCATAGAAAGGCACCACTTGGCATTTAAAATTCCCACGTCTTATCGATACGGGCGTGGAATAGCATTTAAACCCCCATGTCTTGTCGATGCGAGCATGGAAAGGCACCACTTGGCATTTAAACCCCATGTATTGCTGATGCGAGCATGGAAAGGGCACCACTTGGCATTTTAAACCCCCACGTCTTCCTGATGCGAACATGGAAACAACATGAAATAAACCCCCATGTCTTGCCAATTCGAACATGGAAAAGGAACTACTTGGCATTTTAACTCCCACGTCTTGCCAATGCAAGCGTGGAAATGGCATCAAACAAACCCCCATCTCTTGTTAATGCGAGCATGGAATGACACCTAATAAACTTCGCATCTTATCGATGCGAGCGTGGAATGGCATTCATTAAACCCCATGACTCGTCGATACGAGCAGAGAATGGCATCACCTGGCGTTTAAACACCTCCATGACTCGTTGATGCAGGCATGGGAAATCACCATTTGGCTCTTAATGAAACCATGACTCATTGGTACGAGCATGGAATGACATACAATAGCATACCCTTGCCTCATTGAAATAGGCATAGAATGGCATACCTTGGCATCATAATGGCATCCCTCTAATCACACAGCAATGTGCTTTATTATTTGGAATAGTTTTATCTAGAAAAAATTTGCAGGATTGGCACAAACCTGGAAAAGAATGGAAAGGAACTTGGCATAGGTACGACAAGGTGAGTACGACAGATACCGTCTGCTCTCGTCCCTTTATAATGCATGCTTGAATGAATGCTTGAGCTCTTGTTGCACACACTCCCTCACATACATTTTTGCACAACTACCCCCGAACTACACTAGTTTGATTCCTTGCAATTAAGGATATGTAGGCAACCTGCGGGTTCGATCACTTGCATGAATGTATGGCACTGCCTTAAGCCTTAGGGTTAAGTCAATTGGGATGGTCTCGGGTCTTTGACATTCGTTTCTCATCACTCCATGATTGTTTGAGCTCTGTCAAAGATGGGCAACTGTAGACACCCTATTTTTACTAACCTTAAGATTTTGGGCGATTACAAGCCTCCTGATGATGAAATGGTACTTACTTTATCCCAGAAATGTTTAAAGGTTATTTAGAGTTGCTGTGTAAACCTATTTTATCAAAAAATTAACTTTTTATAAAAATGACCATTTTACCCTTGGACTCATTTTTAGCCCAAAAAAACCAGTTTTTAAACCCCGGAAAGCCTGATTGTTCCTTGATTGATTGTATTTTTCAAAATTAGTGACCCATTTTATTAAAAAAAACGTTGATCAAAATGCAATTCAGGCTTACTTGTGCCATAAGCAAGCCAAAGACATAGGATCACGTAATTGTGCATGCATGCATGACATGTGTACCAAGGCAAAGTGCGTGTGTGCACGTTAGAAATGAGTGCTCACGTTGTTTGTATGTGCACACAATCATTGTGCGTGCGCACATGGTCAATACATGCGCACATTGAAGCATCGCAGAGTTATTTTTGGTAACTCAATTTTGGTGCATTTTTGGTAGGAACAGTGGAGGGGAAAGCGATGAAACCCTAGAAGGGTTCCAGAGGCTTCCCCCGACTCTATAAATAGAGCCTCTCCCTCTCCCTTTGAAAGGGTTAAGGACTTGAAGCCTTTTTGTGCATTTTAAGAGCAAAATACACCCTCTCCTCCTCTCCTCTGACCTTAGCTCTAAAAATATCATATCCATAGCAACTCTAAACACTGAAGAACAATTAAGGACTGAAGAACTTCAACCTAAATTCAGATTCCAAGCCTGAGGCAAGTTTGCAAGCAAAGAACTCATTGTTTCGTTGCGTTATTCTCTGCATGCTCTTCGGTTCTTAAAAACCAGCAGGTAAACTACTTCTAATCTCTGTATTTCAATAGTCCTTTTGCTTATTTTTAGTAGTCAATCCATGCTAGGTTGTTAGTCCATCTTAACATCATCTAGTCTTTTAGTTTTTCTTACTATCTTGGCTCTTCTTGCATGCTTTCTTTCTTTTAGTTATCATGTAGTTAGTTTAAATTTATTCTTTTATTTGTTAGTTCTCTTCTTATGCATATTCATCATGTAGTAACCTTAAACCAGGTCTAGAACCATTCTTGAATCTTCAGTTGCATGCTTTAGGTCATATTTATTTTATGTCTTGCATGTAAGATGCAGAAGTGGGCATCCGAGTAAGTGTCTTTGTCTTTCTTGGCACATGTGATGGTTGCATTGTCCTTTAAATAATGCAAGTTTCTATTCTTTTTGTATGCAAAATTGTGTGTTTTGTATGTTTTCTTGAATATTGTGTATTTTAGTTTATATTCAAACACATAGGTTATCGTTAAAGGTTTCTTAATTCCTCTTTTAAAATTGAGTGGCGACTCTATGTCAATAAGGCAAGTCGGTGTGGGAAGCAATGCCTAAGACTTGAAAAAGGCACAACGCCCACATATAATCAATGAATAATATGAGTGAATACAAGGCTCCCTTATATAAGAGAAGAAGAAGCTAAGTATAAAAACTCTATCTATGGTAATACACAATATGGTAATATAAATATATACAACTAACACCTCCCTCAAGCTCAAGGTGGTAATGCAGATATCAACTTAAGCTGGAAAAGTAAGGCAGAAAAGCATTCTGAAGGATGAGCCTTGGTGAAGATGTCGGCTGTCTGATTGGCGTAGATAATAAAGATAAGACGAACAGTGCCAATAGTAACATGTTTCCGTATCAAGTGACAATCAATCTCAATATGTTTGGTGCGATCATAGAAGACATCATGATGGGCAATCTGAATAGCACTCTGATTGTCACAATAAAAGTTAGTAGCAGCTAAATGAGAAACCCTCATATTATAAAAAAGCCAATGAAGCGACGCAAGCTCCTGAATAATGTCAGTAAGAGCACGATACTCAGCCTCAGTATTAGAATGAGCAATGAGAGTTTGCTTCTTACTGTACCAGGTAATGAGAAAGTCACCTAAAAAGAAGCAGAATCATGTGGTAAAATCATGTAGTAGAACGGTGGTCAGTAGGATCCCCTACCCAATCTGTATCAGGAAAAGCCTATAATTGTATAGAAGAGTCTACTAAGTAGTGAGGACCATGAAACATAGTTCCTTAGAGATAGCGCAAAATGCGAAACAGAGCATCATAGTGCAAAGAGCGAGGAGCAGCCATGAACTGACTAACAATGTGAATAACATAAGCAACATCTGGACGAGTAACCGTGAGATAGACAAGATTGCCAATTAATCGTGAATAACCTGGAACTATCAAGAGGTGTGAGATAAGTTTAAGAATCAACTGGGGTAGGAGCAGTCTTGCAATTGGTAAGACCAGTATAAGCCAAGAGATTAGAGGTATACTTGGCCTCGGTGAGAAAGTGACTAGAAGGATTATGAGAAATTTCCAAGCTAAGGAAGTAGCTAAGCGAACCTAGATCTTTCATCTCAAGCTGGCTACTGAGAAACTACTTGAGACTAGAGATACCCACTGCGTCATCTCCAGAGATGATCATATCATCCACATAGAGAAGAAGAATAATAATACCACGCTCTGTCTTATGTATAAGCAAAGCAGAATCATAGGTACTAGAGGAGAATCTAAAGTCAAGAATAGTAGAACTGAACTTGGCAAACCAAACACAAGAAGCTTGTATCAAACCATAAAAAGCACGACGAAGTTTGTAGACTTTAGTGAATGGAACTAAGAAAGTAGGAGGAGGGTGCATATAAACTTCCTTAGTGAGATCACCTGAGAAATGTATTCTTGAAATCCATATAACAAAGGCTCCAATGGCGAGCAGAAGCGATGACACGTAGGCTGCGAACTAAAGCAAGATGGGCAACATGAGCAAATGTTTCCTCAAAATCAATCCCATATTCTCGACTAAACCCCCAGGTAACAAGATGAGCTTTGTGACGTTTAATGGAACCATTAGAGTGGGTTTTGATCTTGTAAGCCCATTTGCAACTAGCAACACTCTTTCTAGGTAGAAGGTCTATATGCCAGGTATGAGTTTTAATTAAAGCCTGTGTAGTTCATCAATCATAGCTTGCTGCTAAAGAGGTTAGAACAAACCTCTCAATAGGAAGTAGGTTCATGAGAAGAAAAAACAGTGAAACCAACAATGAAATCACGAAGAAGGACAAAAGGTTGTGTTACACGAGTAGAATAACGAAGAGGTACCTCTAGTGTAGAAGATAATGTAGTGGAATCAAGGGATGCATGAGGCTCACTGTGAGAGAAAATAAAGACAAGACTACGAAGTGGAACAGGAGCAAGAGTAGGAGCAAGAACAGGAACAGGAGCAGGCTCAGGATCAAGGAGTGGAGTAGCAACGCCAGGAGACGAAGTAGAATCCTTAGGATGGGCCGGAGTCATCATGTCAGAAGTAGTGTCTGTATCAAGCTCATTAAACAGAAGACAAGGATCTATAAGGAATGATGTAGTGAGAGGAGTGGACAAATAAAATTTAGATATGGAGAAGAACATCTTGTGTTCCCAAAAGACCACATGACGAGAGACATGAAAACAACAAGAAAGTGGATCCCAACAACGATAACCTTTATGTTCAATAACATACCCTAAGAAGCAATACAAATGGGCACAAGGTTTTAATTTGGTATGCTCATGTGGTTGAAAAAGAACAAAACAAGCACATCCAAACACATGAAGACCATTATAGGTAAGAGGTATGCCATACAAATGCTCATATAGGGTTTGATTGCTGATGGTAGGGGAATGGACACAGTTGATAGTATAGACAATTGTAAGAGCAGCTTCCACCTAAAAATGTTCAAGACAAGAAGAGATTAAAAGTGCACATATAGTGTTTCGGATATGGCAATGTTTACGCTCAACACGACCATTTTGTTGGGAGGTACCAAGACAAGAATAGTGAGAAAGTGTACCATTTTGATAAAGGAATCCCAAAAAATGAGTTTCTTTGTATTTCTGGGCATTATCAGCACGAAACATTTTGATAGTGGAAGAAAATTGAATTTTGACAATGTGTGAAAAATCATACTATATTTAGGTCTCGTTGGGGAGTAAGCCTTTTTAGTAATTTTTTGATTTTTTGGCTAAAATATGATGTAAAAAAACTAATATGTTTGGGATGATTTTTTGATTTTTTACGAAAAGATGTGCAAAAATTAGAAAGAAAAGAAAATCTTTGACTTTTTGGTATAGATTGTTGGCTTTTTGGTTTTTTTAGTAACTTTTTGGCTAAAATTACCACTTGCCAAACGAGGCCAATTGTAACTTAGAGTGAGATTTCATAAGAAATAACCAAGTAAAACGAGTGAAATCATCGACAAATATGACAAAGTATTTAGATCCCCCCATAGTGATATTAGGTGAAGGCCCCAAAACATCAGAGTGTATGAGATCAAAAGGTGCATGAGATATAGAGGTACTAGTATTAAATGGTAAAGTAGGTTGTTTTGCAAGTTGACAAGATAGACAATCTATTTTATCATTTAGAATGCCTAATTGACCATTTGAAACTAGAGAGCGTAAGCGATCAAAAAACACATGACTTGACTGAGAATGCCATAAAACAAGAGGGGAACTAGTAGTAACAGAAGCAACAGTCTCGACAGTGGAAGGACTGGAGGAGGGAATGCGAAGGTGGATGAGTTCGTACAGACATCCATGTCTATGATCTATCCCGAGTGTTTCTCCCCGTCTTCGGATCCTACACAACACAATCAGTTGGAGAAAATAGAATAGTGAGGCCAAGATTACGAAGTTGACCAATAGAAATAAGATTAAGTGTAAGATTGAGGATCATAAGTGTGAGGGAGAATGACATTAGAGGTAGAAATATGGCCTATTTGACTAACATATATTTGAGAATCATCAGCAATGTGAATGATAGATAAATTACAAGGACATGTGGTAAAAGAAAACAGTGTAGGGTCAGAGGTCATATGGTTGCAACAAGCTAAATCAAAATACCATGAAGAGGTACCTAGAGCAACTGAGAGAGTAGTAGAGGGTGTACCAGAAGTAGAGAAAAACCTTGTTCACAATAGCTTCAATATCATGAACAGTGTAAGTGGAAGATGAGGCAAGTGCAATAATAGTATAGGAAAACTGAGCCGAAGAATGATGCTAGCTGATAGAGGATCCAGAAAAGCCACAATATAGAGGAAAACTATCTGAATAATCCATAAAATGATCAAAGTATTAGTCACAAAAAAGGCCCGGTGGTGTCGGAGTAAAATTGGAGGAAACAGAGTGTCCAAGTGAATCCGAAACACCGAAAATAGTTGGATAACAGCTGAGTTGGCCCAGAAATAGCTAAAAAATGGACCTGTAGATGACCAGGTGTGAAATAAGCCAAAAATGACATCGGTAATAGGTAAAGGTAATGTCAGCGTGCACAGTGCACGTTAACAGAAGAGGCATACAACACACGGTAGCTATAGAGACGTGCACAGTGCAGAATAACAGAAAAGGCACAAGAGCACATGAAGCTGATGTCAATAATGATGTGCACAAGAGCACGAAGGCTGACGTCAGATAGGGCTGATATCAAAAAGGTCAACTGTTGAAGCGACTAGATTGGAATAGCGCGGCGGAGATAGCTAGAGTGGCTTCACGGCTAGGACTGACGTTGCACGTGATTGCTCGTTGGAGAGTAGAAGCAGAAGCCATAGCAATTAACGCGTTGATGACAAAATCGTCTTGTGAGCGTGCATGGAGAACTTGCTAATGATGAGGCTAGTGGTGTTGGAATCGTGAGAAGATTCCGATCAATTTGATGATAAGGTCGAAAAAAATTTGGTCACCGTAACGGTGCTTGAACAGAGGTGCTACAGTGCCACTTCGTACGGGCAGTGATCAAAGGAAAAAAAAGACTAAGAATTAAAACCTGTGCTCTGATACCATATTATGATATTAGAGAGAGAGAGAGAAAAAAAAAAGAGAGAGAAAACTTTGTATTATATTCAATGAATAATATGAGTGAACACAAGGCTCCTTTATACAGGAGAAGAAGAAGCTAGGTATAGAAACTCTATCTATGGTAATGCACAATATGGTAATATAAATATATAAAGCTTGCAGTTTATATTGGAACCAAGCATTTCAGTGTCATCCATTGTGAAGATGATGAGTAATGTATTAGATAATAATGGTGAAGATAATGAGTGTTGGAAGATGACGAAGAAATACAATGTTTATATGTTTAAACCCTAAACCCTATAGGTGATGATGGTGTGTGAAAAGTATTTTGTGTTTTTAAATATGAAATCTTTGAATGGGTAGAATACACCCCCATATTGTCTTTAATGGTCTTTTCATTTGAGGATATTATTAGAATATAAATTTAAGGGAAGTTCTATTTACGCACCACTAATCCCCTCAATATACACCATTAATAGATTAAGAGTAATTTTATTTACGCACCACTAATCCTCTCAATACATACCATTACGTAGTACGCACGCATAATAATTTTTAGGGTTTGAAAATATCTTAGTTCACACTTTAACTTTCCATTACTAGTCCTAAGGTAACACACTACCTGTCTGTTTGAATACACACTATAATCCACACCCAAATATCTCCATTTTCAGAACACCAGAGACCTCCATCTTCACAATTCCATAGATCTCCATCGTTGGCGTTGAAGATCTCCATCGCCAGCAGAGGGTTTCATTCAGCTGGTACATTATCGTCGTTTCAAATCTCCATCATCGCTATAGTTTCGTTGTTGGCTTGCTAGTGCATTGTCGTCGTTTCAGATCTCCATCTTCATCGTCGTTTCACTGTTATTTCACCAGTGCATTGTCGGTGTTGAAGATTTGTCATTCTCACCCTTGATTCACACATTTGATTCTCACCTTGATATGTTTTCCTATTTTCTTTTGATTTGGTTACTGATTCAAATTAAAATATTGAATTTTATAAATATGAACATTTATAATTTGGTCAATCTTAATAATTTGAACAAAATTATTTTGTTCGAATAAAAATGATCGAACATTGTGTAAAAGTTCAACTCTAATTATCCAAACATGTGACAAACAAAGTCATCTTGCCAATGGTTATACGAACAAGATAAACAAAAAATTAAAAAGCTAAAGTATTTTTTTTTTTTTTGGAGGACCCAAAAAGATGAATATTAAACTGATCATTTCATTGTTACATTATTCAAAATCAACAATCTTAGTGTCATCCATGGTATGCAAATATTCAAAACCAATTGATTTTAATATGCTCCAATATTAAATCTTCAAAACCAATTGATTTCAATATTCTTAAACCCTAAACCCAATTGATTTCATTGTTCTTAAATCCTAAATCTTCAAAACCAATTTATTTTGGATGTTTATATGTGTATAGGTGATGATGTTGTCTGAAGAGGGTTTTGTGTTTTTTGTTTTTATATATGAAATCTTTGAATAAATAGAATACACCCCCATATTGTCTTTAATGGTCTTTTCATTTGAGGATATTATTAGAATACAAATTTAATCTGTTAATGGTGTGTATTCTAACCATTCAAAGATTTCATATTGAAAAATACAAAATTAATACTCTTCACACACCATCATCACCTAGAGGGTTTAGGGTGTAAACATATAAACACTATATTTCTTCATTATCTTCCAACACACATCATCTTCACCATTATTATCTAATACACTACACTCATCATCTTCACCATGGATGACATTGAGATAGTTGGTTCCGATATAAACATTACAAATGTTGATTTGAATATTGAAAAGGTTAGTTTATTACATGGCTTTTTAGTTTTTTATTTATCTCGTTCATATAATCATTGGGAAGACGAGTTTGTTCGCTATGTGTTCAGATAATTAGAGTTGAATTTTTGCACAATGTTCAATTATTTATATTTGAACAATATAATTTTGTTCAAATTATTAAGATTGACAAAATATTAATACATAACAAATTGAACATTTTTAGTTAGTTCGGTTAAAACAAATTAAACTTTTATTCTTTGTTCAAATATAAATTTTTGAACACATATAAATTAGTTCAACTCTATATTCATGAAGAGGACTATTTTCTTATTTTTATTTTTTGGGTTAAATTTTTTACAGAATTCTATATCCACCCAATGTAGCAATGTTGAAATTGATTGTGTTGTTGATACACAAGTGAATTTGTTACTAAAGATGAACAATCATGTTTGAAAATTACAATAAATTGTGGTTCATTATAATACTCTCTCTCTCTCTCTCTCTCTCTCTCTCTCTCTCTCTCTCTTTGTGGTGGAGGAGGAGACATGAGGGTTAGGTTACAATAGAGGTGGAGAGGAGATGAATCACGATGGTAGGGACGGGCAACAGTGTTGATCACGAAGGCAAAGGTAGGGATTGGGGTTGTTCGCAATGGCAGTGAGGGGAGTGAGGTTGTTCATTATAGGTTGGGAAGGGCGTACTATGGTAGAAGGATGGATGGCAGAGTTGGAAAGGAACAGCAGAGCTGAGCAGAGCTGGAGAAGAGGGGTTAGTGGTGGCTGCAGCAACCAGTGTTGGCAAAAAGGGGTTGATGGCATTGGCAGGAAGGTAGGGAGGCTGTGGAGAGGGCAACGACCGAAGAGAAAGGGTGGTTGCTTGCTATCAGCTATTGGCGTTGGCTGTGGTTAGGGTTTTGGTGGAGGAGGAAGGGTAGTTTAATATTATTTGAAAAATAGTGGTATGTATTGAGAAAAAAAATCAAAACTTTCAATTTGAGTGTAGTGTGAACTAAAGCACAAAGGGAGGTGATGGTGTGTATTGAAATAGTTAGTCGTGTGTAAATAGAATTTTCCATAAAAATTAAATTAAATTAAAGAGTGTAAAAAAGTTAGAAGTATGCTGTAAGTAGAATTACCTTTTATTAAATCAAGGGAGAAACTTTTTTTTTTTTGTATCAAATTGAGAATTCATCAAATTTAAATTTGATAAAATTTAAAAAGATAAAGTATCGGTGATTATTTTTTTTCATCAAATTTGATGAAAAGGAAAATTTGGGATGAGAGGAGAATTTTTCTTAGCTTGGAAACCAGTTAAGAACCTTGTGACTCTGGATGGTGGTGGTGCTTCTTCCCTTGTTCAACAACATTGGTAATCTTTCTCTTCCTCCTAACTATGGTTAAGCTAACATTGGAAGGTTGCTACAATAGTCGACATTGCATCATATTGAGTAATCACGACTGCAAATGCTTGTTCATCTCCATCACATGTTTTCCCATTCTTGTGGCCCAAGCTTCACTCCCCAGCCTTGTTTCCACAATCATTTCCATAGCTGCAATTGTTTCCCCAGTCTGTTCAATCACAATCACAATCACAACCACAATCATGCCAAGCCATGAGAGAGAGAGAGAGAGAAAGAGAGAGAGAGAACCTCCAACTCAAGGATCTGTTGTTTCAATAAATCGGTGGTTCGAAATTCAGAGGCAATACAATGGCCTTCATCCCTAGAAGAACTTGAAGGTAGGTAAGTAAGTACTCCTTCAGATGAGTTGGCTGGCTTAGGATACTTATCAAGCACAGAAACTTTGAACTGGTTAAAGGTTTTATGATTATGGTTCATCCTAGGAAACAGTGACAATTGTGGGATCACAACCAAATTAGTTATGAAACCTACAAATAAATCAGAGAATGACTTTATTATTGATTGTTAATTTTAAGGTATAGATGAAACACATATAGATTCAATATAAAATAAAAATAAAAAAAAGACTCGTGTGCAGTTACGTCATACAAAATGTAAAATTCCCCAACCTTGTTTCAACTTTGTATTTAAAATGTTGGAACATATAAATCCCATCAAAATGAACGTATATGTCATCCTGTTAAGCAAAGCTTAGGGCCCATTTTATTATGTTTTCATTTTATTTTTTCTGTTTTTATTTTCAGTAAACATAGAAAATTAGCAATACGAATCTAGAAACCTCCAAAAATTAGAGTTAAAAACTATAGGAGTGGACATTGGTTGGTATTTAAAAAAAAAAAAGAGATTCCACTTGCCTTTTAGGTGGTTGAATCTTCGAATGATTACATAATTGACAACATCCCAAAGGCAGGCAGTGCAATCTTCAGATGCAGAGACCGAGCCCAATCCGCAAAATGTCAAAGCAGTTATAGATCCACTGCAACAACAAAAATTGGTCAGTTCTCAGTTTTTGTTTGTGTTCACATTAACAACAAATGTACACAAAAGTTTTTAAACTAGGTATAGAGACTAGAGAGGATCATTATAGAACACTCATTGCCACCCTTTTATGTATGTGAAATTTTGAGTGTGTAAAGTTACATCCACAAAATTATATTAAACCACATAGTGAAAAAGCCAACTAGTTGAGCTATTGCAACTTTTAATGTGTGCAAGTTAGATATTAATGCAAATTTATGATAACTCTTTTTATTTATTTATTTATTGAACTTATGATAACTTTGACGTACATTTTTACATGAAAATCTATTCAAGAATATATACATCGTGGCAAATAGGACCGTTTGATTTTCTATAAAGTGACAACATCATTAGTCTATAAAAATCACAAGAAAAGTTTTAAACTGTTAAAGTTGGTTTGGATTCTCATGTCACGCTCACTAATTCTGGGTCACAACTGCCCTCAATGAGTTGGGGTCAAGCTATGGCTCAAGTCCATCTTACAGGAGTGACCGTGGATCCCCCATGTTTGCGGGCCCATGTCTCACTTAATAGATAAGGGCTCCTATGTTTATACCCAGGCATGGTTGCCACACGCTGGTTGTCCCTTTCCACACTTTTTTACAAGCTTTTACGAAGTAACCAAAAAGAGGAAGGAAAAAAAAAAAAAAAAAAAAGGTTTAAATTCAACAATTTCACTAACCCTTTCTACATCTAAATAGAGTATTTTTCTATAAAGCATTTTGAGAGTTCCTGTAGACACCCTATTTTTGACCGACCTTAAGACTCAGACGTCACCGATTGAGCGCTTGGTGATGTTGCATATTGTGCTCGTTCTGAGGTTGCGGAGTCCCGGTTACGAGCCTTGCCTCTGGACTTCCGGACTCTTTTGTGCTTTGCCTCGGTTTGCGAACCAGGCTCGGTTTTCTCTGTTTTCTCTTTGAGAAGGAAGGGAGAGGTCTCGTAGATCATCTCTCAATGGCCGTAGGCTACATTTCGTGGCCATAGGCCATTTTGCCCATTTTGGAGCAGGTTCCGGTTTTGGAGTCAAGTTAGGCCGTGTGCCTCGGTTGGGACCGCCTAACCACCTCCGTTTGCCCGATTTTTGGCATGCATCCTATTTACTCCCTTTTAGGGACACTGTAGTCCGAGAGACCAACCGTGGTCGGACACCACTTCCTGCTTATGACCCACTTTCGGGGCCCAATTACATGTTTCGGCTCCGAGCCTTCATTATACATTTTTTGGGCTTCGACCCGAACTTGAGATAGTCATATTTTGAGGTCCGTTTCATGTTTGATTAAGGACCTTTTACTGTTTGACATCTCCATTTGTCACTTGCCTTTTTTACCTCTTTTTGGGCCTTTTTGCACGGTATTTTAGGCGTACTTGTGGGCTGCGTTGGACTTGGTCGTAAACTACAAAGCGTCTTATTTTGAGCCCCTCTTCGACTTTGTTGAAGGACTCTCGGCCGTTTGAAACCCGTAGCTGCCACTTTCCCTTTTGGCCATTTTTGGAGGGAAACTTGAAATGTTTCCCCCCCTTTTTTCCCCCCTCTTTTTCCCCCTCTTTTCTAAACGTTTTTGGCTATAAATACAGCACTCCAGACCTGTTTTAAGGGTTAGAAAATCTGGTTTGAGAGCTCCTATATTGTATCTCTCTCTCTCTATAATTCCAAGCTCCAAAACTCTCAAAAATCTTCCAAGTTTGGCACCATTCCTTCACCACCACCTAGCACCACCACCACCACTCCATTTCCGGCAGCAAGGAGGGATTTTCAGAGGCTAGGAGGCTCTGTTTTTCAGTTCAAAAGGCAGCGAAGATTGGTCTACAAGGGTGAGTCTCGTTTTTCCCCTTTTTTGCTCTTTTCTTGGTCTATTTCTTAGCCCTCTTTTCCCACTGTTTTGAGCTCCGACCAAAACTTAAAGTCACCTTTATTTGAGCTCTAGTTCATGTTTAATTAAGGAAATTTTGTCATTTGAGGTCCCTATATTGCACTTGCTTCAATACCCTCTTGAAATACCGTATCTTTGCATGATATTTTTGGCCAATGTGTAATCTGTTTTGAGGCTTTTCATAAACTGTAAGTGGATTTTTTTTGAGCCCTTCTTCAACATTGAAGAAGGGCTCATCACTGTTTGAGCATTCCATGTATCACTTGCTTTGAAATCCATGCCTAGCCTCATTTTGCATGATTTTTTTAGGCTATCTCGCTTCTGTTTTGGACCTTGGTCAGAACTAAAAGTAGCTTTATTTTGACCCTCTTGACATGTTTCATTAAGGGTTCTTTTCCGTTTGGGACTTCCATATGTTAGTTGCTTCATCGCCTCCTTTGCGGAGCCATTTGTGTACGCCATTTTAGCCCTACCTGCGCTTGCTGTTTGACCATGCTTTGTATTGTAAAAATGTTTGTCTCAGGGCTGGCTTGCTTCTGTATTCACACTGTGTGCAAATAATGCATGTATTGCATAGTTGTAGGCCATTTCATATGCCTAATTTTGAGTTTCGGGATGCGTCTCATGTATCGTGCCATATTGCCATGATTCGGGCTGTTAAGCATCATATTTCAGTGGTTGAAATTCATATGTTTGTATGCCATGATCCATGCCTTGCCATACCTTGTTAGAGTGGCATTCGTGCCTTAGGTCCGGTCCTCGGTTTTGCGTGCATACGCACGCATTTCGAGAATCCCATTTTCCTCTAATGGCCCGATGTGAGTGTGGTTGAGGCCCATTCACATTGGTGTAAGTCCATCTTGCATTGTGTATGCCATGTTTCAATGCGTTGTGCATGTTATGTTGTTAGCATTGTGTGCCGTCTAGTTGCATTGCATGTTTGCATGTTAGCTTGCATGCTTAGGTTGCATGTGCATTGTCATGCCTTGCCTCTTGAATTGAGTATGATAGAGGTTGGGTTTCACTTGTGTGTTTGATGTGCATTTCATTTGATATCAAAATTGCTAACTTGGCTTTTGGGCCATCATGCATTGAAATCGTGATTGATGGTCGGGGTCAAGGGTCGTGCTCCCTTGAGTTTATTACATGATAGGGGCATTAGCCATGCATATATATGCTCAAAACCCATGCCATACTGCTTCTTTGTCTGCTTTATTCTTTGTCAAACTGTCTCCTGCAGAATTTTGTGCCGGCCGGCGATAAATAGTGCCGACCGGCACTTCATTTTTGGCCGATGGACTCAGGCAGGTGATCTTTCTAGGCGGCCGATGCGAACTTCCTCCAATCGGTGGTGTCTGGTGACATTCAAGGAAGGTTTTTCAAACTTTGGTAATTTTTGGAGACAGGCGGAAAAAGCAGGCGGCGTGTGGCACGGTGTAGGTTTTCGGGCAAGTCGGATCCGAGCATGCGTGCATCCCTCTTCCCGAGGCCTTTTCTTGCTTTCGATGGTTTAATTAATTTGTTAATTAATTAAGGGTCTGTAATAATTAATTAGCTAGGATAGTTGATTTATTATTTGGGATCAGATATTTATTTGGTCCCTCCGAGTGAGGGCATAATTGTAATAAGGGTGTGTGAGTGTGTGTATGTCTTCCAACCCCACGTCTTTCTTCCCTTTTATTTACACCTTATGATGGTAGATTAGGGCACGTTTAATTTTAGCATACCTTATGCTATGCATGTGCATTCATGCATTTGTTTACATGCATCGGACTCGGTACATCATACAAACTGCATCGTACTTTCAATTCCAAATTGAATACGTGTTATTTGTAGCATTCCATATTCCATGTTTAGGATAGCGAGCTGCCTAGATTACATCTTTGCATGTGTTGCATTAGACATTTCAAGATGCTTAGGTCCATGCATGGATTTCTAATAAGCCTGTTTGGCTTGGAGTACTAGGTGAGCTTTTATGCTTTAGCATATCGCATGTGTGTGAATGTTGCCATGATAGCATGCTTACCATGAGGATAAGTGCTTATGTGATATAAGCATGAATGCACTGTGGATGGAGGTTGAATTACCTAAATTGGGACAACACATTAAAAGCTGTGAGTTTTAAAGCCCACTAGATAGTGGCAAACCGTCTTTTCTAAAAGCCGCTTGAGTGGCAAAACACGCATTTTAGCCTACTTGTGAGTAGCAAATCATTTTTCAAAACAAACACGTAATGTTTTGTTCCAACTTAGGCGATTTGGTCTATACTTGTTTCTTTGTCGCATAACATAGTAAATCTAGGCTAATAACCGAATAAGAACACGTAATGTTTTCAAAATCGGATATCACAGTTAGTAGAGGCGGTCTTGGACCGGCTAGAGGTGCTCATAGTGACCTTCCCGATCGTACCCAAGCTCCGAGCCAAGTCAACTTTGGTTATGACGACACGTGATTTCTAAGACCGAGTCAGGGTTTCCTAAATTTCCCATTTTAAAAAAATATTTAGGTGGCGACTCTGTAATCTGGCAAAGCAGTCCATGTTTGGCACTTCTTTTCAAAAATCAGTTTTTCTCAAAACGATTTGCCAGAGTTGGACTCTTTGGTTCAGATTTAGAACCGTGACACAAATCGAGTCCGAACTGTAGAGTGAAGCCCACGGGCGCGTCTACAGTTCCAAACAAAAGATTTTACTTGCAACAAAGACTACGGATATAGAACTAGCCACATAAAATAATCCTAGCCATACATATCAGATGGTGAGACCTATCATAAGAAAATACAATTTACTCAAATTTCTCCACCTATATGTTATGTCTATAGTCAATTCTATGTCTTTAGACTTATTGTACTGACTTGTGTCCCGTTAGCAAGGTTGGCTCATCCTCTAAAACAATTGAAGTATCTTCCACCACTCCAAAATCAAGTGTATTCAAGAAAATCGTTCCATCTGCACTACCAGAAAATAACTTCTTGTCTGTTGGATCAACAACTATTGCAGTAATTGGTAGCAGAAAAGCTCGAGTTTGTAAAAATCTTCCAGTAACCAGGTCCCATACCTACAATACGAAAATAAGTCATTTTGAGTGACAAAAATACTCATGCTAGGAAGATATTATTATGAAACAATTAACATAATTAAGTAACCTTGCATGTGCCATCGAGGGAGCTTGATAAAAAAATTGAACTTAAGCCATTTGATGTAGTTAACAGGCCCGTTATAGAGGATGAATGCTCTAATGAAAAATTTAGTATTAAAGGCACAGTCCAAGAATTTGTATAGTCTACCAAACTTCCACCAAACAATGTGATTACAAAGTTAGTTATTTATTTTTCTTGAAAAATAAAACTAAATGACATTCAAATAGGAACATTCTATTGTGAAAGAAATAAAGATTCACATTTTTTACCCGATCATAGGCCAAATAATGATCATGCCATCTTGTGAACCAAAAATAAGAAATGAATCATCGCTGGAAAATCTCAAGCAAGTCACTGATTTATGATGTGCGCACCAAGTCCTGACCAATCTCCCATTTGAAATCTACAAATTACCATGGCACTCAATATTTGGAAATAATGACTACAAATAATATGTACGAATTAAGCTAATGGCCCACAAAGACAACTATTTAGTAATTTTTTTTATTGTGATAAAAAAAAATGATCTTTGCATATGGGGCTGCAAAAAGAGTTTATTAACCTCCCAATCATAAGCATTTCTAGAAGGGGCTCCACCAACAATATATGTGCCATCCTTTGTGCATGTTATTGGTCCAATGGACTCCATTGGGTAGCTCTGGACCGGTGCTTGAGGCTGAATATCAATACGTCATACAAAGAAGTAAATTGAGTTTCACAACAAAAATCTGGAACGATGTTTAATAGAACAAAATATTATCAGATCATAAGTCCCAATTTACAAAGTTAACTTCCTTAATTCGATCCAAAAAAAAAAATTTCTTGATTAGTCTGTTTTCATTATTGTTTTGCAAAATATGTCAAATTCAAGTGATTGTAACCAATGATCGCTATGATAGATGAATTTTAAAAGTAATTACTAATAGCATCATTACTTTTGTCCATTTAATCATATGCTATTCGCAACAGTAAAGAGAATATTATTACAAACCAAAAATAGAGCAAAACTAAAGAATCTAGCTAATAGCTAATCAATGATAAAGAGCTTATTTTTGTCAATACTTGGACTGGACTTTTTCATTAATATAATAATGAGATTTAGCTAACCAGTTGTTTTAAACCATCACATTATGTTTTGGATGAGAAGAAAGAAGAAAATCAACAAGGGACACAAGGGGGAAAATCAGCAAGAACATGAAACACTTGTTATCGATTTCAACACATTTTTCACTGATTTCAAAATACTTTTTAGCTTTTTCACTTATTTTCAAAACAATTTTCACTCCAATCTCGATGCAAACCAATGTCCCAAGGTAGAAGTTAGCATTATCCTGACAGAAATTGACACAAATATAAACACCAATTGCATTTCCTAAATATGCAGAGACCATCATTGCTCATAAACTAACCTATAGAAAGGGCTTCTATAGACCAATTAGCTATATATTACTTCTAGCTAGGATTCAAAAACCTACATGATTCAACTTAAAAGAAACATCAACAATAGAACATTTAACTTGTAACAAAACACATATACAAATTCATATGTAGGCAATTCAAAGTACTCAATTCCCAACTTACCACATACCAGTGGCATGGCCAGAAATTTGATTCAATGATGTCATTAAGCTATTTGCCTTCAATATCATTATTTCATGGTATTAGTTCTACAGCTTTCACATAATATACTACAATAGAAATATAAAATCATATATTCGCAATAACAACATTGCATACATAATTTGAATTTGTTGAATTTCATCAAATGAACTGAGAGAGTTAGAAAAAAAGACAAAGTAAGACCTCATTTGAAGAAAAAAAAATCATAAACACTTAACAATCTCATGCTTAAAAATAAGATAACTCTACGAGCGAGCGAGAGAGAGAGAGAGAGAGAGAGAGAGAGAGAGAGAGAGAGAAGTAACTCTTAAATAAATTTTATTTTTAAAAAAAAAAATTAAAATACAAACAAAATTTTTATACAAAATGATGACTTATTATTTCCCCATCATTTGCATTTACAACACTCACAATTGTCCTCATAATTTTTATAAATATCATTAACACATCATTTTGGATATATTTTCTATTTAAACTGTATATTTTCAAAATCATTTTGATACAATCATATTTACTTTTTAACAATTTTACTGATGCTAATTTATGAAATTTATGAAAACCTGTCAATAAAATTGCATAATACTAGTAACCATTTCCTTTTTAATTTTTTGTTTATATTTACAAAAAATTTAAAAACTATCATATAAACTTATTTGATAAGTTTATGAGTTTATAAACAGGTCTCTCAAATTAAAAATTAAGCTAAAAATTATAAACTGAAAAAATGTGTTTACAAAAGTTTAAAAACAAAAGAAAAACGCAGAAGGAACATCGAAGCAATGTGAAAGGAACAGGGATGCACAAGGTCAATAATTCAAACTATGGGAGTAGCATTCACGAATGGGTTTTTTGTTTTAAAATTTTTTAAATATTTTGTTCATACTAAACATATTTTTAGTTTTTATTTTTCTAGAAATAAACAAAAGTTAGTTTACAAATTTTTTATAAACATAAACGAACGTAAATATTACCAAACGGCATCTATATAATCTTTAAAAAAAATTAAAACTTTAGTGGGCTTAATTAAACCCACTAAATTATATAAGGTAAACTACCAATAGGTCCTAATAGTTGAACTTAATTCTCATCAAGTTCTTCTAGGTCTGACTTCAAACGGGCATATCTTCTTCATCCGGACTCGGTTTTAGGTCATTCTTGAGTCTAAATTGAAGCTCCGAAAGTTTACTTTCCAATGGTGGTAGCCTCAAATCTAAATTCTAAGTGTACAAAGAGATATGCCTATTTTAGTGAAGGTTGCTCGTTTGTATCCTAACCAAATTGATGCCTAACTTCAAACAGCCATATCTCCCTTATCCGAACTCGGCTTTAGGAGATTCTTGAGTCTAAATTGAAGCCCTGGAAGTCCAATTTCCAATGGTGGTGGCCTCACAACTAAAGTCTAAGTGTACAAATAGATAGGCCTGATTTAGTGAAGGCTGCTCAGTTCTCCCTTAACGGTTTAATACCCAACTTCTTCCCTAACTAGTTTTCTTCTCTCTCCTCCAATTTTCTTCAACTCCAAACCTATAAATAAGAGGTTTTAAAGATTTTTCAAAGAGTTCACCTCTTTTTCATTTATTTCCACTTTGTCTTTGCTCGGTTTACTGAAAAGTGCAACTTTGAAATGAAATGCGAGCCTCAGAACATCGTAGAAATTTTTGAAAAAATATTTTGAAAGAGAGGGTTTTAAGGTCTAAAATAGTTTTGGTCAAAAATATGGTGTAAGTTTGGGATTTGAAGCTCTTCTTGCTAAAGAAATCTAACATTTGTACACCATAACTTTCATCATCGAGTGATCAACTTGAGGCTAATAAGTCTTAAGGGCAGTAAAAATTGGGGTGTCTACACAAACCATCTATATACTATCATATCAAATCATGCTAGTGGGATAGTTTTATTTCCACACACCATTTACTCTATAGGCGCTAGCTCCCTTATTATTGACAACACAACTACTTGCTGACACTCCATTAGTAGCTGTAGACACCCATTTTTGACCGACCTTAAGACTCAGACGTCATCGATTGAGTGCTCGATGATTGCACATGTTGTGCTCATTTCGAGGTTTCGAAGTTCTTGGCTGAGAGCCTCACCGCCAGACCTCGGGACTCTTTGTACTTTGACTCGGTCTGTGGACTAAGTCTTGTTTTCTCTTCCTAGAGGGAGGGAGAGGTCTTGTAGACCATCTCTCAGTGGTCGTAGATTACTTTTCGTGGTCGTAGGCCACTGTTCCCATTTGGAGACTAGTTTCCGGTTTTCGGAGCCGTCGGCCGTGCGCCTCGGTTCGGGACCGCTTAACATTCTCCGTCTGGCACATTTTTTGGAACACACCTTGTTTCCTTTGTCTAGAGGGACACTGTGGTTCGGGAGGCCACTTTTGTGGTCATACGTTACTTTTTATGCTCAACAGCCAGTTTTCGAGGCCCCCGGCCGCGTGTTTTGCCTCCAAAACTCTCATTTTGCATCCGTGGTCGTTCGTTCTTGGCACGAACCTTGTTTTCTTTGTTTGGAAGGTGGTACAAGGGTGGGAGACCAGCTTTCTCCTTGGAAACCACTTTTCTCCCCGCTAGCCGATTTTCTGGTCAGAAACTGGTTTTCTTAGTCTTTAGACCACATTTTCTGGTTTCCCACCCCACCATTGGCTTGCTTTCAGAGTGAAGACCACCAATTACCCTGGCCGACCACTTTTTTTTTTGGGAAACCACTGAGTGGTCATCCAACCACTAAAAGTAGCAGGCCGACCACCTTTTATGGTCGATAGGTTTCCTCCTGTTTTGTCTGACTAAATGGATGCCAGCTGTGCCAGTTGGAGGGCACAGACTGTATCGTCCAGACACGTGTATGGAGGGATTGCATCCAAGTTTAGCTTCTCCAAGAAGCTTGAACCCTTTGTTTCTTCTATAAGAAAGGCTCTCCCTCTCCTTGAACCAGGTTCAGAAAAATGTCCTAAGGCACAAACACATATCTCTCTTTTTATCTCTGTATTTTGAGCCAAAAGTGTGTATTGTTCTTAACCTTTAACACCCCAACTCTTAGCCATACATCCTTACCATTGAACTAAGGTTCCTAGAGGTTATTTTTGGAGGTTAAAAGGGTGGTTTTTGGCTGAGGAACTTGTTAGTTTTGCTGAGCTTCAAGGGTAATCTCTTTTCTCTCTTTTTAAGCTTTGTCTTGATCACTCTCTTAGCCATACTTGCATGCTTATTTGAGCTTTGTTGTCAACTAAAAAAAGCTCCATATTTAAGTGTTTTTCATGTTTGTTTAAGGCCCTTTTGGTGCTGAGGGTCATCTTCCCTCTTTCATGCCCTATTTGGCCTTGTTTTGTGCCATGCCATAAGGCCTTTGAGTTAACCCTTGCATGGCCTTTTAGCCACTGAAATCCAGTGGATTTTTAGTGGTTGGCACGTGGTTTTGAGGCCCTAAATCAGAGAGGGGTGACCCTCTCTCTTTTGGTCTTCTTTGCTTGCATTTTTGGCCTATCAAAGGAGCATATGTTTTCATACTTTCAAGGCTTGGTTCAGGCACTTTTTCGTGACTTTTAGGGCCTACCTAGACTCTGTCTATGGCTGGTTTGGTCACCTTGGGTTTGCCTCGTGCATGTGTAGAGTAATCCCTTTCGTGGCTTATCAAAGTAGTATGTCATTCTTGCATGTATTGGTCATATTTTAGTGGGTTTTTGGTCATCATTTGGCATGCCATGACTCTACTTTTGGCTGGTTTGATAGCCTCTCACATGCTTCATATGCTTGTAGCGTAAATCATGTTTACTAGCTTAGAGTGCATGATGTTTTGGCCCTCTATTCTAGCATATTTTGGCCATGCTCCAACCTGGTTTTGTTCATATTTTGGGCTGCCTTAGCTCTATTTTGAGGCCTGGTTGTCAAAAGATGCTTGCCATGCATGCTTGCAGTGTAATTGCCTTGACTAGCTTCGAGTTTTTAAGGCCCTTGCATGCTTAACTTGAGGTATTTTCATGTTTTGGCATCATTGAGCATGATATTTCAGAGCATATAGGGCTGTCATACTTCCACGTTTTCCACTCTTTAAGTGCCCTTGAGAGTTATGCTTTTATACCATATTTTGTGAGCCATTGCATGAGTTTCATTTTTGTGCCTTTCACGCATCATCCCAACTCATTTTGCTATTGTTTTGGGCCTGCATAGGGTATGTTTGGAGTTGGTTTGGCCATTTGAGCATTGCCTTGCATGCCTATAGTGTAATACACTTCACTAGTTTCGATGCTTGAGCCATTCAACATGCATTACATGAGTTGTTTGCATAATTCAAAGTCATTTTGTATGCCATTTCAGAGCTGAAACATGTGTCATTGCACTCCATATTTCATCCTTTCAATGCGTTCGGAAAGTTGTGTTTTGTGCCTTAGACTTGGAGCCATTGTATTGTGCATGATCGTATGTGTTTTGATGCCTTATTTCCATCATTTATTGGCCACTGATTTGGGTGTGGCTGAGGCGCATCCATTTTGGTTTAAGTCCATTTTGCATTGAGTATGAGAGATTGAAGAATAAAGAGATTGAAGAATAAAGAGATGTGCGCTGAGAGAAAAAGTGAGAAAAGGGGTTTCTTAGAAAAAACAGAGCCTGAGGTCCTAGTGATGTGAGAATCACAAATAAGAAAGAGTGGGAAACAATACCCAGAGAAACAGGCTCCCTATGCACGTTTGAGTCGTGCCTTTTGTTTTGTCTCGATTCTTGTTTTGAGTCGTTTCGAGTATTTCTCGAAGTGTTTAGGTTGTTTCCATTTTGTTTGTCTTTGTGGAGTCGTTTTGGCTGGGGTCAACTGTCACACCCCAAACCCGCCCCTAAAAGTTTGGGCATGACCTAAGCATAAACGGACATAAACCCTGATATATATATATAACATACGGGGCCTTAACGGAAGCATAAAGTAGGAATATAATATAAATACCAGAAACATTCCATTGAGCTACTGCTAGCATGCCAGGATCTCATAAAACGTAAACGTTCTCATAAGCAAATAAAGTGTGAAACTATATCCTTGAAACATTGGTTATAACCACATATATTTACAGTCCCAGCCCAAACGGGCATATATAAAAAAAGACCACAAAAGTTATATACAAGAACTTGGATGGCACTCAAAAGATAAGCAACATCTCCACGGATTCATCAGAATAAGTAGCTTGGGTTAGTGCCTGGACACGTAATGGTCGACCAGGGAAAACGGCATCCTGGGTTAGGATTGACCACCTGATGAATGACCTACAGAAACAGACATAACTGAGAGTGAGTTGGGCTCAGTGAGTAATAATACATAAGTAAAATACTGTTAACTTGATCATATTACGTATCAATACGTGAGTCTGATTCTGTGTCGCGTACATAATGGCCTTAGGCCCAATCTTGTAATATAACTTAGTGGCTATAAGCCCTTGGAAGTAGTGGCACGAGGCCCTTGAAAATGTGGCGTAAAGCCCTTGGTAACATGTTGGCACTACGGCCCTTGAAAGTGGCGTGATGCCCTTGGAAGTGGCATATAGCCCTTGTAAACTTGTTGGCACTATGGCCCTTGAAAGTGTGGCATAAAGCCCTTGTAAACTTGTTGGCACTTCGGCCCTTGAAAATGGCACTACGGCCCTTGAAAGTGTGTGGCATTAAGCCCTTGCAATCTTTACATACTTTATATGGACATTAACATTTACATTCTCATACGTTGAACACTAGCTTATATAGATTACATGCTTAGAACATGAACATATTTGCCTTGATACATGGACGTAATTGCATAACATGTAGAGAGGTATTACTACTCACAGTATTGAGATGGCGTGTTACTTCCTCCTGGAGTGTGTCCTGCGCACAGTTAAACTTGCACATTAGTTTCCTTTTCTTTCTTACTTTATTTCCTGAATCCTTACACTTCATATGCATTTATAACCATTCTAAGATCATCAGAAAAATATTCTAAAAATACCAGAGGAATAAGCATGTAAAACTGACCACACACAATTTTCTTTGAAACAGTCTTCCGCTCGAGCGCAAGATTGTCCGGCCGGCGACAAAGATAATGGTATCAAAAATCTGAGAGGTCGATATTTACGCTCGAGCGTACATGTTCTCCGCTCGAGCGGACAGGGTAATTCCGAGGGACTTCTGAGAGATGCATTTTCCCGCTCGAGCGGCCCTGACCTCCGCTCGAGCGGACGACAACCCAAATTCAGGGCAGCCCGATTTCACTCCAAAATTCAGCAACCCAAACTCATTTTTCATGCAATCAAAGGCAAAATTCATGCAACACGTCAACTCAACAATACCATAACAAAGATTCTAGCTTGATTATAACAATTTAAGTTACTTTAAAGGCTTCGACAAGTCATCTCTTCCTCAAATCCCACTCTACATTCAAATTCAACAAGTATATCCCATGGCACTATCATGTTTCCATGAAATGACAACATAAAACCAAGGATTTAAGTGTAGATTCATACATCACTTAATTTAAGTGTCAAAGTAGACAATCATTGAGAAACCCTACATCATCAACATAGAATACAACAATTCTTCTTCACAATTAAAATGATGATTCTCATAGATATATAAAATTGAACATACCTTAAGTTTGATCTCCTAATTTCCCCTCAATTTCCTTCCTTTTGAACCTTTTCTTTGTTCTCCTTTTCTCTTCTCTCAAACCCTTAGTTCCTCCTAAATATGCTCCACGTTTTTTTCCCCAAATCTCAATAAGACTCAAGTATAAATATTCTTAACTAAGCACATAAAGACAAAAATGAATCGTTTAATCATCCCAAAATTAAAATTTCACGAACATACTTAAAATTACCTAAAAATTATGAGGATCTCAAATATATTATCAATTTCTGACAATTAAGCCATTAAGGCCTTCAATTTCTGATTTAAGCATTCCAATGAAACAGATACTTTCCTTGAGCAACAGATAGACATTCTTACATAGGCATCTCATGTTCTTTAACCATAATTTTTCATAACATTTTTCAGCAACATATTAAAAGCGCAAATCAAAAACATAGACGAGGGTCGGGTCGTTACATCAACTGTAGGCTCAATACCCGGTTAAAAACCCTTTTCTCATTACAATTTCAAAAATGAATCGTTTTGTGCTCAAGAGTGCTGTGCCATTCTCCACATTTGTGCAAAACAGAATTTGTTCTTTCATAAAACTGCAGGGTTCAACCCAGGTCATCTCAGAGCAGTAGAATCAGGACCTATCTGAAACTATAGGTTCCACGTTGCAAAGCAAAAGAAAAGAGGGAAAATTCGGAGCATCTGAGTATGTTTCGACTCCTACAAGTTCCGTCTTTCCGTCCCGTGTGTTCAAAATGAACCTAGCACTATGTTTTGAGCTATGTGTTCAGAGTGAGCAGTGCTTTGTATGAGCCATGTGCAGAATAAATCGAGTACTGTGTTTTAAGCTGTGTGTTCAAAGTGAGCAGTGCGTTGTATGAGCCATGTGCAGAATAAATTGAGTACTGTGTTATGAGCTGTGTGTTCAGAATGAGCAGTGCGCTATATAAGTTGTGTGCCAAGTAAACCAAGTACTGTGTTTTGAGCTGTGTGTTCAGAATGAGCAATGCGTTGTATGAGCCGTGTGCAGAATAAACCGAGTATTGTGTTATGAGCAATGCGCCGTACGAGCTGTGTGTTCCAAGTGAATATAATGTTGTGTCGACTTCCTCAAAGCCAAAATGATAATCAGAAGTGCTCTCCCGAAGTACCAATCCCTGCCAGAGGCATCTTGGCTATGTTTGTAATGAGTTCCTAGGAGGTCAACTGCGACGGTGGAAACTAGAGTTCGAATGGCTGATGCCTAGAACACAAAGGTTTGGGATTTCCGAGACTAAAGTCTGGTTTAAATACCCAGGGGTGTATCTCCGGCTTGAAATCTGTATGGAAGCCCCATAGGTTGAGGTAGCGGGTGTGCTTCTCAATTCTGGATACTGAACCAACCTAGTCTGTCACCCCATTGAAGAATAGGGAAAGTTGTGAATATGATTAGGAAGAAAAGCGACATCCGTGGCTTCCCCAATAGCTGTTGCTCCTTATCAGTATTTCAGCACCTTTGTACTGTAAGTTGAAGGTAAGTGTTCGAACAACAGAACACAAAGGGAGATCCCCTGCAGACCGCATCTCTGGTAGAGGCAATGAGGGAACGTCCTGACCGGAGTTGTCCATCGTCTGGCGCATGAAACACTCTCCAAGGAACCAGGCTCTGCCGACCGGTCCCTCAAGCAGAACCCTGTATCGCGAAGTGCCCCATCCCCCAGCAAACAGAAATCGAGGATTCCCTGGCATGGCTATCCAAGGCTGCCAGGTCACCTGCGGGTAGCAAGTGCATAAATTGATTAGATGTCACAAGTATGCAAGACAAATCAAAGTGGAAAGCAGGAAGAACTTAGAGTTCTGGATTACCTCCGTCGCCCGCACAATATCAAAGAACTATCGGAGGTAAAGCAAAGTCTCCTGAGGCCTGGGCCGGCACCGACCTTCAAATCTGCGCGAGAAAGGGATCTTAAAAGGTGTCTCGACCTCCAGCTCAGGGGTCAATGTCGGAAAATACGCATAAACCCACAGCTGTAAAAGGCAATACACTAGCTGTCAATATACAGAATGCTGAGTGCAAGATGTTGTGTGCAGTGTACAATATAAAAAATATATAGGAAATGCAGAATGCTGAGGGCAAAAGGTAGAATACAGAATGTAATGTGTGCAGTGTGTAGTGTACAGATAATGAAAAGCAGAACTGTAAATCAAGAGGGCAGAATGTACCTCCCAGGCTCGCCAGTAGCCGCCTAATATGGTTCCCCACTCTAGGGAAGTCGCGCTCATGTAGCAGTAAAGGGTAGCGAGGCCAACGCCACCCCAATCATACTGATTGACCCGTGATAGGTCCACCAGAGCACTGAGCAGATAAAGCCCAACTATGTTCCCCCTGTTGGAGAACAGAGTGGTCCCAAGAAGGAACATCAAAATCCTGGGCATCTCACAGACGGTCTCAATGGTCTGGGGCGAAGTCCTCTGTCCTTTGGAGAACCAAGTGTACCGACCTGCCGATGATCTGATCGGCGTGACGAGCGACGGCTCCAAGTAGGTAAATCCAAGCTGTCTCCCACTAACCCATATCTGCATCATATGGGATCGACCGGTCTGCCACGTCAAGGCCCGTCAGCATGGAGAAGTCAAATGGGGTCATCGTCATGTCCCCGGTAGCCGAGAAATGAAAGAAGTTGGTGGTGTCCCACCATCTCTCTACAGGTGTGCCCAGGAGAGTCCTGCTCGCTGGATAACGTAACAACCTTGCACAGAATGGGCCAAACCTTGCCTCGTCCACAATGTGTCGGACAGCATCCAGGAGCTCCATGTACCATTCCCTCGCCAGGATCGATCCATAACCCCATGTGAAACGAGAGGATACCTGCATTCAGAATTGAAAAATATAAGCTGCGTGCAAATTGTAGTTTATGAGCTGCGTGCAGATAAAATATTTGAGCCATGTGTTCAAAAGTGAAAATATGAGCTACGTGCAAATTGTAGTTTATGAGCTGCGTGCAAATAAAACATTTGAGCCGCGTGTTCAAAGTGAAAATATGAGCTGTGTGCAAATTGTAGTGAATGAGCTGCGTGCAGATAAAATGTTCGAGCTATGTGTTCAAAGTGAAATGAATGAGTTGCGTGCAGATAAAATTTATGGGCCGTATGTTCAAAGTGAAATGAATGAGCTGTGTGTTCAGAATCAACAGTTTGAGCTGCGTGTTCAAAATTTCAAAAATTCGTGAGCTGCATGTTCACTCCAAAAGTTTGAGTTGCGTGTTCAAAATTTCAAAAATTTGAGCTGCGTGTTCAAAATTCCAAAAATTCGTGAGCTGTGTGTTCAAAATTTCAAAAATTCGTGAGCTGCGTGTTCAGAAATTTCCAAAAAAATATGAGCTGCGTGTTCATAACTTCAAAAAATCGTGAGCTGCGTGTTCACTTCAAAAGTTGAGCTGCGTGTTCAGAATTTCAAAAAAAAAAAGAGTTGAGCTGCGTGTTCAAAATTTCAAAAAAGTTGAGCTGCGTGTTCAGAAATTCAAAAATTTGAGCTACGTGTTCAGAATTTCAAAAATGTGGGCTACATGTTCACCACCAAAGTTTGAGCTGCGTGTTCAGATTTTATAAAAAATATGGGCTGCGTGTTCATATTTGAAAAGAGTGAGCTACGTGTTCACTTCAAAATTTGAGCTGCGTGTTCAGATTTAAAATCGTGAGCTGCGTGTTCACAATCAAAATTTGAGCTGTGTGTTTAGATTTCAAAAGAGTGAGCTGCGTGTTCACAATCAAAATTTGAGCTGTGTGTTTAGATTTCAAATCGTGAGCTGCGTGTTCACAATCAAAATTTGAGCTGTGTGTTCACATTCAAAAGTTTGAGCTGTGTGTTCAAAATGCAAAAGTGTGCTATGTTATGAGCCGTGTGCCGATCAAAACAGAATGCTGTGTTATAGACCGTGTGTTCAGATTGAGTAGTGTTGTAAGCCGTGTGCAAATTAAAAGAATGTTTTGTTATAGATTATGTGTTCAGATTGAGCAGTGTTGTACGCCGTGTGCAAATTAAAAGAATGTTGTGTTATGGATTGTGTGTTCATATCGAGCAATGTTGTGAGCCGTGTGCAAATTAAAAGAATGTTGTGTTATAGACCGTGTGTTCAGATTGAGCAGTGTTGTGAGCCGTGTGCAAATTAGCAGAATACTGTGTGTTGAACTGCGTGTTCAGATTGAACAGTGTGCTATGTTATGTGCTGTGTGCCAATAAAACCAAATACTATATTATGAACTGCGTGTTCGGATTGAACAGTGTGCTATGTTATAAGCTGCATGCCAAATAAACCAAACTATTGCGTTATGAACTGTGTGTTCAGATTGAGCAGGATACTATGTTATGAACTGCGTGTTCAGATTGAACAGTGTGCCATGTTATGAGCTGTGGACTAAGTCTTGTTTTCTCTTCCCAGAGGGAGGGAGAGGTCTTGTAGACCATCTCTCAATGGTCGTAGACTACTTTTCATGGTCGTAGGCCACTATTCCCGTTTAGAGACTAGTTTCTGGTTTTTGGAGCCGTCGGCCGTACGCCTCGGTTCGGGACCGCTTAATATTCTCCGTTTGGCATGTTTTTTGGAACACACCTTGTTTCCTTTGTCTAGAGGGACACTATGGTCCGGGAGACCACTTTTGTAGTAATACGCCACTATTTGTGCTCAACAGCCAGTTTTCGAGGCACCCGGCCACGCGTCTTGCCTCCCAAACTCTCGTTTTGCATCCGTGTTGGGTCGTTCTTGGCACGAACCTTGTTTTCCTTGTTGGAAAGTGGTACAAGGGTGGGAGACCAGCCTTCTCCTTGGAAACCACTTTTCTCTCCGCTAGCCGGTTTTCTAGTCGGGAAACTGGTTTTCTTGGTCTTTAGGCCACATTTTCTGGTTTCCCACCCAACCATTGGCTTGCTTTCAGTGTGGAGACCACAAATTACCCTGGCCAACCACTTTTTTTTTTGGGAAACCACTTTGGGTTGTCGGCCGACCACTAAAAGTAGCAGGCCGACCACCTTTTCTGGCCGGCAGGTTTCCTCTTGTTTTGTCTGACTGAATGGATGCCAGCTATGCCAGCTGGAGGGCACAGACTATATCCTCCATACACGTGTATGGTGGGATTGCATCCAAGTTTAGCTTCTCCAAGAAGCTTGAACCCTGTGTTTCTTCTATAAGAGAGGCTCTCCCTCTCCTTGAACCAGGTTCAGAAAAATTTCCTAAGGCACAAACACATATCTCTCTTTTTATCTCTATATTTTGAGCCAAAAGTGTGTATTGTTCTTAACCTTTAACACCCCAACTCTTAGCCATACATCCTTACCATTGAATTGAGGTTCCTAGAGGTTATTTTTGGAGGTTAAAAGGGTGGTTTTTGGCTGAGGAACTTGCTGGTTTTGCTGAGCTTTAAGGGTAATCTCTTTTCTCTCTTTTTAAGCTTTGTCTTGATCACTCTCTTAGCCATACTTGCATGCTTATTTGAGCTTTGTTGTCAACTAAAAAAAGCTCCATATTTAAGTGTTTTTCATGTTTGTTTAAGGCCCTTTTGGTGCTGAGGGTCATCTTCCCTCTTGCATGCCCTATTTGGCCTTGTTTTGTGCCATGCCATAAGGCCTTTAAGTTAACCCTTGCATGGCCTTTTAGCCACTGAAATCCAGTGGATTTTTAGTGGTTGGCACGTGGTTTTGAGGCCCTAAATCAGAGAGGGGTGACCCTCTCTCTTTTGGTCTTCTTTGCTTGCATTTTTGGCCTATCAAAGGAGCATATGTTTTCATACTTTCAAGGCTCGGTTCAGGCACTTTTTGGTGACTTTTAGGGCCTTCCTAGACTCTGTCTATGGCTGGTTTGGTCACCTTGGGTTTGCCTCGTGCATGTGTAGAGTAATCCCTTTCGTGGCTTATCAAAGTAGTATGTCATTCTTGCATGTATTGGTCATATTTTAGTGGGTTTTTGGTCATCATTTGGCATGCCATGACTCTTTTTTTTTTCCTGGTTTGATAGCCTCTCACATGCTTCATATGCTTATAGTGTAAATCATGTTTACTAGCTTAGAATGCATGATGTTTTGGCCCTCTATTCTCGCATATTTTGGCCATGCTCCAACCTGGTTTTGTTCATATTTTGGGCTGCCTTAGCGCTATTTTGAGGCCTGGTTTGTCGAAAGATGCTTGCCATGCATGCTTGCAGTGTAATTGCCTTGATTAGCTTCGAGTTTTTAAGGCCCTTGCATGCTTAACTTGAGGTATTCTCATGTTTTGGCATCGTTGAGCATGATATTTCAGAGCATATAGGGCTGTCATACTTCCATGTTTTCCACTCTTTAAGTGCCCTTGAGAGTTGTGCTTTTATACCATATTTTGTGAGCCATTGCATGAGTTTCATTTTTGTGCCTTTCACGCATCATCCCAACTCATTTTGCTATTGTTTTGGGCCTGCATAGGGTATGTTTGGAGTTGGTTTGGCCATTTGAGCATTGCCTTGCATGCCTATGGTGTAATACACTTCACTAGTTTCGATGCTTGAGCCATTCAACATGCATTACATGAATTGTTTGCATAATTCGAAGTCATTTTGTATGCCATTTCAGAGCTGAAACATGTGTCATTGCACTCCATATTTCATACTTTCAATGCGTTTGGAAAGTTGTGTTTTGTGCCTTAGACTTAGGGCCGTTGTATTGTGCATGATCGTATGTATTTTGATGTCTTATTTCCATCATCTATTGGCCACTGATTTGGGTGTGGCTGAGGCGCATCCATTTTGGTTTAAGTCCATTTTGCATTGAGTATGCCATTGTAGTTCATAGCATTGAGTATGCCATGTTGTCGCATGATTGATCATTGCATTGCGCATGCCTTGTTCATCTCATTGTGTATGTTAGTTTCTACGTGCATTGTGTATGCTAAGTGTCATTTGCATTGAGTATGCCATTGTTAGTTCATAGCATTGTGTATGCTAGTTGCATGTTTGCATGTTATCCCTTGCATGTTTGCATGACTTAGTTGCATTGCGTTAAGATTGCATGCTAGAGTTGCATTGGTGCATGCCTTGTTTGTTGCATTGTGTTTGGAATAGGGGTTAGTCCGAACACAGGGAACGAGGGACGTTTCATGCTTGAAATGATGAAACATGCCTCGATTCCCAGTCGCCGACACTCTTGACTACCCATGACGGAGTTGTTGGCTTTAGGTGCTTGTGTGTGCATTCATTTCACATTGAGTCGTGCAATTCGACTCCTCGGCCATCATGCATCAAGATGCGTGATTGGTGGTCCAAGGGTTAGGGACTACACTCCCTTGAGCTTATGCAATGATGGGGAGAGTGGTCGTGCACACATGTGTTGCGAATACTTTGTCATCTCTCTCTCTTGCCTTCATTTGAAAACCAAAACCAAGGCGGCGGTCGGTGACCAAATTTAGTGGCTGGCTGACCACTTTTTCTAGTTTTTCACCACAAAAGTGGTCGGCAGGTGGTCTCCAAGGCCAATAGCTGGTCAGTAGCCTTCCCACAGATTCCCAAGGTGGAGTTTCAGCCTTCTGGAGCTTTGTGTAGTGTTCTGAGGTCAATTGCAAACAAAGGCAAGTCGGGGCGTCGCGAGGGATTTCCGAACAAGGCAATTCAAGCATGCACGCATCATTTGTCATTCAAAGCAGAGCTGGGGCAGCCCACATTCATTTAGTTTGCATGCTCATTTAGATTGCTTACTTAGTTAATGTTGTGTAATAAGTAGTTGTAACTTGTTATTCCTTTCGTCGTGTAATAACTAGTTTAATTAGATTAGCTTAGATCAGCTAGCTGGTTCTGTATTATTTATTCGGACCCTCCGTCGAGAGGGCAAATTTTGTAATAAATGTGCGTGTGTGTGATGCATGTCCTCCAACTCCCATTTCTTTATCCCTTTTATTTACTAGCTTACGATGATTATTTTTAGGGCATGTTTCAATTAGCATCCTTATGCTCGCATGTTTGCATCCATTCATCTGTCTTGCATGCATCGGGCTTGGTGCATCATACTAACTGCATTGTATTTCAATTCCTGTTTGAATACATATATCAAATTGCATTTCACATGACATTTTAGAATAGCCAAGCCTATCTTAGTTGCATTTTGTATGTGTTGCATTAGGCATTCTTGACATAGCTAGGATCATGCATTGATTTCTAACATAGCTTTTGTTTTGGCTCGGAGTACTCGGTAAGTGTTTATACTTTAGCATCCTTGCATGTGTCCAAGTGACTACCATGATAGCATGCTTGCCATGAGGCTATCTGCTTATGTGATATAATTGCCTGAATGCCTGTGGGTGAAGGTTGGATTACCTGAATTGGAACAATTCATTGATTGCGAGTTTTAAGCCCACTTGAGGGTGGCAAAATCCATATTTTAGCCTACTTGCAAGTAGCAAACCGCTTTCAAAAACAAACATGAGATGTTTTGTTCCAACTTAGGCGATCCAGTCTATACTTGTTTGTCGTGCACATAACATAGTAATTCTAGGCTAATAACTAGAATAAGAGCGCATGTGTTTTTCAAAAAACAACATATCATGTTAGTAAAGGCTGATCTTTGATCGGGCGAGCGGGGGTGCTCATTGCATGACCTTCCCCTCTCGTACCCAAGTTCCCGAGCCGAGGCAACTTTGTGATGATGGACACATGGCCTTAGACACGAGTCAGGGTTTCCTAAATTCCCCAAAAATAAAATATTTAGGTGGCGACTCTGTGTCTGGCAAAGCAGTCCATGTTTGGCACTTCTTTCTAAAAATCAGTTTTTCAAAACGATTTGCCGGATTTAGACTCTTTGGTGATATATCAATCTCGCATTGCACTATGCAAGATCAGATTAAGAACCGTGACATTGAGTAAGCCCAATGAACAAAACAGGATTTTCCCGGGACGTTCGGGCGCATCTACAGTAGCTCTGGCACGTCATTTTTCAAAGTAAATGACCAACTTAGCTCGTGTATGAAAGGAAGATGATCCACTCATCATTTCCATTGTTCAAACCCGAAAAGGCTCAACGGGACACAATTAATGATAATTATAAAGATTTGCAAATTTAAAAGTAATTTTTAATTAAAATTTATCAAATATTAATATCTAATTTTGTTAACTTGACACAATGGATCAATGTGAACTTCACATATTTATGAAAGGATATCAAACCATCTATGCGCGTCCTATCAAACCAAGTTAGTGGGGTGACTCTATTTGCACATACCATTTACTCTTTGTATACTTAATGAATAAATTTTATGTTACAATTTTACCACTAAATAAAATTACTAATATAGACATAAATATACATATCCCATTCCAAATTTAAATTTTCTAATTAGACATCCTTAGAATTAAGAAATTCATACCACACATCCATTATAAGTGTAACATTAAACCCTAGTTCTATTCTCCATTGTTTCTCACTCAACTTTTCAAAGTTCAAATCTATCAAAACCTTTCACCTTTCAAATCTATTGTCACCCAAACCTCTCATTAGTTTAGTATTTGAGTTCTTCATGATCGTTATGGAAGATTTGAAAATGAAAATTCAGATTTTGAGAAGAACATTGTTCACAACAAAACTGTCACGCCCCAAATCCGCCCCTAAAAATTTGGGCATGACCCATTCGAAATGGACACCAAACCTGATAAATATTATCTATGGGGCCTGAACGGAAGCATTTAATATCATATAATAGTATAAAATAATATCCATTGAGCTACCACTACTATGCCAGGATCACGCATGAACATAATGCAAGATAAATATACATTGACGTATATCTGGAGATAGCTAAATACATATACATATACATCAAGCTTAATAAACACTTAGGGTACAAATTAAAACTTAGCAAAACTCCATAACTTGAACGGTCAACACCTAAGAATCTAGATACTCAAGGCTTGGCAACTGGTAACGGAAGCCACAGGTTAAGGTTGACCCCCAGGTTGAGTGCCTACAGAAACAGACATAAAATAAAGTGAGTCAAGCTCAGTGAATAATAGTAAGTAAATCATGTAATATTCAACTCAAACAATAAAGTATATAACTGTAGAAGTATATGGTTAACTACATTCTGAAAAGATGTCTCAAACACACATGGGTCTAGTTTCAGAATGTGAGCGACTTATCGGCCGAAATAATGAATAGCCTTCGGCCGGAAACGACCTTGCGCCAGAACATACTACTATGTACGTATATCTTTTCAACATTGCATTCTCATTGAGTTCCAATCAACACATATGCTAATATTATGGACGAAATCGAGAATGTCATTAACGAACATTATGTCACAAAACATACATTGAATCAAGCGAAGTTAATATCATGTTATCGTTAACTGGCAAGAACGATAATAGAAATAACATCTTTTCTTAAAATACCGTTACGCTTAATAAGGAGAATGACCCACATTCTAACGTGAGTCTCGTAATAATGTTAAACATTTACATGCGTATCATAGATTCTCAACGACTTGGTCCATGTGTAACACAATGGAATATTCTTAGTTTAATCTGAGATATTTGGTTTAAAGATAAACATAATTGCGTTTATTCATTAAGAATTGCTTATAGATAATAGAGAATTATTATTCATCATCGATGAGCAGGTCATTTCAAAGTCATACCGTTGTATGTCGATCTTTCAACGTTCACATTCACTTTCAACCATCATAAATGTTTGTGTAACATATTCGTGTAACACTTACATGAAACCCTGCGTCAGTGCTAATAATTATCGATGCTAAATAAAATGTATATCTTTGTACTATTACTCACAGTGTTTGGCTGCTTGGTCTGCCCCTGTAGTTGTCCCTACACAATTTGTAATACACAAAGAAATCGAATCACATAAACTTATTTCGTTCTTAATTAATTCTCTTTATTCCAATCACATCACTTTGCACTTCAACATAATTCAAACTAAATCCTTGAATCCCATTTCAACAGCCCACAATTGAGTTCATGTCATCCAGATCCTTACTAAATTATTTCCCTAATTTTTCCTTTACTTTATTACATGAATTCCACATTTATAACAAAGTTCATTCGCTAAATTTAAACATAATTTCGAAACATCTCAGAAATCCAATTAAACTTGTACACGTATAATTCAACCCACCAATTCCATGATTCTATGTTTAATTTGGGCAACCTCGATTTATCATCACCAACTAATCTAGGGTTTCAAGAATAATGAGGATCTTTAGCAAAAATTCAAACTTCTTAAATCATCACCTTTAATTCCAATTTTCCCAATGATTCTACACCTAGGATTCACAATCCATCATTTAAACTCATCACTTTAACTCCCAACATCACAAACTATAAAACCCCAAATCTCAAGTTTGACACCAAATGTTCAAAACCATAAATTTTGCATTTATATACTCAAAATACCACAATCCATCCATGAATTCAAGTATTGTAAAAGAATAAGGGTCCCTACCTCAAGAATCAAGCAAGGGGCAAAGCTTTGAGACGAATCCCCCAATTCTCGAAATTCCAATCGGTTAAAAACATTGCTCTTCGCTTATTCTCCATCCTTGATGCCAAAATCATGGTAGATTGTTGCTCAAACTAGAGAAGATCAAGGTTTTGGGGCTAGGGTTTCGAAGGGTTTCGGACCTAGGAGAAGAAGAAACAAGAGAGGGGAAAGAAAATGTAGAAAAAGATCTCAAAATCCCGTTTTTTAAGCTGCTGTCACGTAATTCCCGCTCGAGCGGAGGAATTCTCGCTCGAGCGGACCTGTTTTCAGCACAAATTCTGAAACTTCAAACATGCGTAACTCTCCCATCCGGACTCCGTTTTAGGTCGTTCTTGTGCCCAAATTGAAGCCCCGGAAATAAGCTTTCCAACGATTCGAACCTCACATCCAAACTCAAAGTGTGGAAAAAGAAAAGGGCAAATGAGTGACGGTTGGTCACAAACAAATTATTCAAACTAAAGTTTTTGATCCAATCTTACTCTACCATCATATTATCATCTCAATTAATATCCCAAAATAAGGTAAGAACATTTCAAATACACTAAGAAGAACATCAAAATGAATCCACATGCTTCAGGATCAAACTTACCCAGGCGACCCGCTCGAGCGCCCAACCTTGCGCCGGCCTTGAGATCAACAAAGTCGTCGCTCGGCGTAAACTCCCGCTCGGCGGAGAACCACAACTCCCGAATCTCGAGGCCATCGAAAAATTGCTGGAACCCCCAAAAGTCCGCTCGAGCGGCCACTCCTCCGCTCGAGCGGAGGAAAGGATTTCTGGGTCGTTACAAAAACGCACAATAAAAATGTAAGACTGTGTTTGGACAAGCTTCTAAAACATAATTCCACCCCCTTCCCTTGAACTTTCTGTTTGGATAAAGAGGTCAGAAATTAATTCCACCACAGTTTTCAAAACGCACTTTTGTTTCACATTTGGCAACAGTTTGCAAGCCAAAACTCTCATATGTTCGTACATACGCTCAGATTTGTCTTCTCCATTCTAAAAGTTCACATGCCAAAGAAGAGCAAAGTTGATGCTTCACGGGTGAACTACAGCTCTAAAATTATTTCCTCCTCTCTTTGAACGAATCTCTGAACTTTAAATCCAAACAATGCCTGTGAACTGACTCTCCCCCACCCATAAGTTGGCATCAACGCACTCTCACAAATCAAGTGACAGTCAGTTTGTGCGTTGTGTTCGATTCACCCTCCGAGCAATGAAACAATGACAACGAAGAGGTGTAGTGTTCATAAATTTCTGTACAGAAATATATGTGGGTTCTGCAACTGATTGATTATGTGCTTACTTTCAAAATGTGTCTGTTGTAGGTCAAAGTTGTGTAGCCTTTTCTCGAATCAGAGGATGACCGAAGCAATGTAGATCAATTAGCTATACTCACTTCGTCATCGATGACAATTATTCAACTCTTGCTCCTGTGGTATGTATGTCTTTCAGTCGATTTGTTATGGAATAGCTGAGAAGTGTAATGGGTTAGCTCTAATCTGGGCAAAAATTGGCTAAGCCGGTTGTCCACCAGGACTTCTGTCCGATCGACTGCCATTTGTTTTCCTTCAGCTGCTTCTTGTTCTGCTTTTGGTTTCTTTTTCTATTTTCTTACAAGAATGTTTAAATTGCAATTTCTCAGCACTCTTGAAGTTTTGTTGTCATTAATCATTAATTATCATATTTAAATTTCTGTTTCCCAGCATAGTTTTGTTGTGATTAATCTTTATTTATCATATTTCATATGATTTTCTTGCCTTTTTAGTGGTGATTAGGTTCAATGGAAACAAATGATATTTTAAGAGTTATGGAGAAGTTGCAGAATGTGTTCTAGTTTTCAATTTCTTTCCTAGGCTTAGTTTAATATAAATTATGTGTTAGATGGATACCAACAATTCAGATGATAATCAAGACACAAAAATGTGGAGCTCCAGAATTGAGTTACGACTTATTAACATGTTGAGAGATGAGGTTCAAAAAAACCAATCAAAAGACCATAGTACCATCTGGGCACCGAGGCATTAGACCCATTTTGCAACAGAGTTGCAAAATACGTGTGGGTTCTGATACATACCAAAACAGGTCAGACGAAAATATCAGCGACTCAAAGCTGATTACTTAACTTTCAAGCAACTTCAGGCATAGACTGGTCTTGGATGGGATCCGATTGTAGGCATGGTTATTGCACCTGATGAATTTTGGGATTAGGTATCGTATTGACCTGTTCCCTATTCCTTACATTTATTTGTAAAATGTTGTCACACGTATCCTATGCTTATGTTCATATTTTCTAATTGGAGGTAGGCATAAAAAAATGTAAAGAAATTCAGGACTAAAGAATTTGAGTATTTCCACGAAATGGCCGACATTGTTGAACACTACTGTGTGACAGGGTCCTTGGCTCGTGCATCCACACAAGGGGCCCCTGACTCCAATAAAGAGCACGATATGCTTAACAAATTTTGGTCGCCTAGAACTAGAGGTAGCAATGTGGCTGATGCCATTCCTGTTGATTTGTGTGGAGATGAGTACATGGAAACAAGGTAAGGGCAAAAGTAAGAGGAGGGGCCATAGCCAAAGTGACAGTGGTCATTCTAAAAAGTCACGGTCAAGTGCTTTGATGATGTTTGTGCGGCTTTCACTGTCTATGTATCGGCAAAGAAGAAACAGTTCCATGCACGATTAATAGACACGGCGGCTGTAAGCGCAAGTGGTAATGACTATTTCCTTGATACATGTCAAGATGCCCTACTTCAGCTAGGAGACATACCACTAGTGCAGTATGTTAAGGCATTGACACTATTCAAAGATAAAGATTGGCGGAGGTTTTTTATGTGCACTCCTGCGCATATGCACCTATCAATGATCCTAGCTTTATAGTGAACTATGAAGCTGTGTCTTTAGTGGGGCTTGCGGTTTTCTCAACGGTTGTAAAACATGCTTTTATGATTAGTCTTTTTTTTCTTTTTCTTTTTCTTTTTCTTTTTCTTTTTCATTCATGTCTTTTGATTTTTTTTCCTTTTTAATTCATGTTTATGTTTTCTACTTCTGTCATCCTCTTGTTAAGAGAAAAACACTACATCTAATGACTCATCTCCCATTTATTTCTATCCAGGTTCTATTTGTACCTATCTGGTTTTTTCAATGTTTTCTACTTTTGTCTCATTTATTTCCCGTTCAGATTTCTACCTATCTTGTTTTCTGTATCAGCATGTTAAACAAGAGGAACAAATGTTAACATGTATACATTGCATGTATATTTCAATTAAAATCAATACTTAAATGACTAAGGCCAACTAATTAATTATAGAGGCTAATTTTATATTCATCAATAATGACATTACTTATCCTCTTTGTAATAAGTCAGAATAATTATGCTTCTATTGTTATGTAACCAAAACACAATGTCACATCATACATAAAACAATGCAACGGTAAGCTCATCAGAGAAGGATGAGGTTATAAAAGATTTTATGGACTTCTTGGTGATTACTTTTATGAATGACCATATCAATGCGTCAACCACAAGGCGACCGCAGCGAACTTGTCCATTCAAAGGTGATGATTACATCTTCAGTTTATTAAGTGGCCACCCTAAAACAATGATGGACATCATGCGAATGGATGCCCTAACCTTCATTTCATTGAAAGATGCATTACTTCAAAATGGCCTTGTCAATATTGGAAAGATGCATATCAGTGTGGAGGTATAGCTTGCCATTTTCTTATATACATGCGCACAAAATGATCGACATAGGCTACTAACCGATAGATTTCAGCACTCCACTGAAACAATTTGTCGACACAGTAAAATCATTATGCGAGCTCTATACAAGCTTGCATCAACAGTTATCAAACCATAGAACCAATCGAAAATACCAGCAAAAATTTTCAATGATAGGAGGTTTTACCCTTGGTTCAAGGTATGACTAAATTTTTTACCAGCAAATTTGCAATGCCGGTAACGAATAAATTTGAATGTTATTTTTCCAAAGTCAAATCTATGTTTGAGACGCGTTTGACGGAAAATTCTAATATGATGTAGGATTGTGTCGGTGCTATCGATGGCACATTGGTGGACGCGTGGGTCCCTACCTCAAGATAGAACACATTCCGTGGTCGCAAAGCCACGATACCGTAAAATGTAGTCGCATCTTGCGACTTCGACATGTTGTTTATATTTATCAATTCTAGATGGGAAGGTAGCACCCACGACAATGTAATTTTAGTTGACTCACTACAAGAGTTGATGTATATTTCCCATACCCACCTCATGGTCAGTGTTACAAAATAAGATACTATATTTTGCTTGTACAATTTTTGTGTACATTATTTGACGGCGCGTTACAAACATTATTTACATGTAGGCAAGTATTATTTAGTGGATGTCAGGTTCACCAATATGCCATGATTTCTTGCCCCATTTCGTTCACAACGCTATCATTTGCAAGAGTTCCATAGCCGTCATTATTTTGGACCCAAGGAATTATTTAACCACCGATATTTATCATTACGGAATGTCATAGAAAGAACATTTCGGGCACTGAAGAAATGCTTTCCAATATTGCGGTCCATGCCTAATTACAAGTCAACATGACAAGGACCCCTCGTCATTGCATGTTGTGTAGTTCACAATTGGATCCGTTTGCATGCAGCTATTGACCCATTCTTCATGGAAATTGATAATGAAATGGCGGCTGAAGTGGCTGCAGATGGGTTTGATGGAGGCCAAGTTGAGTATGTGGACCTGTCACAACATAGGTTGACATACCAATCAAATTTGAGAGATGCAATTGCAAATGCTATGTGGATAAATCATGTTGGTCACGGGTAGATATGTGATGTCAACAAATAATGTGAAGATTTGTTTGTTATGAGTTGAATGTATATATTATTTATGTTATTTGTAATGTGTAAACTGCAATTGATCAAATGTGTCGCCAACCAAATTTTGTTATGCGTATTTTTTGACAAATACTTCTCCATTTTTAAAGAGTTCCTAATGCAAAAATTGACTAAAATTGGAGATGCCTAAACCATTTATTATTGTAAACATTAAATTCATTTACAGTAAAAAATTGTGAATTTTTTTGATTAATTTTGACATTTTCAGTAAATTATTTGGATGTTTTCAAAAAAACAAAAAAACTTTTTGAATTCATCTACCCCGGATAGGAAAAAAATATCTAACATAAACTATTAATGAGTTTAATAGTTAAAATTAATTCAAATTAAATTTCATTGAAAATAAATTTTCATAAAATTATAATTAAAAATAATTTTTTGTGACGATTTTTTGCATATGTTGTTAATTATTAACAATTAGTGACTTTTTTTTTTTTTTGTTACGATTTTTAGAAATTGTTGTTCAGACTTACAACTATAGACATATTTTTGTATAATGAAATATTCAAACTGTCGCTGAAAGTTAAACATGTGAAATTGTTGGCTACATATTTTGTAAAAGCCAGTTACAATTCGACACGTGGCAGAGTAAGGGTATTGTGGGGAGATTATTCAAGCCTTCAATCCTGATCATACACGTGGCAATTAATATTAGTTCTCACGCGATCTGAGTAGTATTAGATCAATAAAGAGATGCAAGATGGCGTGGCATCAACGGTTACTCCTATTCAAATTCAAATACAGGAGGGAAGCTCAACTGCAAGTGATGGCATAATGGAACTACTTATAAGGCAACATGATCAGCGATCATGGAGGAGCAGTTCGACGGTTTGAAGTGCAGTTCGAAGGTCATCCTTGACAAGTATAAATAGCAAGGAAGCCCCCAGAAAATCCCCCCAGACTCAGATCCAACAAACCAGTCATTTACTTCATATTTTACATTTCCAGTCTTTACATTCCTGCACTTTAAATTCCTGCACTGCACTTCGATTTATAGGAGTAGTTTCAAGTAGATCGTCACTGTAAACCTCTTCGAGGCTGAGTTTGGATCATTGTAAGTGTTCATTTTAATGAAATACTTCAATTGTTCGTTATTTGATTGTTATTTTACTTAATTTCTCCTAAGTCAAGCCACCAGTAAAAGTCCTCTTCATTGAGGCTGAAAGAACTAAAACACAATCGTCTGATAATTGGTTGGCAATTATAAATCCTGTAAGGACTGATTGATCCTTGCTGGCATGCTCGCATTTACAAAAATACCCTTCGAAAGCCAAAAAGCCAACATATATTTTTGGCACGCCTGGTGGGACTTGTTAAAATGGCTAGACGAAGACGACAAGGAGAAAATGAACGCTTGGAAGAAGGCATAGAAGGAAAGGTAGAAATACCTAATCCAGAGAATAATGTGGTAACACATCCTGTAGAAACTCTCATGTTATCAGAACCTATGGTCGAACAGATCGGTACTTCGGGACAAGAACCATATGTTCATAATATTGGATGAAACCAAGGAATTGGACCATCTACTATTCCATCTACTCAGCCAACCAATCCATGGATGGCCTAATAGATACTATGGGACAACAATTAATGAACACAATGGAAAGGTAGGCAACATCCTTTTTGGATCGAATGAATAACCACCAACCAACAAACACAAGACACACAGAGGAAGTTTTAAATGTCCCTCAGCAAAGATTGGCTAGAGACAAACAGCCTATACAAGTTAATGGACATTCTAATGGTCAAACTAATAACCAGAACTATGAAAGACCATCACCTCAGTCTTGGTATGAACCCATTTCGAGGCCTATAATAGGCCAAAATGCCTCAGTACTTAACAATGAAACCACACAAGTTGGTGGATCTGGCCAAGTACAAGAAACTGGCGTGAGAATGGTTACAAATCCCATGTTCGAAGCCATACCTGGCACTAGAGGGTATAATAACCCCTTATTTGAATTTATACCCGGGGGGTTGGAAGGTTGGCCTGTAAATGGAAGGGACACAACGCCTGTTCCTGCACCTTTTACAGGTCCTTTCGCAGGACAGACTCAAAGGGGTTACCCACACCATGACAAAGAACTCCGCACCACAGGGGCAACCAGTCCCAAATGTACCACCTTATGGACCAAGAGGACCGCAAACACAAGTTTGTCCACCAAATCCTGTGTTTGTCCCTCCAGTAGTGGTTCAGCAGGCACAAAATATGGTCCATAGGAACCAAATTGCTGATATTGTTAGGGAGATATGTGGACCGATGGCTCGGGGGGTCCAGACTCCTGTATACAGAAAACCATACCCAGAATGGGTAGATAGGGTACATGAATACCCAAGGGGGTTCAGGATACCAGATTTTACCCTTTTCTATGGAAGTGGAAATCAATCAACAGTAGAGCATATTGCTGGATTTGCTGCTCAATGCAGTGAATTCACTAATCATGATTATATGAAACTGAGATTATTTCCAAATTCTCTAACTGGGGGAGCATTTGTATGGTACATCAACCTTACACCTGGCTCCATTCAAACTTGGCAACAAATGAAAGAGGCATTTCATGCCCAATTCTTCCAATTAGAGCCAGAGGTTTCCATGGCAGACTTGGCAAGATTGAGTCAAAGGCCTGAAGAAAAGGCTACTCAGTTTATTGCCAGATTTAAAAGGGTTCGAAATAAATGTAGAGTCATACTGCCAGAGCCAGAATTCGTAAGATTGGCTCAAAATGGCTTAGAATTCAGGCTTCGAAAGAAGTTTGACTCAACTAAATTCAGAGATTTGGTCGAACTAACTTATAAAGTGTCTCAATATGAAGCATTACTAGAGGAGGAACAAGATCAAAATAATGCCTCGTATAAGACATATTATAGAGATCCAAATTATGAGATTGATGTAGCAGAGATTGTGGGCAAATAACCTGTAATCTGTGAAGCATTAATTCATAAGGATACAACAATTGACCAGCAGTTTAAAAAGAAAGACTTTCACAGAAAATACTCTTTTGATCTAACAAAAGCAGATGACATTTTTGATCATTTGCTTGCAGCCAATTTCCTTAAGTTACCAAAAGGAGTAAAACTACCATCTCCAGATGAACTTAAAGGAAAAGTATATTGTAAATGGCATAACTCTTGGTCTTACTCGACTAAAAACTACATTGTTTTTCGAGACAGGATCCAAGAGCAAATTCAGAAAAGGAAGTTTGAAATTCCCAGCCAAAACAGAAAAGGCCATGGGGATTGACAGTAACCCGTTTCCAGAAGTTGGAGAAAGCGCAGCTAATGTGGTTGTACCAAACTTCCAGAATTTATCTCTGCAGGAGTTGGAAAAGGTCAATGTGCAAATGCATATTGCCAACCAGACAAATACCAAGAAGGACACTAGAAGCCCACCAGCTATTGAACAAGGTTTCTCACACCAGAGGGAACACTCTGATGAAGAAGCATTAGATGATGATTCCTTGGAAGCAGCTGTAATGTAGAGGATGTGTCCTAGGTACAGACTGAGTTATAAATGGTTGAAGGGGCTTCCAATTGATGGGAAGCAATACTATAGGGATGTTCAGAGACGTCCTAAATCAACCAACGCTTACAACAAAAGGCCGTATCCGGCTAGTGATAGGCAGCGACCACCAGTGGTTGAGCCTGCAATGGACAGAATGCATGCTAAAGGCAAGAGGCCCTTACATGAATCCAGACCACCTAACTATTACAGAATGGAGAGTAGTCATTCTGAAAGAAGACTGGAGAGAGGCTCATTTCATGGGATCAAAGCCAGGGATTGGCCTCCTAGACCAGCCTCACGCAGGACAGAAAGTGGCTACCTTCATCGAAGGCCTGAATCAGGCTCAAAACATGAGGTCAGAGCCAATCACTTACCTTCACCGCCAGCTTCAAAGATGGCTTCGAAGGTTGAAAAAAGCAGTTCAACATCTGAGTTAGCAAGTTCGTGGGTACCTGGGGTCCCAGATTGGTTCGTAATGCAGAACAAGCCTAGGGAAGTGCCTGCCCAAAGGGGTGTTGGAAACCAAGGCAGGATGGTCAAGCCTCCATTGGTGGCTCCGAACAATTGGGTATTGCTTAAACACCCAAAGACAAGGGAACCAGATATGGTTCCAGTCATTTCAAGATCACAAAGAAGGAAGATTCAGCGCAGGTACACCCAGTACCAGCAAGATCTGAAAGAAAGTGGAGAGAGTTCTTCACTGGTCAAGATAGAATGAAAGAAGAATCCAAAGTCAGACCATACTCCAAAGCCAACTCTATAAAGCAAAGTGGTTTACAGCAGAGAACAGTTGGCCAAGGTTCATTCTGAACTAAAAGCCAGAGAGAAATCTAGCTTAGCAGGGTTGAAGAAGGCTCTGATGAAGAGTGATAGCGAGACAGAAGAAGAGATTGGCATAAGCCAAAAGAAGGAAATGGCAGAGGAAGAAATGTTCGAAGCCTTCATGGCTGAGCAAACATTTCTGGTTGAAGAACTAGTTGAGAAAGATCCTTCGAAGGGATCAGCTAACAATGAAGTGCCAGAGTGCAGCATAGAGGATGCTGTTGAAGTCATTGAACAAGGTGGTCAAGGGGGGAAAAAGGTACAGCCAGCCATCCAATTTGGCTCATTTCCTCCAGTATTAGTTAATATGGTACACATACTGCCTCACGAGTTCCAGGCTGAAGAGGAGAACCAAGATGACCAAGACATGGATCCTATTCCAGTCTCTAGCGAGGAGTCGCAAGTGAGTATGGTACAGGATGAGTCTGAAATAGCTACTCCGATGGAAACTGAATGCGAGGGGGAGGAAGAGGTGAGCATCAATCTCTCATATCCTTTTGAATATCCCTCGAATTCTATAACACAACATGTCAAGCCTTTGTACATCAAGGCTTTCTTTGATGGGATACAATTGAATCGGGTCCTGATAGATAATGGGGCAGCAGTAAACTTACTACCGAAATCTTCTTTAAAGAAACTAAGGAAAAAGAATCCCAGGTTGATCCCAACCAGCACAACTATCGCTGTCTTTGCTGGAGACAGACAGATGGCTCAAGGGATTCTACCCATTAACTTGAGTGTGGGAACCAGGGACTGCATGATAGCATTCTTCGTAATCGACAGTAATGCTAAATATAATGCTTTACTTGGGAGAGATTGGATACACACTAACAAATGTGTGCCTTCCTCTTTGCATCAGAAAATCATGATGGCTTTGGGCAATAGAGAGACAGAGGAGATTGATGCAGATCCTCAACCCTTCATAGCCTGTGCAGACTTTGCAGAGGCCAAGTTGTATATTGAGGGAGTGACACCACTCAAGATTATCGAGAAAAGTGATGGCTCACCGGTGAAGTGGTGATGAAGTGACACACCTGAAACACTTAGTCCAAGAGAGTGCTGATGAAGAGATTGTCGTTAAGGATGACAACGATGCCTGGTTATAAGCAAAAAGATGAAGAACAAGAAGCCAAGTCCTTGGCTCTGATTAAATTCTCAACATTGGATGTAAAAGTAATAGTCCAGAAAGTACAGGAGCAAGAGAGAGAAGCCACGATAATTGGCTACAAACAGGAGCAGCAACAGGTCAGAATTTTGACCCTTGGTAAATAATGTGCATTGGACATTGAAACAAAAGTCCATGAGATACAGGAGGAGGATGCCTTATGGACAGATTTTGTCTATAAGGAGGAGGGCAAAGATGTTGAACTAAAGAACATGGGAGCAGAACAAAGCAAGAAGATTGCTTCGAAGGTCGAAGAAACCAAGGAAGAAGCTTCAATAAGTTCTCAGACACAAGACCCCTTAGAAGAAGTAAATTTAGGGGAAGGTTCTATACAACAGCCCACCTATATAAGTGCTTGCTTGAATGTTCTGGACAGAGACCAGTTGTTGGTTGTCCTAAAGAAATACAAAGATTGCTTTGCATGGTCTTATAATGAACTACCAGGATTGGATAGGCCATTAGTGGAACATAGGCTCACTATGAAGCCTAATTTCAAGCCATACAAGCAGAAACCAAGAAGAATGAGTCCAGAAGTAATTCAGAAGGTCAAGGAAGAGATTCTTAGACTACTCAAGGCAGACTTTATTAGGACAGCTAGGTATGTTGAATGGCTATCTAATATTGTGCCTGTAGTTAAGAAGAATGGCAAAATGAGGGTATGCATCGATTTTAGAAACTTAAATCTAGCAACTCCCAAAGATGAGTACCCTATGCCTATAGTGGATCTGCTGGTAGACAGTTCAGCAGGGCATCAAGTTTTATCAATGATGGATGGGCACTCTGGTTATAACCAAATCTGCATTGTAGAGGGGGATATCCACAAGACAACATTCAGATGTCCTGGGAATATTGGCACCTTCAAATGGGTTAAAATGCCATTTGGTCTGAAGAATGCTGGGGCTACATATCAGAGGGCTATGAACACTATCTTTCATGATCTCATTGGAGGGTATCTAGAGTGTTATATTGATGACATTGTAGTGAAATCTCAGTCCATGGAGAAGCATCTGTTTCATTTAGAAGCAGTTTTTGAAAGAATGAGAAAGTTCAAGTTGAAACTCAATCCTTTAAAGTGTGCTTTTGGTGTATCATCTGGAAACTTCTTGGGTTATGTAATGCACAAGAAAGGAATACAGATTGATCAGAATAAAGCTAAAGCCATCATTGAAGCCAAGCCTCCATCAAGTAAGAAAGAATTACAAAGGTTCCTTGGACAAGTTAACTTTCTTCAAATGTTTATTTCTAACACTGCAGGAAAAACTAAAGTATTTTCTTCCTTGTTAAGGCTGAAAGATGAAGGGGAATTTGTGTGGACAGCAGAGCATCAAATTGCTTTCGAAGGTATTAAAGCCTACTTGGCCAACCCTCCAGTGCTGATGCCACCAAAAGGAAATAAACCCTTGAAGTTGTACATAGCTGCAGCAGAAGATTCATTGGGAGCCTTCTTAGCCCAAGACAATGAAAAAGGCAAGGAGCAAGCTATTTATTACCTTAGTAGGTTTTTAAATTCTTGTGAATGTAAATATTCAACTGTTGAAAAGCTGTGTCTTGCTTTGTATTTTGCTACAATGAAATTAAGATATTATCTTTTACCTACAACTGTCTTGGTAATTGCAACCACAGATTTGGTTAAATACATGTTATCTAGACCTATGTTGAGGGGAAGAATTGGCAAGTGGATACTAGCCTTAACAGAATTTCATCTAGAATATGTCCCTCAAAGGGCAGTAAAAGGGCAAGTTTTAGCCAATTTTCTGGCAGACCATCCATCTCAAACAGAGAGCCAAGAGATAATGGAGCTTGGTATGGCTAGTGTTGAGCCATGGCAGATGTGGTTTGATGAATCGAAAGCCAATGGCTTAATTGGAATTGGTGTTGTGATTAAATCTCCGCAAGGGATAGAAACCAAACATGGTTTTAGAGTGGATGAAGCCACTTATTCCAATAACCAGGCTGAATATGAAGTCTTAATTGTGGGGCTAGAAATTCTTATTGGATTACAAGTACATACAGTTGACATATTTGGAGATTCTCAATTGGTGGTCAACCAAGTAAAAGGGATTTTCAAGTGTCAAAGCGTAAGTATTTTGCCATATTATGTTGTTGCATTGCATCTGCTTTCTCAGTTTCAAATAGCAAATGTAACTCATGTTCCAAGATTCTTGAACAATAGAGCTAATGATGTGGCTCAAAAAGCTTCGAACTTCAAGAGAAAGGATGATACCCAAAGGGACATAAATCAAACAACATATCAAAGATTAATACAACCTTTGAATAAAAGGAATATGGTCTTGGAAGTCAATCATAATGACTTACAAGAACAAGATTGGAGGCATCCAATAATGCAGTACTTGGCTGGTCCATCTTCGAAAGCCAGCAGGAGAATCAAATTGCAGTCTATGCAATACATAATATATGGTAATGTTCTCTATAAAAGGAGGGGAGATGGTTTGTTGCTGGAATGTTTAGGTCCAAAAGAAACAGTAACAGCTATGGCTGAGGTTCATGAAGGCATCTGTGGTGCTCATTAGCCTGGTGTGAAGATGAGATGGTTGCTTCAAAGGCATTCCTACTATTGGCCAACTATCCTTAAAGACTGCATAGAATATGCAAGGGGTTGCCAGGCATGCCAAAAGTATGGCGCAATAAGGCATGAGCCCATAACTGACCTGTATGCAGTAGTGAAGCCTTGGCCATTCAGAGGATAGGCCATGGATATGATGGAAAAAATACACCCACCTTCTTCGAAGCATCATTGTTTCATACTAGTGGCCACTGATTACTTCACTAAGTGGGTCAAAACCAAGCCATACAAGGCTGTAGACCAGACAGAGGTCATTGGGTTCATTAAAGATTTGATCCATAGATTTGACATCCCACAAACCATAACTGTGGATAATGGGACTATGTTCGATGGGAAAATGGTGAGGTCTTTTGTGGCAGAGTTTGGAATTAGCCTTGTTAATTCCATACCTTATTATGCACAAGCCAATGGTCAGGCTGAATCATCCAATAAATCCTTGAAAAAAGGAATACAAAAGGTTGTGGAGGATAATCCCAGGGATTGGCATAACCTTTTGTTGGATGTTTTATGGGCTTACAGAACTTCCCCAAGATCAAGTACAGGAGTCACTCCTTATGCCTTAGTATATGGGCATGATGCAGTTTTACCTGTGGAAATTAATGTTAAATCTTTGAGGGTAAGATGCCAAGATTAGTTAGATCCTGAGCAATACCATCAAAGTATGTGCTTGGAATTAAAAGGCATAGATGAAGCCAGAATCTTGGCATTAAATAGCATTCTTTTCCAAAAGAAGAAAGCAGCCAAGAATTATAACAAGAAAGTCAAACACATTGGCTTTGATGAAGGTGATTTAGTATGGAAAACAATACTCCCAATAGGAATTAAAAGCCATAAGTTTGGCAAATGGTCACCTAATTGGGAAGGACCATATCAAATTCACAGAGTTCTGCCTTTTGGAGCATACTATTTGAGAAATTTGAATGGGTATGTACATCCCAAAAAGATTAATGGCAGATATTTGAAGCCTTATTTTCCAACCATTTGGGAAACACAAGAAATAAAATAAACATTAAATACAAAAACACAAGACTGCTCAAATGATAGACAAAATTTGTTCTTTCATAAAGAATTAAGTACATTGTGCCACAAATTGGCCCAAAAATCATTACAATGACTTAATTGTTTTTGTACAGTAGATTTCCTATTGTTAAGTGATGGAAATAATTAAATAGCTACAGCCATCTCTCTCTTTCGATCGGCCAGTTCTTGGTTGGTGATTTGCAATTTAGTGTCAGTTCGAACCAAGGCCTGGTTTACTGTAGCTAGCTCCTCTTCAAGTTGAGCTTTCCTATCCAGCAGCTAGACTCGAAAGTGGGAGGCCGAGGAGTGTTGTTCCTTAAGCTTTAATACTTCAGCATGTACTTGGGAAACAAAACTCTGGTCGCCAGCCAATTTCTCAGCCTCAGCCTTGGCAGTTTGACAAATGCTGATGTAAAAATCGACAGTAGCCGCTGCCTGAGACAAATGACTTGAGACATCTATGCCTGACTGTTCAGCAAGTTTACAGCATTGGAGGAACCCATTTCTGATTATAGGCCTCTGTAGAGCCTCGAAGGGAATTCTCGAAAAGGAAATCAGTAGTTCCAGGCATGTGTCCAGGTCTATTGAAGGTACAGAAGGCTTGTGGCTGGAAGAAGAAGAGCTCTCAAGAATTTCCAACAAGGAGTTAGCCAAAACTAATGGCTCAGCTTCAACACTGGATATTGGAGATGTAGAAGGTATGTCAAAAAGACTAGCTAATCTGGCCTCAAAAACATCAACCTCATCCATAGACATGAGGGGTGCAGAGAGTGTTGTGGTGGAAGGCACAGAAGACTGCATGGGGACAGGAGAAATAAAGGGAGCATCTTTGGCAGCTTCTATGGTCTTAGCCACCAATGAATCAAGGGAAGAGGGGCTGGAAGTAGGCAAAGGTGATGAACTATAGGTTGGAAGACTACCAGCACCCTCTGTGAGGGGATCAACTGCCATCAGAGATGGAGTAGCAGTTGGAATTTCTGTGAAGGAAGGAGGAAGAGCAAGGCTCGAAGAAGAAGTGGACTGAGGTAGATCAAAAGTCAGGAAAGGGAGGTATGGCTCTAAGCCAAGAAGAAGAGATGCAGGAATGCTTGGCCTCGGGGGAGGTCCATGAAATGTGGGCCTAGGAAGTGGAAGTATTATCTGAATGACTTTCACATTTTGCATCTGGTCAACTTCAACTGAAACCGAGGGAGGCCTCACTGGAAAGAGAAACGCAGTAGTTGTTGCTGTGAAAGAAAGAAATACAAAGGACTGTCAAAATTCAGTATCAAAAGTTGACAAAAGAAAAACAGCGGAAGTGTGAGAAAAATTTCTTGTTCCAGAGGTATTAGCACTGATAGGAGAGCTGCGAAGGAAGTAATGTTCGGCAGTTTGTTGCCTTCTTACAGCTTCCCTTTGTAGTGCGTCAGCAGCAACGGTTTCATCTCTTAAAAATTGTTGCTGCCGTCTCTTCTCGGCCCTCTCGAAGACAATTATTGCCTTGGAATGTTCCTGCTCTACTGCCTTGGCAGCTACTTCATGAATGAGGTCTTCAACCAAGTCAGTAACAGGAACAGTCACTTTCCTTCTCTTCCTTCTTGGCAGGGGTGCTACTGGCTCCTTTTCGATCTTCCTCTCTTCAATTTGGGGTTCAGGTTCTTCAGAGGTAAGTTCTTTCCCCATTACTGTAGTAGTTGCCTCGAGAGGAGGATGTTTGATTATATCAGAAGGAGAGGCAGCCACCTTTTGTCTCTTTGTTCTTTGTAAGGGCACTTCTTGCTCTTACTCAACCTCTTCTTCTTCCAGAGATTCAGATTCCTCAGGAGGGAGGACTAGCTTCCTTTTCTGTTTTTGTTGTTGTTTCTTTCTGAGAATAGCTAAAGTTTCAGCTCTCTTGGGGGATTCTTCTTGTGGAGACCCTGCACCAAAGAACATAAGTGTAAAGGAAACAAACGAAAGATTCAAAAGAAAGGAAAAGGGAAATATGAAAATATTTACCCTTCTTCGAAGCAGCTCTAGTAACTCTAGCTGGAGGGGATGAAGCTGCAGGAGTAGTTGTGGCAACTTCAGGAAGAGAGGGAATGTTCTCAGCTGTTGCTGACTTAGCCTTTGAAGGCACTCCCAACCCTATTAGCAAGTCATGAGGGTGCACAGATAGGCGCACTTCCATGTTGGCTGTCCACCAGTTCTGGAATCTTTTCAAAACTAAGCCAGATGGAAGAAAGGGGACAAACTGGAACTCATTCAATTCCTTCAGCAGTTTGAGTATTGCCGTCTCTAGCAGTAAGGTGGACATTCAAGAGACTGCAAAGTGGAACAGGTATCCCTTGAGTGAGCCCAAATTGTCTGGCAAACTGGGAAGGGCAATACACCTCAGATATGCATTTATAGGCTCGAGGGTTCAAAGTGCCAATGAACAATTCCCTTGGTAGCAGTATAAAGGCCCACATATCTTTATGAGGAGAGGTGGAGCACTTTTTATCAGTCAGAAAAGTTTGCAGCCAAGATGGTCCTCTATTGGCTTCGAACGGACAAAAGAAGGAGGCAGACGGAGAAATAGGGAGTTGATAAAAGAAAGTAAAGTAATAAGCAAAAGAAGCAGGATAAAGGACAATCCTAGCATACTTCTCCCCATAAGTGCTAGGGTCCTGGACAAGGAATCTTAAGCATTTTGAGTGCAGATCAGTAAAATAGGCAAGGAGCCAAAGCTGAAGCACCCAAAGGGGACCTCCTTGGTTAACATCAAGTGGTCTTTCACAAAATTGGGAGCAAGCTCTGTAAACATGGCCTAAAAGGTAAGGAGCAAGAGCTATATGTTTTTTTAAGACAAGTGCCTTCGCGAGGGGAGCAAACTCAGGCATAATCCTCTGAGACGATGTGCAAAAAAGAAATTTGCATAACCAGTATAAAATAAAGGAAAAGAGTTCTCTGTCTTTCACAGGGCCTTCCTTTTTATTTTCAGCCTTTACAAAGTCACTATAAGAAGAATTTAAGGCTGGAAGGGAAAATTTGATAGGAAGGTCCGGATAATTGGGAGTAAAAGGAGAGCCATAAGGGGAAAGTCCTAAAAGATGACAAATATCGAGAATGGTTGGAGCCATCATGCCACATCGAAATTGGAAGAAATTAAAAGCCATATTCCAAAAACATAAAGCAACTGGAATTAAAAAGGGGTCCTCAGGGATGATAAACCTGGAAAGACGAAAGGCATCGAGGATATAGAGCTCCTGTAGGTCATCCTCTCTCGCAGGTACAACCCTGTCATACCACTCCTCCCATTCGGTTCTTAGTGTCAACCAACAGCGATGAGGCCAGGTCATTCTCCAGTTGCTCCAATCAAGCCCTCCTTCGTATAGAAGAAAGTGATCCTCCAAACGAGGGTATAAAGCAGGAAGTTGGTTAGGGGCCTCCCGAAAGATGGGACCTAGGACGTATTCCTGTTGGTTGCTGTGACGAGGAACAAAGAGACGTCCATCTATAGCGCTCAACCCACTAGTTGTTAGTTTGATGATTTCTTCATCAATGCATTTCTTCAAAGCCATGGTAGGGCTGATACGGTCGCCAGCGAGCGCTTTCAGCGAAGAAGGATCCATGGAGGAAGAGAGGGTTAATAGAGGATCGGTAGGGTTTGTGTGATAAAAGAGCAAGTGATTTCAGAGCACAAAACAAAAGGGCTTTTGAAGGTTTCGTGTCTGAAAAATATATTGCGTAAGTCGTTAAGTACTAAAAAGTACGAATACAAAGAGTTTCCTTCAATATTGATACTTTTGGAGAGAAAAACACAACCCGATCCGAGACTAGCTCAAGTAGGGTATTTGGCTTCGAAGCCAAATTTTGGCGCCAAAAATCAAACAACAACGGGTTCGAAATACAGAAGCCGGCTTCGAAGCATACTACATACTTAAAGATGCTAGAATGCTCGAGTATTGGTCTACTTCAAAGGGTTTAAAGACCTGTTTGAGGGTTATTAATGAAAATAACGGCCTTCGAAGCAAAACTTAGGATTCTTTAAGGATGAGAATTACTATTCGAAAAAACCAATCGTTGGTTTTTATAAAAGGAGATTGTCTTTTAAACTAAAACAGCATGGACTGCTCTTCAAAGTAAAAGTGGCCAATTTAAAATTGATTGGCTATATCAACCATGACCATTTATTGGTTATAGTTAGTTTTGAAGGGTAAGATTGTTAAATTCGAAGCACTAATTCTAGATGATATCAGCCAGAATTGTCAACTTTACTCCATAAATTGGAAAAAGACATGTTGGTTCCTTTTAGTGTTTCATTAAAAACAATTGAGTCCAGATTCGAAGGATGAAATTGTTCAATTCGAAGCTCTAAATTAGCTTTTAAAGAAAAAAAGAAATAGAGTCAAACAATGTCAAATACAGAAGAACTTTGTTTGTATTCAAGCCAAGGCAATTACATCAAGTAACCCTATCTGGGTACAAACTCAAGCTCATAAAAATAAGGAATAGAATTAATAACAAGATCATGAAATTTAGTCCAACAATGATCAATGAATTTTTGTTCTTTCTTTATTGTATCTTCAATTTCTTCTAACATTGGCTGCATGAGTTGATGTGCTCTCACTTCGTAGTAGAGCTCTTCAGCCTTTATTTCAAAAGCTTCCTCTCTCGATCTTTGCTCCAATTCGTCTATGACCAAATCATCCCAATACGAAGAATCTTTATTCTTGAAATCATCGAATTCTTCGATGAAGTTCTCTGCTTCGTACTGGGCATGAATTCGAAGAGACGAAAGTTGATCCAAAGATTGTGTAGTGACCAAAGAATTTCGATGCCAGTAGAGGAGCACCGGAAGTTGGTCCAGGAACATATGAAGTTCTGCTTGGGCAAGGGGATTAAGGACATGGCCCCTAGTCAGAATATCACAAGCCCATCGAAGGTTCTTGAGAGGGACGTCATCCTCAAGAACATTGAAGGGCAAGTGAGAGAAAGCTGCAGGTAGAAGTTGAGCTTGTTTCCGCTCAGCTGAAGTAGGGGAAGATGGAGATTTGTAAGGTGGGAAGACCTCATCCATGGGAAGGGCAAGCCTCAGTTTCTCTGTCCAGGAAAGAGTTGTTGGAGGAGAAGGGGTAGATGGTTCTGCTTCAGAAGATGAAATAGATGCTTCTGTTTCAGAAGATGGAGAAGAAGGTGTGGATGCTTCTATTATGGGAGATGGCACGGAAGCGGGAGGAACAAAGGCATTAATATAATCAAGCCAGTCAGAAGAACAAATCTTTGCCTTTTTGGCTAAGAATGATGGGTTGTACCCTTGTACTTCTTCTAGGCGTCGGGTAGCATACATTATCTTTATAGGCATGGAGGATGTGTACCATGCTACAAGCACATTCTCCTCCAAACTACGTCGATGGTCAATGGGCACGTAGAGTAGACCACTGAACTTCGAGCGTAAGAAGGAAATTCTAAAGGGTTAGTGAATTCAACAAAATGATGGTTGATTCGTTCCCTCAAATCCCAGGACTCAGGTGTTGACCAGTTTGTCCAGTCAGAAGCCCCAGAAGAGGAAGAAGTTGCAGCTTTATCCCATGCAGAGGTTTGCGAAGAAGAGTTTCCCAAGTCCATATTTGCAATTTGCCAAATCAAAGGCTTGAGAGTAGTTTGTTCGAGGTACAAGGGGAGGTTAGAGGAAGAACTTCTTATATCTATATCTGCAATTTTTTGAATCGAAGGATTAAGGGCAATGTGCTTGTAGTCCAAAGGTTGATAATTTGCAAAAGCCCCCATGACCTGAATATAGAAAGGCGGGTAAAGGTGGATAATGAATGCATGGAGGTTCTTTCGAGGGGAAGTAGCATTACTCAATGGCTCTTCATATGCTTGATCAGTTGAAAGGGAAGTTGATTTGGCCATGGTCTGTTCGAATACTAAGGTATTGGGATGTTCGACAAATTGAAAGAGAGTTAATGCAAATGATCACCAAACAGGTGACGGTTGTGTTTCCAGACTGTGGACTCCATGCACGTTCTAAAAGCGCGGGAAAAAACTATGATCTACTAATATCACCAAGTATTGGGTATATTAGTGTGGGGGGTAATGTTGGCTACATATTTTGTAAAAGCCAGTTACAATTCGACACGTGGCAGAGTAAGGGTATTGTGGGGAGATTATTCAAGCCTTCAATCATGATCATACACGTGGCAATTAATATTAGTTCTCACGTGATCTGAGTAGTATTAGATCAATAAAGAGATGTAAGATGGCGTGGCTTCCACGGTTACTCCTATTCAAATTCAAATACAAGAGGGAAGCTCAACTGCAAGTGATGGCATAATGGAACTATTTATAAGGCAACATGATCAACGATCATGGAGGAGCAGTTCGACGGTTTGAAGTGCAGTTCGAAGGTCATCCTTGACAAGTATAAATAGCAAGGAAGCCCCCAGAAAATCCCCCAGACTTAGATCCAACAAACCAATCATTTACTTCATATTTTACATTTCCAGTCTTTACATTTCCTGCACTATAAATACCTATTCTTTACATTCCTGCACTTTAAATTCCTGCACTGCACCTCGATTCATAGGAGTAGTTTCAAGTAGATCGTCACTGTAAACCTCTTCGAGGCTGAGTTTGGATCATTGTAAGTGTTCATTTTAATGAAATACTTCAATTGTTCATTATTTGATTGTTATTTTACTTAATTTCTCCTAAGTCAAGCCACCAGTAAAAGTCCTCTTCATTGAGGCTGAAAGAACTAAAACACAATCGTCTGATAATTGGTTGGCAATTATAAATTCTGTAAGGACTGATTGATCTTTGCTGGCACGCTCATATTTACAAACATACCCTTCGAAAGCCAAAAAGCCAACAGAAATATATTTTTGTTGTGCACAAATAACATAATGAGAATTACATATAAAAAAAAATGAATGAAAACAAAATTTCAAATATAATGCAAAATTATTTGTTTAATTGTACATAGAATTTTATGTTTATTGATTCAAAACCAATTCAACAAACTTTTTAAATACATACAATTTCATCAACATTAAATTTGAAATATCTGATATAGAAAAAATATTTATTAAATATGAATAACACAGAAATAGTGCATACTATTTACCAAATTTTGTATTTTTTTTAACAACTTCTGTAATGCACTTATCAATGTTTTTTTTATCAAATTGTGTTACCCACGTAGAAATATTTTTTTATTAAATATTTTAAGTCACAATTTGTTTATATTAAATATGAAGAACATATAAATAGTACATACTAAAAAACAAATTCTATAGTTTTTTAACAAATTCTGTAACCCACATATAAATTTTTAATTTTTTTCAAACTCTGTAACCCATTAAATACAAATGTTTGTTTATTCAATATTTTTAATTCAAAATTTTTTTTTTTTTAATTCAAAATATAAATCAAATAAGTGTTGGCACTGCAATGTAAATAGTGTATTGCTAAGTTGTGTCAGATTCAACTCATCAATGTCACATGGAAATGGGATATGGCCAGTCGAGAGAGAGAGAGAGAGAGAGAGAGAGAGAGAGGAGAACTGAGACAGTGCAGTGGGGTGGGCCCACTGCACTTTTAACTTATTGTATATTTTATTTATTATTTACATATTATATATATATATATTAACACATATCTTAACACACACCATAACATATCAATTGTATCACCATTCATGTACTATTCACTCACTAAATTAACAAACGCATAACAATTTTTTGAGTCCCATTTTTATCACTTTTTTGTCATATACTACAAAATATAACAAATATTTGTAACACATCTATTATGAATGCATATGCAAGCTTCACTAACCCCACAAGAAATTGTATGTAATGAGGTCAAATTTCATTAATTATAAAAAATAAATATAAAAAAAAGGTGCTTACATCCATGATAAAAAAAATTAGCCAGGAAACTGTGCAAGTACATCAGTAAAAAAGGTAGTTACTTTGTAAATAAAAAAACATAGTACAACAAACACAACAATTAAAAAAATAGTAAGTAAGAATACATCTTCAAAACAAGAAAATATCACAAATTAAGAAACTCATCTAAGCGCTCATCCAAACACGTCAAACGTCATTGTCAAGTGGTGGTGGAGGTGGAGGGAAGTAGTGATGGTAAAGCTAACTGACTCGATGGTCAATTTGATCTAAACGATTGTTTGTCACTTCATGACGTGTTTCAGTATCCACACAAAACTCACCAAATTGTTGAATTCGTGAGTTATGAGCGGCGACAAATGCATCAAACTGATTACCCAATGCATCGAACTGATTATCAAATGTATTGAACTGATTAGCCATTTGGCGTTCCCATTGAAATGCTGATTGTGTCGTTCTTGTTCAATCGCCAAATAATCAATCCAGTATTGGGGTTGTTCATTTTGTGGAATGGCATTGTCATTGGGGTCTTCGAAAGCATCATCTATTGGTGCATTTATCACATTCAGAGATCCCAATAAGTTTTCAGCACCACCAGCTCGAGTAAGTGTGTACTCTGAAATCGGTGAAGCAATTTTTGTCGCGGCTTCACTTACAAGTCTAACATGAAAAACTTTGAAAATTTTGCTTAATAGAGCTCCAAAAACTAGTGATTAGCCACTGATATTACCCAGATTTGCAACCACCATTTCCTACAGTAATATGTAGCATAAATCCAATTTATGTCCAACTTCAAAACCATAAAACAAATAAGCATTATAAATTGGAACAACATCAAAATGTCCTTTTTTTGGAGTGACATTTTCGACTATCTATCGATAGAAAATACGAAGGTGGGGTTTCAAATGTCTTGCTTGTAAATTATTGTCGATAAATCGCCTATCACAAATTGTAGTATAAACTTCACTTATATCATTAACAATGTTAACTACGTCAAACTCATTTTGAAAATGGATTTGCGTATCCCCTGGTTGAACTCTAATAATTTGTGCCAAAGTTTGACTGTTCAATGTGATTATTTTACCTTTGACATAAGATGTAAGACTATTGTCTCCAACTTCTCCCTTAGTAGATCTCAACTGAACATAAAATAAATACATAAGACGTGGATATACCTTTTGTGGTAAATTGGTTAAAGGTAGCCACCTTATCGTCTCAAGTTTGTCAATCAACGGAGGATTATATTGAGAAGAAAGATTTACCTTTCTCCTGGTAACAATTGGTCGGTTACAAAAATGTTGAAAAGCTTGTTCATGATTGTATGTGAGAAAATCAATAGTTGGATAAGCCTGTTGTTGCTGTTGTTGGTGTTGTGGAGGGTTAGAGGTTTCGCCATGTTCTGGTTTGGCTCTTTTTGTTTTCGGCATGACTTATGAAGGTAAGCAAAATGATAGCAAAATATATGGAAGGTTTCAGCTGCTACTGTGAGGAAATGGTATGCCAAAGGTAAGCAACAAGATAGCTAAAGTGAAGCCTCGGGTTGAGCCTTCTTTGGAGCAAAATGAGTCTGTCGGTTGGTCGGATGACCCCGGTTGACCGCTTGGTGAAGATTTTGGCTACTGCTTGTGTAGCTCTGAAATTGTGAAGCTCTGGTGTTGTGAACCTCTGATCAAAGCTCTTCCTATCTTCTTTTACATAGATATGAGTTGTAAATATATAGACTGAATTTGTGAAATTAATTGTAGATTGTGGTGGACTGAATTTGAATTCGAGTGCTGCTGTGAAGCTCTGAAATTGATGAAAGCTCTTCCTCTCTTGTCTTGTTTTGCACAATCAAGATTTGTAAATATGTAGACTAAATTTGTGAAATTAATTGAGGTAGGTGGTGGAGGAGGTGGTTGTATATTTCAGGTTAGTGGTAGTTGTATTGATACTATTTGAATAATGAAGGTAAATGTAGATGGTGAAGAAGTTGCTGAAAGTTGTGAAGTAATGAAGTTGTTGGATGTGCTCACTGATATAAAGGCCATGTTTGGGAAGGCAGGCTATGACGCCATTATAGCCTTAGTCAAACAAATGGCCAAAAAGATATGAGGCTGAGTTTTTTTATTTATTTATTTTTATTTTTATTTTTATCAGAAACTGACCAATTGAGGTTTTGCAGAAGAGTCATGGCTCTACAGAACCTATGTGAAATTATGATTTTGCCCTTTTAATTTTTGACTAACAAACCAACTTAGCATTCCAAAACACAAGGGCAATTTAGTCATTTCAATGCCAAACACATCAATCAACAGGCACACTAATATAGATGAGGACGGTACAGAAGTTCACAACTGAGGCACAATAACATAGATGAGGACGATATAAAAGTTCATAGATTTCCCACGAAAGTGATGGAATTTAACAAATGAAAAATTTTCAATAATATTGAATTATGTGCGGTAAACAGTGTAGATATTAATCAAATGATATTTTAATTTTTGTTTGACTCCCAATGTATATAATATTGATAAATTTTTTGGCCATTTATTTGAAAAGAACAATATAACAACTAGCAAATGATTAGTGACAGTAATTATTAAAAATATAAAAATATTTGAACTGAAAATTATCGGAAAAAACATAATTCGAACCAAATATACAATCATAAGTTCAATATGATCAATAATTGAATATTTATAATGACCTTCAAATTATTTTGTTTATAATATTTTCAATACAAAAATTTTGTATTGAAAATTTTTGTTAATAATTAATTTTTTGAGTTGAATTTGAAAAAAATTTAGGTATGACTGCTATTTTTTGTTAATCATTAATTTTTTCAATTGAATTTTAAAAAGAGTTTGGTTAAGAGTGTTTTTTTTTTTTTTTGGTTAATAATTAATTTTTTCAATTGAATTTTAAAAAGAGTTTGGTTATGACTGTTGATCAAAAATTACAATAGAGTTTTGAGTTGTGTGTTTGATTATGAGTTATAACTTTTTGAATAAGTTTTGAAAACTCTTTTCAAAACTCATAACCAAATTTTTTTTTCTTATTTCTCATGTCGCATCAAACTTTCAAAACTCAATTTAATACTCAAATCAAAACTCAATTCAACACTCTTTTTAAAAATCATAACCAAACAAATTTTCTACACTCAAATCATAATTCCAAAACTCACAGACTCAAAATACAACTCTATTTTCAAATCATATTTCTAAAACTCTACCAAACGCAACCTAAGTTTTTATGTTTAAAATCACCCTTTTTTTCCGATGCGATCCATTTTGTAAACTAACGTCAAACCAAATGACATAGTTCGATAATTTCTAAATATCATTAAATATCAACAATTAGTTTGAATATATAATTAAAGTTCAACAGACAACTTTCAAACCATTCACAATGTCACGACCCCAAACCGCCCCTAGTAGTTTGGTGCCATGATGGCCAGTAATCCGAGATTACCAAAGGCCTCTTACAAAAGATCACACACAATCAGAGTATACATATGGGGCTAACATGTGCGGAAGCAATATTTTCATCTAAATAGTCCACAAGAGCTGTGCATAGATTCAATGGAATGGCATACATCTTTAATTAAAGTCTTACAACTTGATTACAACATAAACCAAATACATACAATACATCTTAACAAAAGGCTTCTCTGCCGACATAATCAAATATATGAATTACAAGGTCAAAACATAATCTTCAAGGTTGCCGACATCCTCAATGCCGACCTAACATGCATACAAAACATCGGCACAAAACACACATCTTGCCAGAGTAATTTCTTGCTTGGAACCTACATATATATATATAGAGAGGGTGAGTCTGAAACTGTTGAATGGTACAAGTAATAAAGGGTTTACATGAATGATTGTCGAGATTCTTATCAAAACAATACATATAACATAACTTGTATCAAAAACATATCCACCGCTCAAAGACCGCTGGTGGGGAGATCCTTCAAAACATACATGCATATCATATCATGTTCAAATCATGTACATCGGCAAAACTTATACAAAACATGTACTTGGCATGACTTAAATCAAAACATACTTGGGGTCGCCACCTCCAAATGTAACATATCCATCCGCTCCTGCACCGTCGATGGCAAATCCACTCGCCTAGACCGTCTGGGGACTATCCGCTCATAGACCGTCGATAGTAACAAGACATATCTACTGCTCATAGACCGCTTGTAGTCGAGATCTTAACAAAACATACATAACATAACTTGTACAAAGCATTCTTGGCATAACGATACAAACAGGATCAATCATTCATGCTTAACAAATACTTTTCTAAAACAAGCAAAGCTTTAACAAATCTTTAGAACATAACTTTATTAAGAATACCACTCACCTAGTCCTTGGGACGTCGGATCAAGGCAAAGGTCCAAGTCCTTAGAACACAGATCTAACGGTTGATCTCAAGGAATCAAGCTTGAAGTCCACTCTCTAAAACGCCTCCTCCCTTAGAGCTTCTCTCTACTTTCAAAACATAAACATAACAAATGATGCATTTCTCTCTCTCTACCGATATAACACTCAAATCGGACACGGCAAAGAATCGTTGGTTCTCCTCAAAAGGTGATGATTGATAAGACAAGGTTCTCGACAAAGCGTATCTAACAAGCTACACAAAGAAACACTCCGGCCAGAATGACATCGCAAAGGACAAGACATCGGCAAACAAAGGACAATGACCTCGCTAAGGACACACCCCGGCTAAGGGCAAGACTTCGCAACTAAGGTAACAATGATCTCGCAGGAGGACAACACTTGACTAAGCTGTGCCACATCTCGCCTAGATGTGCCACACCCCTGCCTAGGTCATACCACTCTGTGACAAGATCACCTCGGATAAAGATGACATCTCGCCTAGATAATACACATCTCGGCCTCATGATACACACCTCGCCCAGGATGATAATCATCTCGGCCAATATGCCAGGACAAAGGTGGAGGTCGGGCAAAGTAGTTCTAGGCTTAGAATGACCTCGGCTTGGAAATGATCTAGGCTTAACATAACTTAGGCTTGACACAGCAAGGGAGGAACAAAGCATACATACACACTTAGGCAAATCATATACATACAAAACAAGGTAAGATTCATACATGTTAACTTAACAAGACAAAAACATGCGAATGCACATGATCATGACTAAGCCATAAATGTGGGTCCTTACACACAATATTTCGGAAACTTGTCTAAAATAAAATAAAAAAACCAACATCATAAGTTATCTAAATTGAAAAATTTCCCTAGAATTAAAAAATAAAAATCGACATCATATATAAGTACCTTCTCAAGTTCAGGTTCAAACAAATGAAAATGGTTAGGCAAATTTCTTTTTTTTTTTTTTCATGTTTGAATTGTTCCTATTGAAATTCAAAGAAAATCACTTTTTTAGATTATGTTGTTCATAGAGATATGTTGGGACTATTTGTGTAAAATATATATATATATGTCATCACTTCAAGTTCATGGATGGAATTTGATAGAATTTTGGTAAATTTTTGTTAGAATTTGATGAATGTTGAGTGACTAAATGATTGAAAATGGTGAATAGAATCATCATGACTTTAGCCACATTTTGCTGCTCTCTTCAACATGATTTTTCTTAGTTGAATTCTGTTAACTAATTTGGAAACATTCATTTAGGATCAAGATGAAGATTGATTCTTCATCTGCCTTTGAAAAAGCAAAAAAAGGTCCATACTCATCAAAAGAAGAACCCACGTCTTATGACTAAAAATTTCACAGCTGCAATATTAAAAAATTAAAAAAAAGTTAGTGCCACACAAGCTTGTTAGTGAATGTATATGCCTATGCTACTTTTATGCCTCGCCATATCTTGGAGTAATTGAAGGGAAAGATAATCACCCACAATGTCAAAAAGAAAAAAAGATTCCACCAACAATAACAAAATAAAATCTTGCAACAATCACAATCACAACAATCACAAAAAGATTCCCCTTAAAGTGAATCAAATTTGTTCTAGTTTGTAGGTGTGCTTCCATCATAGCTAAGAAGAATAAACAAGTTGTTTACACAAATCTTGTTCTTCCTTACTTCTTGAAACTGTGAACACAGCAAGGCCATTTTATGTTGGCAATTCATTCCCATCACTTCTTCAACCATTAAATAAAAAAGCAATTTCCATGACAATAAAAAATCGTCATCCATTCATTAAACGAAAAAAATCATTACATTTATTATCACTTCAACAAAATACTAGTGGTCCACCATACATTACATACACATTCTACTTACAAATCATTTTAGCATTACATACAAATTATACTCATTCTACCCTACATTACATATACTATTTCAAATAGACTAGAATGACAACTAGCACCAACAACACAACAATAAAAGCAAAGGCGTAATTCAACTTATCACCAACTCTTTCAATCACAATTGCCAAGTCTCTATATTGTTTCATAGTCTTAACAGTCATATTTTTGAGTTCCCTATTCAAGATAATTACTTCTCTAAGAATAGATAAGACATCCATGTGTTCTTCATGAATATTACTTTTGACTACCTTCAAATTATGCTACATATGTGAAAGGATCCACCACTAGTGGGAGCATACAAAATATAAGCAATTTAGATTATCCGTTGACTGAGAAATCTTAACCATAGCTTTGCTGCCACATCGACAATTGTGATTGTCAAATCTAACTTCATGAATGCCGGCCATACTTACATTCGACATTAACATTGACATTGACCTACAAAAAAAAATATTGAATAGCAAAAATAATTTATAATATCAAGCAACCTCCAAGCACAATTTGATCCTTAAAGGAAAAGCAAAGACAGCCATGGATCTGAGATTCCTATTCTAGGAAATCACCGTAGCCTCTTTGTTTCTTAGTTCAGTTTGTGAACAATTATTTTTCTTATCTCTCTCTCTCTCTCTCTCTCTCTCTCTTTTTCCTCTTCTCACAATTAAGGGACTATAAAGTTCCTTCTAATGAGTTTCAAAGGTATAAATTCTTCTCTCATGAAATTTTTTTATAGGTTGCAATCTTATGTTTCTTATTTTAATTGTTTAAATGAAGACTAAAAGTGGAAATTTAGGGCAAAATTCGGTAGTTACTCCACACTTATCAATTTTATTTTTTTCAATTTTTTTGAGCCATTATGATAATCAACAAATACATACAAAATTAGAACAAAAATATATCTATGAAATTAGGGTTCTTTGGAGTAATGTGTATCAATTTTATTTTTCTATTTTTTTTTTAAGGCCAATATGGTAACCAACAAATGCATACAAAATTAGGGCAAAGTATATCTATAAAATTAGAGTTTTTTGGAGTAATATGTGTGCGCATGAGAGAGAGAGAGAGAGAGAGAGATAAATGATTGCAAGAACATAAAGTTTCGTATTCGGGTCTCAAGGATTTGGGTATGGTTGCCTTTGTTGCCGATAGTGTACATGGTGTTGGTGGTCGTCTTCCTCTCATTTTCCTTCACGGAGTTTGAGTTCGTGAGAAGAGAAAAGAACAACTCTATTTTAGAGGAAATTTTGAATTAATTTTGAATCTTTTTTTTTTTTTTTTTTGTACTGAAGCAATCTGAGCCACCCATTTTTAAGTGGGTGACATAGCTCAATTTGGATCGTCCTCCGGAAGAAGCACGAGAGACAACTATTGGAGAGGATTTGAACTTGCAGTGATAGTACCTCCTTTTTATCCAATGGGATGGTCTCTCGTTCGTCACCTGTCCAAACATAAATAAATTAAAAAAAATTCTATCTACATCTGCCCTTACTGCCGAAATTGTTTAAGATGAATAAATTAGATTGAATTGGTCGATTGGATTGTTGGATTCATGGACCCTCCTAATTTTTAGTATCACATCTCCTAAAATTGTGAAATGGGAAAGAAAAAAAAAATTTTTTGAGTAAATTATGCAAATGGTCCTAGAGCTTGCATGGTGTGTCAATTTGACTTCACTATTTTATCATTTAATTTTGTCTTTTAATTTAACAGATTGTGTCATTTAGTTCAATAAATAACGGCTGTTAAGTTTGGTGAGCAGAAACTCAAACAATGTGTAAATTTGGTCCATATATTTTACATGATGTGTCAATTTGATCCTTGTCAAAATCGAGCAAATTAAAATAATAAGAATCAAACTGACACATCGTGTAAACTATAAAGACTAAATTAACACATTATTTGAGCACGTGTTTTGACTACCAAACCTAACATTTGTTGTTTATTGAACCAGTATCAATTAAATTAAAAAGAAAAATCGGACAAATTAAAATAATAAAAACCAAATTAACACACCAATTAAACTACAAGATCATTTAACAAAAAACAAAAACTTTTGTCACGTGTAGACGGCAAAAGCGAGCGAGCGTGCGTCCTCAATCTTCACCAAAATGATAAGAGATATATTTGATGGTCCTCCATAAAATCCTCTGCTACTCTCTCTCTCTCTCTCTATTTCCCGCTTGAAAGACCCTCTGAATGTCCAGAGGTTTAGGGTTTCTAATTCATAGTTTTGATCCTCAGTAACCTGTATAATCTCTCTACACTTTCGATTAACTTATTGGGAAACAATCGGTAACAATCATAGAAATGGCGGCTTTCAGTGCACTATCGCTATGCCCCTACAATTTCTCTTGTCGACCAAACCCTAACAAGCGTCGCTTTTTGTGCTCTCTCGCCTCTCCTTCTTCAATAGGTAAGCAGTGTTCGAGCTTTTTCTGACAAAGTGGAGAGTTTTATCTTTTCTTTTTTCTTTCTGGCATGTTTTTCTGATTAACCAAACAGGGGATATAGGTCGTTAATGTATTGGATTATGATGTGAGACGTACTATTTGTGTTGTTTATTGATAGCTAATTAATTGGATGAATGAGATTTTGTATTGCATATGGCTCTCTCTGCAAACAAGTGGTTTATGACATGTTTGTAATCAGTAGATTAGGGCACTTAAATCTTCTATTCATACTAAAAAATGTATTTTTGCAAGTTGTTGTGGAGCCTTATAATTGAAATCAGAAATTCATGATTGAAGCTTTGGTTCATTGTCAGCATGACTTTAACAAATTATGTTCTGGTTTCATGTTTGCTTGAAGCTAATTCCAGAGTTAAAAATCACTTCATCCTCTGGGTTGTTGCCAAGAAAAAAAGGGGGAAAAGAAATGGAAACGAAATCTTTATCTTATGCCTGTTTTTGGGTTTCCAAGAAATGAAAAACTTCAATCTGCCCAAGCTAATTCTTGGACTGGATTCACTTGACTGGGGTTATATTTTCTAGGTCGTAAGCAATAAAATTTTTAAGATTTTAGAAGTTTTAAAGCTACAGGACATTTTATCTTAGGTTTTGTTTGTAGAATACAAAAGATAAGTTTACCCAAATCATAAATTGTCTTCTACAATAAATGTTTTTCTTATTCTTTCGATGTACATTTCTGCCTGTTGCAATCCCGCTTGTTTACTTTTGTTAAAATCCAACCTTATCAATTGTTTTGTTTTGTCTTGTTGTCTTTGTTATATTTATTTCTGAAATACATGAATGTGATACTGTTGGTCCATTGTACTTACACGTGGACCTAAAGTACCCCGTAAAAAATCAGGAAGATTGGAAGGGGCTGGAAAAGTATGGAAGATTCTGTTCAGCGTAAGATGGAATAGTTTTATGAAGGGTCTGATGGTCCACCTCTCTGTGTCCTTCCAATTGGAGGCCTAGGTGAAATTGGGATGAATTGCATGCTTGTTGGGAATTATGATCGTTATATTTTGATCAATGCTGGTGTTATGTTTCCAGAGTAAGTCTTAAAAAACTGGTCTGATTTACATTTGTTAAACAAGTTGTAGCTTGGTGATCATCATTCTTCGTTCCTGTCATCTGAAGGTTTTTGTTTTCTTGGGGTCTTACCAAAGTATATGCTCAATTGTGTAATTTCATCTGTGCTACATCTTTCCCTGCTGCTCTGGATTCTCTGCTGCAAGTAGAGGATCTAATTGTATTAATCAAATTTGCTTCATAAAATTATTTTTCCAGCGTGGAAAACTCTGGCAGGCATTAACTTTTTCTAAATGATTTTATAATTATTTGTCACCTGAAACCATGTGACAATGCTGCACATCCACATGAGCGAGCATGCAAGGCTAGAGTAAATCCAAACAATCTTGTACCACAATAATTAGGGGAATAAAATAAATATTCAATTATAAGTTTTTAAAACCCCCCCCCCCCCCCCAAAAAAAAAAAAAAAAAAAAAAAAAATACAATTAAATCTTAAACATTTAGAAACCTGCACCAAAATCCCCTTGTATTCCATTAACAAAATTTGTAATCTAAAATAAATTAAAATCAAACTCCTACACTCAGCACTCCCACAAGCAAAACCTGCGCAACTCTACTCCTCTGAATTTGACAAAAACATAATAAAAGAAGGGTGAGATCAACAATCTAACAAATGACCAACTATCAGTACTAGTTGGATCAAGCATATGGTTTCTAACAATTCGATGAAGGAGCAATTTATTTCCAAGGTAGATACCTAGCTAAAATTAACATAGTGTAATGTCACAATTTATTTGAAAAGATAAGTAATCCAATAAAAAGTCATTTGTTCAAGACAATGGTTTGATATCCAATAGTACAATAATTCAAGAAACAAAGCCCAAGTCTTAAAAGACTATGGCCACATTAGTCCGTGACAAGATCCAAAACCACACATAGGCCTTTGGTAAAAGCCCCAGTAGAAACTAGTTTTTATGCCAATAAATAACCTCCATTGGTTACGGGTCCAAATCATAGTTAGACTGGAGTCATGTTTGCAATTCAAACAAGAAATAAACTATTCAATGTCTTTGGAATAACATTTTGATAAAATTTGCTCGAATTGTTTCACAAAATATATCTTGATTTATTTGCACAATTCATATTCGATGTTATTTCATAGTTGATCCATATTTTTCTTTTAAGAACACAAGTGAGTGATAAAATATATTTTTTTCTTTTTGCAATACACGAAACATATAGGGCTTGTTTGATTTGTTTTTGGGAGAGTTGTTTTTGAAAAAAAATTTGGGGAGAGTTTAGAAATTTTTTTAGTTTGTTTGGTTGTATATTTTTTAAATACTTTTGGAGTTTGAGATGATTTGATATTTTGTTGTAATTGAGTAGATGTGTGTGAGAGAAAAAGTGATTGAGAAGGAGAGAGGAGAGATAAAAAGTGATTGATTGATGTGTAAGAGAGAGAAAGTGATTTTGGAAATTTTTTGAGAAAAATCACAAACCAAACAAAATTTTGAAATTTTTTTTCAAAAACAATTCTCCCAAAAACAAACCAAACAAGCCCATAATTTTTAAATGATACAATAGGAATGAAAACAAACCAATGGTGATAGAGGGTTATTAAACCTCAAACCATAAAAGAATATTTCAAAATCTAACTCCAAAATACCAAGATCCACTTCAATCACGCAATCCTAATAAATATTACACCACATAAGTAAATATAATTATCATCTTATTTAATTCCCATTAATTATACCATAGTACTGTAATTCTAAAATAACCAGTCACCACCCTTGATATGAATTCTAGAATCATTCAATAGTTTCATTCAGCAACTGCAATCTCCATTCAATTGTTTCTTTTTTTAACCATCCTAAATTCCACCGAACAGTTTATATTGTCAACCCTATCTAATGGACCCTCATGCTGACCACTACTCACGGTTCAATTCACCCCCAAAATCCAAATACAAATTAAATTCATGAGTGAAATCCAAGATTCATGCATAGGGAACTTTACCTTAAATTAAAATCAACTCAACTTCAAGTATTCCATAAAATTTTATGAATATTATTCTCAATGAAACACTAGGTCTACATATTCCATGTACTCATGATTGCAACATGGAGAAGTTGAGAGTCTAAGGTTTACCTTCAAATGATTTTAGCATTAATTGATTCCTTGAATCGCTTCTTTTTTATGGCCTCCTTCAATAGAATATGTAAAAGTGGAGAATGTAAATATGATGTCTTATATATATAAACTAGGAGGGTTTTCTTATCTCTATCTCTTTTCTTCTTAAATCTTCAAAAATTATCTTATTTGCTACGAGGAGGCCCCTCTACAAAAAATAATATATAACCTCAATATAACCATAATGAACCCTTTTTTGGATATAAAATTGTTAGTACTAGTGAAATTTTCTAATGTAATTATTGCTTATTTAGATTCCTCCCCTTCTTTTTTGATACACCGACTTTTGATCACATGTGGACACGTATTTCAGCTATGATGAGCTTGGTGTCCAGAAAATTATACCTGATACCACCTTTATAAGAAAATGGAGTCACAAAATTGAAGCAGTTGTCATAACACACGGTCACGAGGATCACATTGGTGCGTTGCCTTGGGTAAATTTTCTTTTCTACCACTTTATTATGTTAGCAATGCATTAAACGTTTGTGCATAATACATTGTGTTTTTCTTGGATTATTAGATGTTGAAGACACTGATTCACTTGTGTTTTGAATAGAGAAGTTGAGAATGCACCATTCAAGAGGTTCATATATTAATTACTTGCTACATTGATGATTTATTTGATGGGGTCAAAAACAATCTGTGAAAAGTACCTATATGATCATTAGCTGCTCTATATTTTGATGCAAAACTCAATTCATTGGTATGAGTTTTGATGTAGGATGACATTACAGTGAAGCAAATAGCTGATAACTACCCATTAGTATGTTCACCACATATACAAGCTCAGTTGGCAGACATAGCATTTTGTTCCTTGTTTCCATGTAGTGCAACTGAATGTTAAATTTTTGCTAGAGAAATCATTAGTAATCAAAAAGTAACATTGATTCTCTAAGAAATATATTTAATTTTGATCCACTTTAACATTCATAACAAGTTTTGATAGTGTTGTTGGAAAATAAATATTTTGTAGGGTAGTTGAACTAAGTTTTAGATTGAACAACCTTTCATATTAAGTGTGTGCACCACATGTATAAGTTGGACAAACGAAAAAAGCATTTCATTACCACCAAGGGTGGTAGCCTAATGGATGGGAGATCACTCCCACTGGTTTTGGTGAGCATGTTGCTCTGGGTTTAAATATTCGCAGGTATAATGTGATTCTCATCCTCCTTCACTCTGTGCTTCCGCTCTCTAGGACCCTAGTGGGGCTATGAGTTAGGCTATGTCTCACCCCTCTTGGTAGGGTCCCCAGCGGGTAGGTGGTCCTATGGTCCTCTAGGTTGGTCGCTCCCTCTTTCCTTCTTGAATCAAGCAAATAAATTTCATTTCTTTGTTTCCATACCAATGTTATTAAAAGCACACCTAGGTGCAAGGCCCAGCCATGCCCACCCCCTGTGCCTTGCAATGGTCAAGGCGAGGCGACTTCACTAAGGCGCGATTAGAGCGTGCGATTGGAACAAGGCGCGATTAAGCCCAAGGCGCAAGCCTTGAGTTTTTTTTTTGTTTTTTATATTTGAATTGGACCATTGAAATTACATGGGTCAGCTACAGCAGATCATATTTATTTAGCCCAAAATCAACAAACGACAGAAGAAAAAACAAGCCCTAATCCAAAGCTCCAAAAAAGTCGAACTCGTCGTCCAGTCCAGGAGCTTCGAATGTGCAAGCATGTCTATCTTCTCTTTGTTTTTGTCTCTTCTTCCCCTTCTCTTTGTTTGTTCTTCTCTTCGTCTCTTCTCTTCTATTCGTCAGTCTTCTTCTTCTTCTTCTTCTTCCCTATGCTACCTTCATCTTATTTTTCGTTTATTTTCTGGAATGCTCCTTTTTTTTTTTTTTTTATAGAGTTAGGCTGAGCTGAGAGATTTAGGGCTTCAAATGTACTATGTTGTCTTCTTCTTCTCCTTCTCTACTTTTCTGCTTTTTATTTTATTTTATTTTATTTTCTTCTCTGCTTTTCTTCTCTGGACTGCTCTGTTTATTAAATATTTATTCTGAATTGCTCTATTTCTTCTCTACTTTTATGATTTAGTTGACCTTTAGATCATGGATATTCGTGTTTTATATTGAACTTTGGAATATTACTCATTTGTCTATGTTAAAATAGCGATATTTGTTGGTATTTATTTTTTAAAATGTTCAGTGTTTCATTTTGTTTGTATTATACCAGTTAGTTATTTGCTTGCATGCCTCATATTAAATTATATTATTTCAACCTGCTATGGTGCACCTTACTTTGATGAAGCCTGTGCCTTGCGTCGCACCTTGCGCCTTGCGTCTAAGGCCTCAGGAGACTTTGGTGCCTTGGTGCGCTTATCTCTTTTAATAACACTGTTCCATACACTGCAATTAAATGTTCAAGTTTAGTTAGAGGAATATATTGTCATCAAAAAGTAAAATTGATCCTATGAGAAATGTCTGATTATGAGCCTCTATAGCATTCCTAACAAGTTTTGATATTGCTAGTAAAGAAATAGCTGAATTGAAAATATGGACTAAACAATCTTTTCCTCTGATACTAACATTGTTGACACACTATATTATATAGACTTAGGTATTGCCTAAACACTATGTTACAGAGACTTTCTTACGGGTGTATGTTCAAGCGTTAATCTTTTCCTCTGATACTAACATTGTTGACACACTATATTATATAGACTTAGGTATTGCCTAAACACTATGTTACACAGACTTTCTTACGTGTGTATGTTCAAGCGTTAGGGGGTTTAGGGTTTAGGGCAGGGTTTAGAGGGTTAGGTTTTATGGTCTAGGGTTTGGTGTCCGGGGTTAGGGTTTGGGGTTTCAGGGTGCGGGGTTAGGGGGTTTAGGAGTTTACAGGTTGAGGTTTTCGGATTTAGGGTTTAGGGTTTTGGAGTTTAGGGATTAGGGTTTGGGTTTAGTGGTTAGGGTTTTGGGATTAGGGGTTAGGGTTTAGGGTTAGGGCAGTTTGGGATTTGGGGTTAGGTTTTGGGATTTAGGGTTTATAGTTTGGGGTTTTGGGTTTTGGGGTTTTGTGTTTTGGGTTTAAGGGTTTTGAAACCCTAAATCCTAAACCATTAACTCCTCCCTAACCTCAACCCCAACACCCAACCCTTAACTCCTAACCCCTAAGCCTAAATCCTAACTGTTAAACCTTAAACCCCCAACCCTGGACCCTGGAACCCTTAACTCCTAACCCCTAGGCTTAAACCCTAACTCCTAAACCTTAAATTGTAAATCTCTGACCTCCGACCCTAGACCCTCGACCTTAGTCCCTAAACCCTAATAGAACCTTAAATCATAAACCTTAAATCCTAATAGACCCTTGACGTTAGACCCTAGATCGTAAACCTTAATAGACCCTAGACCCTAGACCCTAGACCCCAGACCCCAAACTCGAAAACCCCAAACCCTAAACACCAAACCTCAAACCCCAATCCCGAACACCAAATCCTAATAGACCTTAAACCCTAAACCCTAATAGTTCCTAGACCCTAGACCCAAATAGACCCCAGATCCCAACCCCCAAACCCTAACCCAAACCCCAAACCCAAACCCAAAATAGTGAACCCCCTAAAACCCCTCTAAACCCCAAACACTAAACTCCAAATCCATAATCCAAAACCCAAAGCCCAAAACCCCAAAACCCTAAACCCCTAAAAACTTAAAACCCTAAAACCACCAAACCTAAACCTCAAAACCTAAAACTTAAAACCTAAACCCCAAACCCCAAACCCAAACCCAAACCCAAACTCGAAACTCGAAACCCCCAAAACCCTAAACCCAAATCCCAAACCCTAACCCGTAAACTCTAAACCCTAACCCCTAAGCCCCTAACCCTTAATCCCTAACCCCTAACTCCTAAACCCTAACCCTAAACCCTAAACGCTAACCTCTAACCCTAAATCCTAAACCCTAAACCCTAAAAAACCCTAAACCCACAAACCAAAAACCTCAAATCCCAAATCCAAAACCCTAAACCCTAAACCCCCAACCCAAACCCCAAACCCTAACCCGTAAACTCTAAACCCTAACCCCTAACCCCTAACTCCTAAACCCTAACCCTAAACCCTAATCCCTAACCTCTAACCCCTAACCCTAAATCCTAAATCCTAAACCCACAAACCAAAAATCCCAAACCCCAAATCCCAAACCCTAAACCCTAAACCCCTAAACCTTAAAAGCTAAACATCGAACCCCAAAACCCCAAACCCCTAAACTCCAAACCCCAAAACCCAAGACCTAATCCCAAACCCTAAACCCTACCCTAACCCCTTAATCCATAACCTTAAACCCAAACCCTACACCCTAACCACTGACCACAAATCCAAAACCCAAAACCCAAAACCCAAAATGCAAAACCCAAAAATCCCAAAACCCCAAATCACAAACCCTAAACACTAAACCCTAAATCCTAAAAGCCAAACCCCGAATCCCGAACCCCGAAACCCCAAAACCCAATTACCCCAAACCCTAAGCCTTAAACCCTAAACCCCAAACTCCAAAACCTAACCCCATACACCAAACCTTAAACCATAAACCCTACCATAGCCCCCTAAACCCTACCCTAAACCCTAAACCCTAACCCTCTAACCCCAAAACTTCAAACCCCCAATCCCAACCCCCAAACCCTAAACCTCAACCCCTGACCCTAGACCCTTAACCCTACACACTAGACCCTCAACCCTAAATTCTAGGGCCCCAACAACCAACCCCCAACCCCTCAACCCCCAACCTTAAAACGAACACCTAAACCCCAAACCCCAACACCCAAACCCCTAACCCTCAAACCTCAAACCCTAAATCTTAAACTCTAAAACCCTAAACTAAACCCCTAAAACCCTAAACTAATCTAAACTGCAAGCCCCTAACCCTAACCCCTAAACCCCTAACCCTCAACCTCCCAAAACCTAAATCCTAAACCCTAAGGTTTAGGGTTTGGGATTTAGGGTTTAATGATGATGATGCGCGGATTGTCCTGAGCAAGATGCCAAGTACGTCAATCGCATCCAGAGCGGAGACGATATTCATATCATTGGTTTACGAAAGTCGGAAGAAATTATTGGGATCAACATCGGCTCCCAGCAATGCGGTAAAGAGGTCTCCCCAGCCACGCACTAGTGTTAGCATCCAGTCAAGGGATGGCGAAAAACTGCTGCTGCTAGTGTTGCTAAATGTGGCAGTGAAAAGGTCAGAGATGCGAGTGAATGTAATTGATTCGCAGATCATTTGAATCACGATGATCAGTGATCTTATGCGGTCTACGTAGGAGATCGTGGAGGTAGCTAGATCATTTACGGCATTAGTGAGTGCGGTCGAGCTAAGGACTATGTTATTTATACATTGTCTGGAAACATGTTCCAGGGCATTGTAGCTGCCATCGTAACCCAAGAAAGTGGATCCGGGAATTAGATGTGGAGTAGTAAGAGAAGTACGCTTGAACTCCAACAACTCCTCAGAATTCTCCAATTGGTAGGCGTCCAAGTAGGGGTTGTCCCGTTGAATACTCAACCTAATTCAATGGTTGTTGGTTCGCAGTATGATGTTGAACCATTGAGTGGGTGGATTCTGCTAAGCAGTAAGTGCGGAAATATTGTGTGGAAAGGTCTGCCAATTCAATGCGCAAGTCCTCAATGAAGTCTCTGTAAGCTCCACTACCGTTTTCAATGTTGAATTCCTTTGTGAATTCTGCCATTAACTGAATTCAAATTTACTATTGGCAATAGTAATCAATTAATAGAAAAATATAAAAATAACTCAATGAAAGTGCTTGTAATTATTATTTTCAACGTTGAATTCCGCCATTGATAATAATAATAAATCAATAACTAAAATAATAATTAAAAGTTAAAATAATAATAATTTACTAATATTAATAAATAATTTTCATTTTTCTCATCTCAGGCATTATAGTCAAATCTTGAATCGAATCGTGAATCGTTTTGCTAAAATAATGAATCGTGAATCGTGTGATTCACTTTATTTGCACCTGACCGCTAGTGTTAAATAAAATGAATCATACGATTCACGATTAATTATTTTAGCAAAACGATTCACGATTCGATTCAATATTTGATAATAATGCCTGAGATGAGAAAAATAAAAATTATTTATTAATAGTATTTAATTATTACTATTTTAACTTTTAATTATTATTATTTTAGCTACTAATTTATTATTATTGTCAATGACAGAATTTAATTGAGTTAATGGTGGAATTCAATGTTGAAAAGGATAATTACAAACACTTCATTGAGTTATCATTTTTATGTTTTTTATTGATTGATTATTAATGTCAGTGACAATTGAATTCAGTTACTGGCGGAATTTACAAAGGAGTTCAACGTTGAAAGGGGTAGTGGAGCGTACAGGGACTTCATTGTGAACTTACGTGTTGAATTGGGAGAGACCTTTTCACACAATATTCTCGTACTTCCAGCTTGGCAGAATCCATCCACTAGATGGTTCAACATCATACTGCGAACCAATAATCATTAGATCCGGCTGAGGATTCAACGGGACAACCTCTACTTGGACGCCTACGAAATGGGGTTTTTGAGGAGTGGTTGGAGTTTGGGCGTACTTCTACACTTCCAATTCCCATATCCACTTTCTTGGGTTATGATAACGGCTACAATGCCCTGGAACGTATTTCCAGACAAGGTATAAATAACATAGCCGTTGCTTCGATCAAGACTCACTAATGTCAGAATGATCCGTTACCTCCACGATCTCTTTCGCAGATCGCGTGAGGTCACCGATCATCACGATTCAAATGATCTGTGAATCGAATAGATTCACTCGTATCGTCGATCATCTCGCTACCACATTCAGCAGTAGTAGTTCTTTGCCACCCCTTGATTGGATGCTGGCACTAGTGCATGACTAGGGAGACCTCTTTGCCGCATTCCTACGAGCCAATGCTGATCTCAATAATTTATTCCAAATTTCACAATTCAATGATATGAATATTGTGTCTACTCTAGACGTAGTTGCCGTACTTAGCATCTTGCTCAGGAACGTCTGTGCATCATAATCATCAAACTTGAAACCTTTAGGGTTTTGGGTTTTGGGTTTAGGGTTTTGGGTTGGGGTTTTGTGGGTTTTAGGGTTGGGATTTGGGGTAGGGTTTAGAGGGTTAGGAAAAGGGTTAGGATTTATGGTTTAGCGGTTGAGATTGGGGTTAGGGTTCGGGTTCAAGTTCAGGTTTCGAGGTGGGGGTCGGAATCAAGGTTAAGGTTTTGGATTTAGCGGTTAGAGTTGAGGGTTAGGGTTTTGCATTTTGGGTTTTAGATTTTTAGTGGGTTTGGGGTTTAGGATTTGGCGTTTGGGCTTTGGGTTTTGAAACCCTAAACCCCAAACCTTAACCCCTAACCCCTAAAACCCTATCCCTTAACACCTAAACCCCTAACCCGAACCCTAACCGCCAAACCCTAACTCCGAACCCCTATGCCTAAACCCTAATTCCTAAACCATAAATCGTAAGCCCTGGACCCAAAACCCCTGACCCTAGACCCTAGAAATTAAACCCTAAAAGACCTTAAACCTTAAATCCTAATAGACCCTAAACCCTAATAGACCCTAGACTAAACCCTAGACCCCAGACCCTAGACCCCAAAACCCCAATCCCCAACCGCAAACCCTAATAGACCCTAGACTCTAAACCATAATAGTTCCTAGACCTTAACTCTAATAGACCCTAGACCCATGACCTTAAACCCCAACCACAACCCTAAACCCTAAACAGTGAACCTCTTAAAAACCTTCTAAACCAGAAACCCAAAACCCAAAATCGAAAGCCCAAAACCCCAAAACCTCTAAAACCACAAAACCTAAACCCAAACCCAAGCCCGAAACTCGAAACCCGAACCCCTAAAACCCTAAAACCGTAATCCCTAAACTCTTAACCTCTAACCTTAAATCATAAACCTTAAAAAACCCTAAACCCTCAACTCAAAAACCCAAAAATCTTAAAACCCCAAACCCTAAATCCCCAAACCCTAAAAGCTAAACCCCGGACCTCGAAATCTCGAAACCCCTAAACCCCAACATCTAACCCCAAACCCTAAACCATAAACCTTACCCTAACCCCTAAACCCTACACGCTAACCCTTAAACCCTATCCCTAGACCCAAAACCCCAAACCCTAAACCTCAACCCACGACCCTAGACCCTCAACCCTAAATCCTAAAACCCCACACCCCAACCCCCAATACCCAACCCCCCAACCGCTAACCCCCAACCCTCAACCGAACACCTAAACCTCAATCCTCAACACCCAAACCCTTAAACCCCGAACCCTTAAACCCCAAACGCTAAGCTCCTAAGACCCTAAACTAAACCCCAAAACACCTAAAACACTAAACTAAACCTCCAAACCCCTAATTCCAATACCTAACCCCTAACTCCCTAAACCCTAAATCCTAAACCCTAAGGGTTTAGGGTTTGAGGTTTAGGGTTTGATGATGATGATGATGATGCGCGGACGCTCCTGAGCAAAATGCCAAGTACGACAATCTCGTCTAGAATGGACACGATATTCATATCATTGGTTGCGAAAGTCGGAAGGAATTATTGGGATCAGCATCATCCAATCAACAAAAGACAAAAAGTCTCGATTCTGTGATTGCGATATCAATCGGGGGGTGCGAAGAAGCTGCTTGTTGTTAAATGTGGCGTGAAGAAGTGAATGTAATCGATTCGCAGATCATTTGAATCACGATGATCGACCTGCGATCGTCTGCGTAGCGGTCGTGAGGAATATCGATCATTTACGACATTATGAGTGCGGTTGGGCCAAGGGCTATGTTATTCATACCTTGTTCGGAAACACGTTCCAGGGCATTGTAGCCGCCATCGTAATCCAAGAAAGTGGATCCGGGAATTAGATGGAGGGAAGTAGGAAAAGTACCCCCGAATTCTAACCACTTCGCAGAATTATCCAATTGGTAGGCGTCCAACTATAGGTTATCCCGTCGAATCTCCAACCTGATGCAATGATTGTTGGTTCGCAGTATAATGTTGAACTATCGAGTGGGTGGATTCTGTTGAACAAGAAGTAGGGGAATATTGTGTGAAAAGGTCTCTCCTAATTCAACGCGCAACTCATCAATGAAGTCCCTGTAAGCTCCACTACCCTTTTTAATGTTGAACTCCTTTGTGAATTCCGCCATTAACTACATTCAATTCTGTGATTGACAATAATAATCAATCAATAGAAAAACATAAAAATAATAACTCAATGAAGTGCTTGTAATTATTCTTTTCAACGTTGAATTCTGTCATTAACTCAATTAATTCTGTCATTGACAATAATAATAAATCAATAGCTAAAATAATAATAATTAAATAATATTAACAAATAATTTTCATTTTTCTCATTTCAAGCATTATTGTCAAATCTTGAATCGAATCGTGAATCATTTTGTTAAAATAATTAATCGTGAATTGTATGATTCACTTTATTTGCGCTCGATCGCTAATGTTAAATAAAGTGAATCATACGATTTACTATTCATTATTTTAGCAAAAATGATTCACAATTCGATTCAAGATTTGACAATAATGCCTAAGATGAAAAAAATAAAAATTATTTATTAATGGTATTTAATTATTATTATTTTGACTTTTAATCATTATAATTTTAGCTATTGATTTATTATTATTTTAGATATTGATTTATTATTATTGTGAATGACATAATTCAATTGAGTTAATGGCGGAATTCAACGTTGAAAATGATAATTACAAGCATTCTACTGAGTTATTATTTTTATGTTTTTCTATTGATTGATTATTAATGTCAATGGCAGAATTGAATTCAATTAATGGCGTAATTCACAAAGGAATTCAATTTTAAAAGGAGTAATGGAGTGTACAGGGATTTCATTGATGACTTGCGCGTTGAATTGGGAGAGACATTTTCACACAATGTTCTCGTTCTTTCCGCTAAGAAAAATCCACCCACTCGATGGTTCAACATCATACTGTGAACCAACAATCATTGGATCAAGTTGAGGATTCGACGGGACAACCTCTACTTGGTTGCCTACCAAATGGAGTTTTTGAGGAGTGGTTGGAGTTCGGGTGTACTTCTCTTACTTCTCCATATCTAATTCTCGGATCCACTTTCTTGGGTTACGTTGGCGGCTACAATGCCCTTGAACGTGTTTTCGGATAAGGTATGAATAACATATCCATTGGCTCGACCGTACTCACTAATACCGTAAATGATCTGGCTATCTCCACGATCTCCTTCGCAGATCGCGCGAGGTCACTGATCATCGTTATTCAAATGATTTGCGAATCGATTAGATTCACTCGTATCTAAGATCTTCTCGCTGCTACATTCAACAGCAGTAGTTCTTTGCCACCCCCTGATTGGATGCTAGTACTAGTGCGTGGCTGGGAATACCACTTTGTCGCATTCCTACGAGCTGATACTGATCCCAATAATTTATTCTGCCTTCTGCAACCTAATAATATGACTATTGGGTCTACTCTGGACGTGGTTTTCGTACTTGACATGTGGTTCAGGAGCGTCTTCGCATCATAATTATCGAACCATGAACCCTAAGGGTTTAGAGTTTAGGGTTTCAGGTTTAGGGGTTGGGTTTAGGGGTTTAGTTTAGGGTTTTAGGGGTTTGGGTGTTGGGGTTGGGGGTCAGGGGTTAGGGTTTTGGGTTGAACGTTTAGGGTTTTGGGTTTTTAGGGGATTTAGTGCTTTTAGGGGGTTTGGGGTTTAGAATTTAGGGTTTGAGTTTGGGGTTTAGGTTTTATGGTTTGGGGTTTTGGTTTTGGGTTTTAACGGTTCTGATACCTTAAATCCCAAACCCTAACCCGTAAACCCCTAACCCCAACCCCCACTCCCATCCCCACCCCCACCCCCACCCCCACCCCTTGACTCCTCACCCCTAAGCCTAAATCCTAAACCCCTGACCCAAAACCCCTGACCCCCGACCGTGGACCCTAGACTCTCGACCCTAGACCTTAGACCCTAAACCCTAATAGATCTTAAATCCTAAACCCTAAATCCTAATAGACCCTAGACTTTAGACTCTAAACCCTAATAGACCGTAGACCCTAAACCCTAATAGTTCCTAGACCCGAAACTCTAATAGACCCCAGATCAAATAGACCCTAGACCCTAGACCCCAGACCTCAACCCCCAAAACCCAACCCCAAACCTCAAACCCTAAATAGTGAACCCCCTAAAAACCTTCTAACCCCCTAAAAACCCTCTAAACCCCAAACACAACCCAAAACCCAAAACCCCAAAACCACAAAGCCTAAACCTCAAACTAGGGGTGAGCAGCAGATCGATCCGTCAAAACCGACCAAACCGAACTGATCCGCCGCATTTTGGACGGATGCGTGATGACGAGCAGATGGTTGTGGATTAATTTTTTCCAATTCGCTAATCTAGCGGACGGATGGCGGATTTGAGATTCCTTTGGCCACAACTAAACCGCCAAACCGCGAGTACCTCTAGTAATTTATTAAACTTTATGTTTTCAGTTTGGTTAAATATTCTGTTGAAAAAAAAATTTCATCTTGAATATCTTTTTTGAATTGAAAAAATAAACGTATTATTTATCTATATTTTTTTATTTTTAAATCTATCTCTAAAAATAATAAATATAAAATGTGATATATGCTGGTTGGTTTTTGTTTTAAAAAACAGATATAAATGTAACAATATAGAGGTATACAATCTCTACTACTGCTCTGTTCATGGTTTTGGTTGTTTGAATTGTTTTTATATTTTAAGAATTATAGATTGTAATACTTTATGTGGATGAAGCATGCTGTAATTGTAATATATGGATGAGGCATGCAGTGATTGTAATATTTTTTTAAGTCATTGACTGTAATACTTTTTCTTTTTTCGAGGAAGTGCACAAGTTGAATTATGTTGAAAATTTATAAAATTTTAAACTGCCAAACTGATTCGCATCCATCTGCCAAATCGCCAATCCGCTCAATCCACATCCGCCGAATTGGCGGACGAATGCGGATTAATTTTTTTCAATCCGCCAATCTGGCGGACGGATGACAGATTGGAGGTTCCGTGGCTACAACCGACCCGCGCCCACCTCCAACTCAAACCCTAAACCCCAATCCCAAACCTGAAACTCGAAACCCAAACCCCTAAAACCCTAACCTTTAACCCCTAAACCCCTAACCCTAATCCCTAAACCCTAACCCCTAACCTAAATCACAAACTCTAAACCCTAAATAATCCTAAACCCTCCACCCAAAACGCAAAACCCAAAAACCCCCAAACCCCCAACCTCAAACCCTAGATGCCAAGCCCTAAACCCTAAACCCCTAATCCCTAAAAGCTAAACCCCGATACCACAAACCCCCATCCCCCAAACATAAAATCGAAACCCCTAAACCCAACCCCAACACTCAACCCCAATCACTAAACCCCAAGCCCTAAACCATAAACCCTATCCAAACCCCTAACCCCTACACTCCTAACTCCTAACCCCCAACTTCTAACCCCTAACCCTAAACCTTACAGCCTAACCTCTAATCCCTAACCCCAAATCCTAAATCCTAAACTCTAAATCTTAAAAAATCCAAAACCCAAAAACCCAAAACACCAAACCCCAAATCCCAAAACTCCAAAACCCAAAAATTTGAAAACACTAAACCCCAGATCTCAAACCCTAAACCCTAAATCCCCAAACACTTAAAGCTTAACCTTAAACCCTGAACCCCAAAACCCAAAAACTCCAAACCCTAACCTCTAAACCCTAAACCCTAAACCCTAAACCCCAAACTCCAAAACCTAACCCCAAACCCCAAACCTCAAACCTCAAACCCTAGACCATAAACCATAAACCCTACCCTAACCCCCTAAACCCTACCTTAAACCCTAACCCCCTAACCCTCTAACCCTAAACCTTCAAACCCCCAATCCCAACTGCCAAACCGCCAAACCCTAAACCCCAATCCCTGACCCTAGACCGTCAACCCTAGACCCTAGACCCTAGACCATCAATCCTAAATCCTAAACCCCAAACCCCAATCCCTACCACCCAACCTCCCAATCCCTAACCCTCAACCCCTAGCCCTAAACCGAACACCTAAACCCCAACACCCAAACCCCTAACCCTTAAATCCCAAACCCTAAACTCAAAAATCCTAAAACTCGAAACTAAACCCCTAAAACCCTAACCCCAACCTTTAACCCCTAACCCCCTAACTCCAAACCCTAAACACTAAACCCTAAAGGTTTAGGGTTTATGGTTTGATGATGATGTGCGGACGCTCCTGAGTAAGATGCCAATTACGGCAACCGCGTCCAGAGCGGACAAGATATTCATATCATTGGGTTGTGGAAGTCGGAAGAAATTATTGGGATTAACATCGGCTCGCAGCAATGCGGCAAACAGGTCTCCGTAGCCACGCACTCGTGCCAGCATCCAATTAGGGGGTGGTGAAGAACTATTAATGTGACAGCAAGAAGGTTGGAGATACGAGTGAATGTAATCGATTTGTAGAATATTTGAATCACGATGATCAGTGACCTCATGCGATTTGCGTAGGAGATCGTGGAAGTAGCAAGATCATTTACGGCATTAGTGAGTGCGGTCGAGCCAAGGGCTATGTTATTCATACCTTGTCCCGAAACACGTTCTAAGGCATTGTAGCTGCCATCTTAGGGTTTCAAGGTTTGGGGTTTAGTTTAGGGTTTGAGGTTTAGGGGTTTGGGTTGAGGGTCGGGGGCTGGGGGTTTAGGGGGTTAGGGTAGGTTTTATGGTTTACGGTTTGGTGTAGGGTTTAGGGGGTTAGGGTAGGTTTTAGGGTTTGGTGTCTAGTGTTAGGGTTTCAGGGTTCAAGATTTGGGGGTTTAGGTTTGGGGTTTTCGTGTTTAGGGGTTTGGGGTTAGCGGTTAGGATTTCGGGTTAGGGATTAGGGGTTAGTTTTTAGGGTTTAGGTTGGCGATTGCTGTTCGGGTTGGGGGTTTCGGGTTTGGTTTCGGGGTATGGGTCGGGTTCGGGGTTTGGTTGTGGGGTTTGGGTTTAGGGGTTGAGGGTTGAGGGTTTAGGTTTTTGCATTTTTGGTTATGGATTTTGGGTTTTAAGGGGGTTTAGGGTTCTTAAAGGGTTAGAATTTAGGGTTTAAGATTTAGGATTTGCAATGGTTTGGGGTTTTGGGTTTCAGGTTTAAGGGTTTTGAAATCCCAAATCCTAAACGCCTAACCCCTAAAACCCTAACCCCCAACCCCAATACCCAACCCTTAACTCCTGAACCCTAACCCTGAAACCCTAAACCCTAAACACTAAACCCCCGACCAAAAACCCCTAACCCCGGACCCTAGACCCTATAACCTAGACCCCCGACCCTAGTTCCTAGACCCTAAACCCTAATAGACCTTAAATCTTATTAGACCCTAGACCCTCCTAGTAGACCCTAGACCTTAGATGTAACGCCCCAAATTTCTAGTACAAATGATAATACAACAATCATGGCTCTTTTAAGAAAAGCCGAATATAAATCTCCAAACTTATATTACATGATACAATAGTTCTTCATGCAACAATATATTAATCCAACAAGTAAATAAACAAATAAATACCCCCAAGGGTTTACAAGTTTTCAAGGTTTGAGCCTAGTTATACAAAACGGTTATTCAAATCCACGTACATACAGCCCTTAGCTTACACACAGAGTCACCGCAAAATGAGTTTCGTACTCTCAACACACATTTCTTCGCCTTTAGTTAGGCGGCATCACCACTGTGGGAGCCGAATAGCAGTACATGCAGGGAAGCCGAATAATTCTAACCATAATCAAGATATATATTATATTCGGCTCCGTCCTGTACGATCTCGAAGCCAAATGTACTAATCGGCCATAGAACCAGCTGAACAGAAGGTCGAGTGGGAATTGGCATATGACAGAAGGGCCCGAATGAGCAATCACGTGATGAATTAAGAGTGGGTCCGACCTTAGGGCCCAAGAGTGAATATAAATAGAGGACCATCAACCAAAGAAAGGTATGTGAGAACAAACTCAAATACTTAAAGACTCAAGTAAATAAGAGACATATACTAACTTGTCCGTCGGAGTGTTAATTCTGGCACCCCCGACCGGAGTGTTAATCCCTTTTTCAAGTGGCAATCAAAGGATCAGGGACGCCCTTCAAGATCTAAGAGTATTTCCAAACCTACTTCTCCACAATTGGTGCCGTCTGTGGGAATACTCAAGCATATTCATGGCGAGCGTCACAGAAGATCCTCCGATAGTCGCTGATGAAACTACACCGAGAGACGACCTCACTCCAAGAAACATGCTGGGACCGGAGAATATTGCCGCGTGACGTGCCTTGAACTTTGATTCAGTAACTCAGACCTCACCCTCAACTTCAATGCATAAGACAATGCAAACGATTATGGATCAAGCAAAGCAAAATGAACAGCGGCTGGAGAACATGATGGCTGAGAATGAACGCTTGCGCCAGGATTTGGCCTTGGAGGTGGTGAAATCCCAACAAGCCGCATGCCAAGACCGGGTTTGACCTTCAAGAAAGAAGGACGATTGTCGACGTTGACTTCAAAAACGCAATGATGACAATGATTCAGACTCACCATCCCTGGTGTCTAGAAAAAAAGGGCGCGTTGATGTATCCAGCTCATCTGAAGAAAGTCCATATGCACGGCATAAACGAGGGAGAAGCGATGATTCGAATGAGAAAGATAAACACAACCCATTCGTGCGACAAATTGCAAGAGCTGTGCTACCCAAAAAGTTCAAGGCACCGTCGTTCACCCTCTACGACGGAAAATCAGATCCCACTGATCACATTCGCCATTACAAACAAGTGATGACGCTCCATGCTGACGATGAAGCCCTCGTGTCGAATATTTCCAAACAGTCTAGGACCACTGGCCGTGAGGTGGTATTATAAATTGGAGCTGGCATCGATTAAGAGCTTCCACCAACTCCAAAAGTCATTTAAGGCGAGATTCATCACTAATGAGGTCCAGCCAAGACAAGTTGATTCTCTCTGGGCCATGCAAATTAGACCGAAAGAAACTCTTCGTGAATACTCGGCTCGCTATTGGGAGTGCTTTAATTTGGGTGATGATGCTTGCAATGATTCCATGGCCATCACCGCCTTCAAGATGGATTTGCATCTTGATAGCCCCCTCCGCAGTTCGTTAACCAGGCGGCCCCCAAAAATCGTCTAGGCGTTAATGAAGGTCGAAGAATATTGCAAAGTGGAATACGATGCCCTGCGAATCAAGGCCGGACGTAAAGCCGTTGAGACGGCCACGTCGAGAATTGTTTAGCCGATTAGCGTCGTGCCATCAAGAAGCCCCGAGCGGCGAAGCCAGCCTAAACGAGACAAAAGGCGTGACTTGCGCCGATCAAACGACTAATGTTCACATCGAGCTAATGAACAATATCAAGTGGATAGTAGGCACACAAGGTGCTCAGGCAAGAAATACACGGAGTTAAAAGAGCGGATCAATAAGATTCTGTCGAAGGTACAACACCTTCCGTTCTTCAAGTGGCCGCCCAAGATGACGGGACCTCCCGATGCGAGAAGATAGGATAAATGGTGTGAGTATCATAAAGACCACGGTCACAACACCTGTAGTTGTTATTCATTAAAAGATCACCTTGAAGAATTGGTACAAGACGACTGTCTTACGCAATACGTCCGAAAGAACAATTCAACAAATATAGTAGCTCTATGGCCGGAGTCACTTCCTTTTGGTGTAATTCATATGATATACAACTTGTTGGCGCCACCCAAGGTGCACACAATCCAGTTATCGTCTAGCACCCATAGCCCAATGATGCCAGCGAAACGGCCACACGACACTGGAAGGATTAGTTTCAATGACAGTGATTTAGTTGGAGTGACCCACCCCCACACTGATCCCCTCTTCATCGAGCGTGTTCTCGTTGACTAGGGCAGCATTTCGGAAATAATGTATTACAAAACTTTTGTCAAACTTGGCTTTGCAGATTCGGACCTGTCTCTGGCTGATTACCCGTTATTTGACTTCAATGCTAACCCGGAGTATCCTTTGGGAAAAATCAAACTACCGGTACGGGCTGGCATCAGATCGGTAGACGTAGAATCTCTAGTTGTCAAGCTTCTTTTGTCGTATAATCTCATCATGGGCTGAATTTGGTTACATACGATGCAAGCCGTGCAAAGCACCTACCATCAACTACTTCGTTTTCCGACTGAATACAGTATCAAACAAATTTGTGGCTCTCAAAAATCGGCGCAAACATGTTATCTTCTAGCTACAAAGAGACTAAGGGAACTGGAAGTGCATTCAATTGAGGTACTGGATAGGGAGAGCCTCAAAGACGTTGGAAGGATCCCAAGTGAAAAAACAACCGAAGCCCTGCATCGGGTTGAAATTGATGGAAGTCCTAACAAGTTCTTCATGATCGGCGCTTCTTTGGATACAATCAAAAGGCAGGAGTTGGTAGCCTTCTTACTCGGCAATATTGATGTATTTGCATGGTCCCCATACAAGATGTCAAGAGTGGATTCATCAGTGGCCCAACACCGCTTGAACGTCGATCCGAAATGTAAGCCAATTATTCAGAGAAGCTGGCAGTCAGCCGCGGAGCATACTTCGGCCGTCGTTGAAGAAGTAGATCGGTTATTTGACGCCGGGGTGGTTCGCGAAGTAACCTATCCTACATGGTTGTCCAATAGTGTGGTTGTAAAGAAGAAGAATGGCTCTTGGCGTGTCTGTGTGGATTTCACGGACTTGAATAAAGCTTGTCCCAAGGACTTTTTTCCCTTGCCCAGAATAGACCAACTCGTAGATGTAACGGCACATCATCAACACATAAGCTTTTTAGATGCCTACAGGGGCTATCATCAAATTGCCATGCATCTAGAGGATCAAGAAAAAATCACATTCCTCACCCCAAGAGAAACCTATTGCTGCAAGGTCCTACCTTTTGGGCTGAAGAATACGGGGGCAAGTAGGCTATTACTGACACTTCATTCAAGATTTCTCAAAGATAGCATCACCCTGGGCTCAACTAACTCAGAAAAATACACCCTTTGAATAGACGGACAAGCAAGAATGTTGCTTCCAAGAGTTGAAAAACAGAATTATGACAGCTCCTATACTAGCACTCCCTACAGGAACGGAAGGGTTTGTAATTTATAGCGATGCCTCATACAATGGTTTGGGTTGCGTCCTTATGCAAACTGGAAAAGTCATTGCGTATGCCTCACGTCAACTAAAGACCTATGAGAAGAACTACCTGACCCACGATCTGGAATTAGCCGCAGTAATCTTTGCCCTCAAGATCTAGCGTCAACTCTATGAAGTAACCTGCAAGATTTATACTAATCACAAGTCATAAATATCTGTTTACATAGAAAGAACTGAATATGAGGCAACCATGATGTCTAGAATTTATGAAAAACTACGATGTAAAGATCCATTACCATCCAGGCAAAGCTAACGTGGTAGCAGACGCGTTGAGTCGAAAGACTACCAGAAGTTTGGCATGTATCATCATCCCTCGCATGATCAATGGATTGCTCGCCAACATAATTGTGGAACCCACGTTGGTTGAAGAAATTAGAGCACGTCAATGTGAAGATAAACTTTTAAAAAAAAATACGAGGAGCAAAGAAGTACGCCCGATCCTGACTTCACTAGAAGCAATGGGTGTCACACACTAACTCCAGGCATGACCAGCCGTGGCCCACAGGGACTTCGCCCAAGGCACATGTAAACCTAAACATGATCCCAAAATCACAAAAGCCCAGAAATAAATAAATCAAAACCCAAACCAGTGACAAGTCATAAATATAAATGGTAAAACCAGCCATAATCAACTCCCAAAAATATATACTAAATGGAACACAAACCGCCCATAAAATAAAATAATTCTAAATAAAATTTAACCACAATATATGCACAAAATCAAAATAACAAGCTAAAACAAAATAATGAATGTCTTAGAGGCCCATGCAATTGAGTCCCCACTACGCCATGAGTCCACTCTAAGTCCTAACACCTGAAAATGATAAACAACTAAGTCAACTAATAGCTCGGTAAGTAGCAACGTGGATAGTAAATATAGTTTTGAAAATAGGGTTCAATTCCAAAATAAGATATATATCACATAAATTAGATTGGGATACAGTCTTGATAAAGATAATCGGTGTCAAAAAGAAGGTTCCACAGTTCAACAGTTAAAATATTCATGTCTCTCAAGAACATGATAAATGACATTTTCCACTTAAAACAAATTACAACATAAATACCAATAATTTTCTAGGTACTAAGAATAACAAGTAACATGTCACAAAGTTCTCAAGGCAATAAGCCCATTGGATCCAATATCGAACCAAGAGTCATCCTCGGGATGGCAACCCGGGCCTTTTCTCTAAGACGATCCGATTGAAGGTCACGTAGCCTAGCCTAGGTCTTTTCCTTACAATCGTTGAGCACTAGAGTTATTATGGCCCAACTCGGATCTGTTCCCTAATGGCCAGAGTCACCACACAGTGGAATAATTTTCCTAGACTCAAATACACAATGGTCCCGATAATCAAATACAATTCAGTTTCACAAAACATGGTAGTTCACCATTATAAACATGAGACCATAAAAAATAGTTTACAGTATGTCAAGTTTACACATGTTTCAGAAATAATTTAATTCCATTGATAATATAATAATTTATCAAAACAATTTATTCATGAAACAACAATTTAATTTTCCAACAGCTAAGGAAACATTTATAAAAATATGTAACATGCAACTACTCACCTGAAAACGAAATAATATAATCCTCGAATAGAGGATGAAAGTCTAACTAATGTCCTGAACCAAATATGAAAACTACACGTCACTACTAATTCAAAAATACTAAAAAGAATAACAAACTAAGTACCCTACACTAAAGTGCACTAACACAGCTCAGCCCCACTCACCGTTACGCTTAAGTAATACCTAAGTTCATGTTCTTCAAGGTCTCAAATTACTCATGACATGGGTTCAGATCGAAACTTAATTAAAAGTAACTTTAAAATAAAACAGAATTTTACACAAGTTTTCAATTTATTCACTAACTTTGAAAATTAAAAACTCACTTTACACTGTTCGAAAAATTCCAAAACCCCCCAGATAACAACTAATATATCCTAAGTTTCAAAACCAATTGATTTTACTTGATCTTCTTATCAAAACAATTATTTACAATTAATTATGTCCAAACAGGTTGTTTTCTGCAGCACTTTAAAGAAATTAATGACTCTCTTATTATACATGAGCAATCAACGCAAGGCCAAAAATGTAAGAAACTAGACTTGTAAACAGTTCTAATGACACTGATTTGATAATTTTCAAATTTATACCCAAAAAGAACGACACTTTTGACATTACTGTTTTACACCAATTTTCTGGACAGATTTGAATGCACCAGTTAATGTAGATTTTGACTCCAAAAAATTATGAGAAAATTCTCATATGAAATTAAATATGTAATTAATCTACTGTAAAAATCTCAGTTCAAAATTCATCCGTTTGATATGATTCCTCGATTTTTAAAGTTTGTGATTCTGTACATAATTTTTAAACTAAGAATTACACTCATTCTTTACACACAATTTATTTCCTCAGGTTTCTTAACAGTGTATATATATACAAAATACATAAACCTACAACCTTTCCATCAATGAACTAAATAATAATAAAATAAGGATAAAGATGAAAGAAAGAGGAAAACCTAGGAGAGCTATCCTTTGGTGATCACACACAGCACAACATACCCAATTCTTCCTTTGTTGCAACCTCCCCCCCCCCCTCCCCCTCCCAAAAAATCTCTGTCTCCTGCGGCTACTGCTACTGCTAGGAACACTAGGGGTTTTTTTTTTTTTTAATATATCTAAACAAAAGGTTTTAAATTATTATCTCTTTATATTATTATATTTTCTATCTCCAATAATTTAAATAAAATATAACTATTATTATATCAAAATATACTTACTAATTTGGCCCCTATTTATTTTTTTAAATAATAAATCTTGCCTCTAAATTAAAGACTTTCACCATAAATTTATTTTAGGTTTTAAAATTAATTAAAAGACCCTCCAAAAATATTTAGTTTGCACTTAAAGATTCACAAGCAAAATATTTGAGATTGTAAAATAATTATTACTTAATTATTTATTTGATTTGTATATTCGAGTTCTCACAATAGGATGCTAAAATTTAGAAATCAAATTTGCGTACCCAACATTCCAGAACTTAAGACGAATATATTGGTAGAAACCTATAGCTCGAGGTTTGGGAAGATGGTTATAATCAGCTTTTTTGTGAGAGAGAAAGTGGGTTATAATCTGGGAAGTGGATTATAACCCACTTCCCAAAATAGGCCGAGATGGTCGCCACTGTAGAAGAAGTCTGAGATGGGCATCCTTGCTATTTCAACATTTGGAACTTTGTAGAAAAATGAGAGTATCCGCAAGGAGCAACAGAGAGAGATAAAAGGGCCATTCGACGTTTAGCAATCCAATACATCTTGTGCAGGGGTAGACTGTACAAGAGGGGTAATTTAGGGATGCACAAACAGTGTGTAGATGTAAAGGAAGGGGGCAAGATCATGGAATCAATACATGGAGGAGAATGCGAGGCACATGTGAATAGAGTTATGCTGGCTAAGAAGATCTTCATGCAAGGGTACTACATGGGCTACCATGGAGAACTTGCATATAGTTCATCAGAAGGTGCCACAAATGCCAAATCCATGTGAATCTCATGAATGTACCACTCTGGTGTCTGAATAACTTAACTCCGCCTTGGCCTTTCTCTATATAGGGAATTGATGTAATTGGGGCAGTCGTGCCAAAGGGATCAAATGGAAATGAGTACATACTAGTGGTTATCGATTATTTTACCAAATGGGTTGAAGCAGCACCTTTTTCGGTCCTCAAAAAGCTCACATGTGACCAAATTCATCCAAAATAATATCATCTACAAATATGGTGTGTCGAATGAAATTGTATCAAATCATAGCTCTCACTTCAAAAAAGAAGTAGCAGATTTGCTCGAAAAATATGGTGATATCAAAAGAACGAAAAAACCATTCTACGAAAGACCATCGATATATACAGAGATTGGGCAGACAATTCGCGTTATGGGGATATCAAACACCGATCTAAACTTCAACAGAGGCAACTTCCTATTCTCTAGTCTATGGAATGGAGGTTGTCTTACCTATCTAAATTGAGATTCCTTCACTACGTGTACTAGCAGAATGTCAAATTGAGGAGGCAGAATGGCAAAAGAGTAAGTTCAAAGAATTGATGCTTTTCGATGAAAGGAGGCTCCAAGCCTTATATCATGTTCAAGGTTACCAACGGAGGATTGCTCAACATTTAAGAAAAAGGTGAAAACTAGGAATTTGAAAGAAAGAGATCTAGTACTCAAAGAGAACCGGGCTCCAGTACATGACCCAAGCGAAAAGTTCAAACCAAATTGGACGAGGCCGTATATCATCAAAAAGATCATGACTGGAGAAGCAGTTGTTCTAATGGATCTGGATGGGATAGAATTCACATAGCCTATCAACTTGGACAAGTTAAAGAAATACTATCCTTGAGAGAGCTTATTAAGCCGAAAATCCAAGAGGGCGACCTACGCAAAATTTAGAGTGTAAAAAAAAAAAAAATCAAAGGCGCGCAAGATTGAAAACCTGAAAGAGCAATCTTGGCAAAAGTTAGAGCACAAAAGGAAAGTGTTAATACCCTAGAGAACCTGACTCTGAACTACGAATGGCCTGATTCGCAACCTTGGGATACATAGGCAACTTCACCCTGAGGTTCGGCCCTATCTTATCCAGGTCTAATCACTCGTTAGCACCAGTCGTCAGCATCAAGTGCTAGGTTTTTCAAGCATCGTACAACTTCTAGAATCAGTTGTGGAAACTGTGTGATTTTAATTTCGAACATAACAAACTAAATCCCATTCAAGGAAAGTTTTGAAACATCAAAAATGTAAGTGGAGGTAAATTGGTGACCTTGGGGGCATTGTGGGTAGAGTTAGAGTCGTTCAGATTTTGTTTCTCATATGCTCTCATATAATTCCATGCTATTCTCGAAGAATCTGCTTGCCAAATTGTTGCAAGATCAAAAAGGACTTCCATGCCTGGCTATATCTCTGTAAGTCCAAGAGTCTATCCCATCATGCCAGTCTTTAACAAAATCCATCCTTACCCAACCATGCCCAAGCATGGTATGAAATTGCCGAGTAAGAGGTAGAAGCTGCCCGTACCTTCAATTTGTCCATCAACTATATCTGGGAAAAGAAAGAAAAAGAAAAGAGAAATAAAAGAATAGAGAGATATGAGTTGAGTAGAAAAAGTAAGTTGGGGTGTGCTAAAAATAGAAAAGAGAAATAAAAGAATAAAGAAGTGTGAGATGAGAAACCAAGTGAAATGGGTAGTACCTAGAGCAATAATGGACTCCCACCAAATTCCATGGTCTTATTGGCGTCGACTTTGTCCAAACCAATCAGGGTCTCTACAAAGATCAATCCAACCAAGCTTGTCCTGTCCCTAACCTTCCTGGCCACATCCGCCAAGATAGGGGCTGATTACTCTACTACTTGGCATCGCTAAAAGATTGGGCAAATAAACAGATATATGGAACAGTTTGCTAAGAAACAACAAGAAGCCAGCAAGCATATCAGGCATGGCAATTTGATTCACTTCACGACAGGGCTCTCACCTTTCAAAGAAGCAATAGGGGCATTTTGATCAATCTTAGGTGGTTAGGATGTTTGTTAGATGTCCTTTTCAAGTTGTAATTTTCATTTATGCTTTTGTTGAAACTTTGTATAAAGAGTCACTATCAGATTTAATAAAGAATGCACAATTGGAGGGAATCTGGTTAAAACTCCATTTCGTGAATTGTGGAAATATCTTTCTTGCACGCATTTTGCGCAACAGTATCTAAAAGGAAAGCTGGAGGAACACTTTATGGATCAATGCAAGAAGAATCCTCAAGGCATGTGAAGGCATCAAAAGAATGGAAGGGCCGACAGAACCTATCATAGTAGAAAAAGGGCTCTTCTCATCATCATTATCACTGCCCTCGTCAATAAAATTCACCACATAAGAGGTCATTAAAAACTTTTGCCCAAAGAAGAGGCCTCGAAATGTAGAAACACTTCCAAATCTGGACCAGATTGGAGTATAAAAATCTCGAGGCTTTAACTCGAGGCTTTAATCATCTGATAGAAGTCTTGAAGGGAACTATGATTGCATCGCAAGCTATTACACTTGTTCTTTTAGAACATAGATGGAACTAGTGTACATGAGCTGCATTCCCAGGAAAACACAGGATTAAGATATTTCCTTGAAATCTTGGATAAAGAGCCATGGAACCAGCTAGGCGGAGGCATCGTTTAGTATACCAAAATGGCCCTGGTGTAATTAACTAGTATCGAAGTCTGTATCCTCTCACATGCAAAGGCTAAAGGATCAAAGAAGGTAAGGATCCATGAAAATTTGCAAAACTTTTGGATAAAGAGCTACACAGGCAGGGCACTTCAGTCATATTAGTTGGCAAAATGGAAGGTTTTGGCCACGATCATGAAATAACTTGTCCTCCTAATCTGAGCAAGATGAAAATAATAAGTTGGTTGGCATGAGAAATCAGGAGCTTCTTGATTACTTTAGTTTTGACACACTCTGGACATCCTCAAGGTACATGTATATTCTAAACTCAAGCTTACACATTGGCACACCTTTTGAGCCACATCATCTTATTGGGCTCAAGTATCGGCACGTCATTCAAGGCACAAAATCTTAGTATTCTAGGCATTGGCACGCCTTTTGAGGCGCACCATAGACTAAAACTTAGGCATTGGCTTGCCTTTCGAGGCACATCATAAACTCAAACTTAGGCATTAGCACACCTTTCGAGGCATATCATTTTATCAAACTCGGGCATTAGCACACCTTTCAAGGCACCGTCATTGACACGTCTTTTGGGGCATAATTATTTTATCATATTTATGGCATTGTCACTGGCACACAAATCACTTGGCATGGAAAAAATATTACTCAAAATCACATTTGACATCATGACATAAAAACTGGCAAATTCTGGCACCAACTTGGCAAACACCTGATAAACCTGGACAAATTCTGACACATTTTGGCAAAAATACTGGGCACCATTTAATACGTTATGGTAAACTTGGAACCACTAGGTATCACTTGGCACACATTTAAACCTCCATGTATTGCCGATGTGAGTATGGAAAGGCACCACTTAGCATTTAAAATTCTCACGTCTTGCCAATACAAGCACAGAATAGCATTTAAACCCCCATGTTTTGTCGATGCGAACATAGAAAGGTGCCACTTGGCATTTAAAATTCCCACGTCTTATCGATACGAGCATGGAATAGCATTTAAACCCCCATGTCTTGTCGATGCGAGCATGGAAAGGCACCACTTGGCATTTAAACCCAATGTATTGCTGATGTGAGCATGGAAAGGGCACCACTTGGCATTTTAAACCCCCACGTCTTCCTGATGCGAACATGGAAACAGCATGAAATAAACCCCCATGTCTTGCCAATTCTAACATGGAAAAGGAACTACTTGGCATTTTAACTCCCACGTCTTGCCAATGCAAGCGTGGAAATGGCATCAAACAAACTCCCATGTCTTGCTGATGCGAGCATGGAATGACACCTAATAAACTCCGCATCTTGTCGATGCGAGCGTGGAATGGCATTCATTAAACCCCATGACTCGTCGATATGAGCAGAGGATGGCATCACCTGGCATTTAAACACCTCCATGACTCGTTGATACAGGCATGGGAAATCACCATTTGGCTCTTAATGAAACCATGACTCATTGGTACGAGCATGGAATGACATACAATAGCATACCCTTGCCTCGTCGAAATAGGCATAGAATGGCATACCTTGGCATCATAATGGCATCCCTCTAATCACACAGCAGTGTGCTTTATTATTTGGAATAGTTTTATCTAGAAAAAATTTGCAGGATTGGCACAAACCTAGAAAAGAATGGAAAGGAACTTGGCATAGGTACGACAAGGTGAATACAACAGATACCGTCTGCTCTCGTCCCTTTACAATGCATGCTTGAATGAATGCTTGAGTTCTTGTTGCACACACTCCCTCACATATATTTTTGCACAACTGCCCTCGAACTACACTAGTCTGATTCCTTGCAATTAAGGATATGTAGGCAACCTGCGGGTTCGATCACTTGCATGAATGTATGGCACTGCCTTAAGCCTTAGGGTTAAGTCAATTGGGATGGTCTTGGGTCTTTGACATTCGTTTCTCATCACTCCATGATTGTTTGAGTTCTGTCAAAGAGGGGCAACTGTAGACACCCTATTTTTACTAACCTTAAGATTTTGGGCGCTTACAAGCCTCCTGATGATGAAATGGTACTTATTTCATCCCAGAAATGTTTAAAGGTTATTTAGAGTTGCTGTGTATAAACCTATTTTATCCAAAAATTAACTTTTTATAAAAATGACCATTTTACCCCTGGACTCATTTTTAGCCAAAAAAAACCAGTTTTTTTAACCCCGAAAAGCCTGATTGTTCCTTGATTGATCGTATTTTCAAAATTAGTGACCCGTTTTATTTTAAAAAATTGATCAAAATGCAATTCAGGCTTACTTGCGCCATAAGCAAGCCAAAGGCTTGGGATCACGTAGTTATGCATGCATGCATGCATGACATGTGTACCAAGGCAAAGTGCGCGTGTGCACATTAGAAATGAGTGCTCACGTTGTTTGTATGTGCACACAATCATTGTGCATGCACACATGGTCAATACATGCGCACATTGAAGCATCGCAGAGTTATTTTTGGTAACTCAATTTTGGTGACTCAATTTTGGTGCATTTTTGGTAGAAACAGTGGAGGGGAAAGCGATGAAACCCTAGAAGGGTTCCAGAGGCTTCCCCCGACTCTATAAATAGAGCCTCTCCCTCTCCCTTTGAAAGGGTTAAGGACTTCAAGCCTTTTTGTGCATTTTAAGAGCAAAATACACCCTCTCCTCCTCTCCTCTGGCCTTAGCTCTAAAAATACAATATCCATAGCAACTCTAAACACTGAAGAACAATTAAGGACTGAAGAACTTCAACCTAAATTCAAATTCCAAGCCTGAGGCAAGTTTGCAAGCAAAGAACTCGTCGTTTCGTTGCGTTATTCTCCGCATCCTCTTCGGTTCTTAAAAACCAGCAGGTAAACTACTTCTAATCTCTGTATTTCAATAGTCCTTTTGCTTATTTTTAGTAGTCAATCCATGCTAAGTTGTTAGTCCATCTTAACATCATCTAGTCTTTTAGTTTTTCTTACTATCTTGGCTCTTCTTGCATGCTTTCTTTCTTTTAGTTATCATGTAGTTAGTTTACATTTATTCTTTTATTTGTTAGTTGTCTTCTTATGCATATTCATCTTGTAGTAACCCCAAACTGGGTCTAGAACCCTTCTTGCATCTTTAGTTGCATACTTTAGGTCATATTTATTTTATGTCTTGCATGTAAGATGCAAAAGTGGGCATCCGAGTAAGTGTCTTTGTGTTTCTTGGCACATGTGATGGTTGCATTGTCCTTTAAATAATGAAAGTTTCTATGCTTTTTGCATGCAAAATTGTGTGTTTTGTATGTTTTCTTGAATATTGTGTATTTTAGTTTATATTCAAACACATGGGTTATCGTTAAAGGTTTCTTAATTCCTCTTTTAAAATTGAGTGGCGACTCTATGTCAATAAGGCAAGTCGGTGTGGGAAGCAATGCCTTAGACTCGAAAAAGGCACAAGGCCCACATATATTCAATGAATAATATGAGTGAATACAAGGCTCCCTTATATAAGAGAAGAAGAAGCTAAGTATAGAAACTTTATCTATGGTAATACACAATATGGTAATATAAATATATACAACCAACACCCCCCTCAAGCTCAAGGTGGTAATGCAGATATCAATTTAAGCTTGGAAAGCAAGGCGGAAAAGCATTATGGAGGATGAGCCTTGGTGAAGATGTCGGCTGTCTGATCGGCGTAGATAATAAAGATAAGACAAACAGTATCACTAGTAACATGTTTCCGTATCAAGTGATAATCAATCTCAATATGTTTGGTGTGATCATAGAAGACATCATTATGGGCAATCTGAATAGCACTCTGATTGTCAGAATAAAAGTTAGTAGCAGTCGAATGAGAAACCCTCATATTAGAAAAAAGCCAATGAAGCCACACAAGCTCCTAAATAATGTCAGCAAGAGCACGATACTCAGCCTCAGTACTAGAATGAGCAATGGGAGTTTGCTTCTTACTGTACCAGGTAATGAGAAAGTCACCTAAGAAGAAACAGAATCATGTGGTAAAATCATGTAGTAGAACGGTGGTCAATAGGATCCCCTACCCAATCTGTATCAGAAAAAGCCTATAATTGTATAGAAGAGTCTACTAAGTAGTGAGGACCATGAAACATAGTTCCTTAAAGATAGCGTAAAATGCGAAACAGAGCATCATAGTGCAAAGAGTGAGGAGCAGCCATGAACTGACTAACAATGTGAATAACATAAGCAATATCTGGACGAGTAACCGTGAGATAGACAAGATTGCATATTAACCGTGAATAACCTAGTACTATCAAGAGGTGTGAGATAAGTTTAAGAATCAACTGGGGTAGGAGCAGTCTTGCAATCAGTAAGACCAGTATAAGCCAAGAGATTAGAGGTATACTTGGCCTCGGTGAGAAAGTGACTAGAAGGATTATGAGAAATTTCCAAGCTAAGGAAGTAGCTAAGCAAACCCAGGTCTTTCATCTCAAACTGGCTACTGAGAAACTACTTGAGACTAGAGATACCCACTGCGTCATCTCCAGAGATGATCATATCATCCACATAGAGAAGAAGAATAATAATACCACGCTCTGTCTTATGTATAAGCAAAGCAGAATCATAGGTACTAGAGGAGAATCCAAAGTCAAGAATAGTAGAACTGCAAACCAAACACGAGGAACTTGTATCAAACCATACAAAGCACGATGAAGTTTGTAGACTTTAGTGAATGGAACTAAGAAAGTAGGAGGAGGCTGCATATAAACTTCCTTAGTGAGATCACCATTGAGAAAGGCATTCTTGAAATCTATATAACAAAGGCTCCAATGGCGAGCAGAAGCGACAACACGTAGGCTGCGAACTAAAGCAAGATGGGCAATATGAGCAAATGTTTCCTCAAAATTAATCCCATATTCTCGACTAAACCCCCAGGCAACAAGACGAGCTTTGTGACGTTTAATGGAACCACTAGAGTGGGTTTTGATCTTGTAAGCCTATTTGCAACTAGCAACACTCTTTCTAGGTAGAAGGTCTATATGCCAGGTATGAGTTTTGATTAAAGCCTGTGTAGTTCATCAATCATAGCTTGCTGCTAAAGAGGTTAGAACAAACCTCTTAATAGGAAGTAGGTTCATGAGAAGAAAAAACAGTGAAACCAACAATGAAATCATGAAGATGGACAAAAGGTTGTGTTACACAAGTAGAATAACGAAGAGGTACCTCTAGTGTAGAAGATAATGTAGTGGAATCAAGGGATGCATGAGGCTCACTGTGAGAGAAAATGAAGACAAGACTACGAAGTGGAGCAGGAGCAGGAGCAGGAACAAGAACAGGAGCAGGCTCAGGATTAAGAAGTGGAGCAGCAATGCCAAGAAACGGAGTAGAATCCTCAGGATGAGCCAGAGTCATCTTGTCGGAAGTAGTGTCTGTATCAAGCTCATTAAACAGAAGACAAGGATCTGTAAGGAATGATGTAGTGAGAGGAGTGGACAAATAAAATTTAGATATGGAGGAGAACATCTTGTGTTCCCAAAATACCACATGACGAGAGACATGAAGACGACAAGAAAGTGGATCCCAACAACGATAACCTTTATGTTCAATAACATACCCTAAGAAGCAATACAAACGGGCACAAGGTTTTAATTTGGTATGCTCATGTGGTTGAAAAAGAACAAAACAAGCACATCCAAACACACGAAGACCATTATAGGTAAGAGGTATGCCATACAAACACTCATATAGGGTTTGATTGCTGATGGTAGGGGAATGGACACAGTTGATAGTATAAACGGTTGTAAAAGCAGCTTCCACCTAAAAACGTTCAAGACAAGAAGAGATTAAAAGAGCACATATAGTGTTTAGGATATGGCAATGTTTACGCTCAACACGATCATTTTGTTGGGAGGTACCAAGACAAGAATAGTGAGAAAGTGTACCATTTTGATAAAGGAATCCCAAAAAATGAGTTTCTTTGTATTCTTAGGCATTATCAACACGAAACATTTTGATAGTGGAAGAAAATTGAATTTTGACCATGTGTGAAAAATCATACTATATTTAGGTCTCGTTTGGGAATAAGCCTTTTTAGTAATTTTTTGACTTTTTAGCTAAAATATGACATAAAAAAACAAGTATGTTTCGGATGATTTTTTGATTTTTTACGAAAAAATGTGCAAAAATTAGAAAGAAAAGGGAATCTTTGACTTTTTTGTATAGGTTGTTGGCTTTTTGGCTAAAATCACCACTTGCCAAACGAGGCCAATTGTAACTCAGAGCGAGATTTCATAAGAAATAACCAAGTAAAACGAGTGAAATCATCGACAAATATGACAATATTTAGATCCCCCCATAGTGATATTAGGTGAAGGCCCCCAAACATTAGAGTGTATGAGATCAAAAGGTGCATGAGATATAGAGGTACTAGTATTAAATGGTAAAGTAGATTGTTTTGGAAGTTGACAAGATAGACAATCTATTTTATCATTTAGAACGCCTAATTGACCATTTGAAACTAGAGAGCGTAAACGATCAAAAGACACATAACCTAATTGAGAATGCCATAAAACAAGAGGGGAACTAGTAATGTGAAAACATGATCTCGACGATTGGAAGGATGTGAGGAGGAATGCGAAGGTGGATGAGTTCGTACAGATGTCCATGTCTACGATCTATCCCGAGTGTTTGTCCTGTCTTCGGATCCTACACAACACAATTAGTTGGAGAAAATAGAATAGTGAGGCCAAGATTACAAAGTTGACCAACAAAAATAAGATTAAGTGTAAGATTGAGGATCATAAGTGTGAGGGAGAGAGACATTAGAGGTAGAAATATGGCCTATTTGACTAACATGTATTTGAGAATTATCAGCAATGTGAATGATAGATAAATTACAAGGACATGTGGTAAAAGAAAACAGTGTAGGGTCAGAGGTCATATGGTTGTAACAAGCTGAATCAAAATACCATGAAGAGGTACCTATAGCAACTGAGAGAGTAGTAGAGGGTGTACCAGAAGTAGAGAAAAACCTTGTTCACAATAGCTTCAATATCATGAACAGTGTAAGTGGAAGATGAGGCAAGTGCAATAATAGTAGAGGAAAACTGAGCCGAAGAATGATGCTAGCTGATAGAGGATCCAGAAAAGCCACAATATAGAGGAAAACTATCTGAATAATCCATGAAGTGATCAAAGTATTAGTCACAAAAAAGGCCTAGTGGTGTCGGAGTAAAATTGGGGGAAACAAAGTGTCCCAATGAATCCGAAACACCGAAAATAGTTGGATAACAGCTGAGTTGGCCCAGAAATAGCTAAAAAATGGACCTGTAGATGACCAAGTGTGAAATAAGCCAAAAATGACGTCAGCAATAGGTAAGGGTAATGTCAGCGTGCGATTGCGTTAACGAAGAGGCATACAACACCACGGTAGCTCTGAGGCGTGCCGGTGCATAATAACGAAAAGGCACAAGAGCACATGAAGTGATGTCAATAATGATGTGCACAGAGCACGGGAGGTCGTCGAGATAGAGTGACATCAAAAGGTTAACTGTTGAAGCGACTAGATTGGAACAGCGCGGCGGAGATAGCTAGAGTGGCTCCGCGGCTAGGACTGATGTTGCGTGTGATTGCTCATTGGAGAGTGGAAGCAGAAGCGATAGCAATTGACGCATTGATGACAAAATCGTCTTGTGAGCATGCGTAGAGAACTTGCTAGTGATGAGGTTAGTGGTGCTGGAATCGTGAGAAGATTCCGATCAATTTGATGATAAGGTCGAAAAAAATTTGGTCACCGTAACAGTGCTTGAACAGAGGTGCTACAGTGCCACTATATACAGGCAGTGAGCAAAGGAAAAAAAAGACTAAGACTTAAAACCTGTGCTCTGATACCATATTATGATATTAGAGAGAGATAGAAAAAGAGAAAGAGAGAAAACTTTGTATTATATTCAATGAATAATATGAGTGAACACAAGGCTTCTTTATACAATAGAAGAAGAAGCTAATTATAGAAACTCTATCTATGGTAATGCACAATATGGTAATATAAATATATAAAGCTAGCAGTTTATATTGGAACCAAGCATTTCAGTGTCATCCATGGTGAAGATGATGAGTAATGTATTAGATAATAATAGTGAAGATGATGAGTGTTGGAAGATGACGAAGACATGCAATGTTTATATGTTTAAACCCTAAACCCTATAGGTGATGATGGTGTATGAAAAGTATTTTGTGTTTTTAAATATGAAATCTTTGAATGGGTAGAATACACCCCCATATTGTCGTTAATGGTCTTTTCATTTAAGGATATTATTAGAATATAACTTTAAGGGAAGTTCTATTTACACACCACTAATCCCCTCAGTACACACCATTAACAGATTAAGAGTAATTTTATTTACGCACCACTAATCCTCTCAATACATACCATTACGTAGTACGCACGCATAATAATTTTTAGGGTTTGAAAATATCTTAGTTCACACCTTAATTTTCCATTACTAGTCCTAAGGTAACACACTACCTGTCTGTTTGAATACACACTATAATCCACACCCAAATATCTCCATTTTCAGAACAACAGAGACCTCAATCTTCAGAACTCCATAGATCTCCATCATTGGCGTTGAAGATCTCCATCGCCAGCGGAGGGTTTCATTCAGCTGGTACATTATCATCATTTCAAATCTCCATCATCGCTATCATTTCGTTGTTGGCTTGCTAGTGCATTGTCGTCGTTTCAGATCTCCATCTTCATCGTCGTTTCACTGTTATTTCACCAGTGCATTGTTGGTGTTGAAGATTTGTCATTCTCACCCTTGATTCACACATTTGATTCTCACCTTGATATGTTTTCCTATTTTCTTTTGATTTGGTTACTAATTCAAATTAAAATATTGAATTTTATATATATGAACATTTATAATTTGGTCAATCTTAATAATTTGAACAAAATTGTTTTGTTCGAATAAAAATGATTGAACATTATGTAAAAGTTCAATTCTAATTATCCAAACATGTGACAAACAAAGTTATCTTCCCAATGGTTATACAAATGAGATAAACAAAAAATCAAAAAGCTAAAGTATTTTTTTTTTTTTAAGAGGACCCAAAAAGATGAATATTAAACTAATCATTTCATTGTTGCATTATTCGAAATCAACAATCTCAGTGTCATTCATGGTGTGCAAATATTCAAAACCAATTGATTTTAATATGCTCCAATCTTAAATCTTCAAAACCAATTGATTTCAATATTCTTAAACCCTAAAACCAATTGATGTCATTGTTCTTAAATCCTAAATCTTCAAAACCAATTTATTTTGGATGTTTATATGTGTATAGGTGATGATGTTGTCTGAAGAGTGTTTTGTGTTTTTTGTTTTTATATATGAAATCTTTGAATAGATAGAATACACCCCCATATTGTCTTTAATGGTCTTTTCATTTGAGGATATTATTAGAATACAAATTTAATCTGTTAATGGTGTGTATTCTAACCATTCAAAGATTTCATATTGAAAAATACAAAATTAATACTCTTCACACACCATCATCACCTAGAGGGTTTAGGGTTTAAACATATAAACAATATATTTCTTCATTATCTTCCAACACACATCATCTTCACCATTATTATCTAATGCACTACACTCATCATCTTCACCATGGATGACATTGAGATGGTTGGTTCCGATATAAATATTAAAAATGTTGATTTGAATATTGAGAAGGTTGGTTTATTACATAGCTTTTTAGTTTTTTATTTATCTCGTTCATATAATCATTGGGAAGATGAGTTTGTTCACTGTGTGTTCAGATAATCAGAGTTGAATTTTTACACAATGTTCAATTATTTATATTTGAACAATATAATTTTGTTCAAATTATTAAGATTGACAAAATATTAATACATAACAAATTGAACATTTTCAGTTAGTTCGTTTAAAACAAATTAAACTTTTATTCTTTGTTCAGATATAAATTTTTGAACACATATAAATTAGTTCAACTTTATATTCATGAAGAGGACTATTTGTTTTTTGGGTTAAATTTTTTACAGAATTCTATACCCACCCAATGTAGCAATGTTGAAATTGATTGTGTTGTTGATACACAAGTGAATTTGTTACTAAAGATGTACAATCATGTTTGAAAATTACAATAAATTGTGGTTCATTTTAATACTCTCTCTCTCTCTCTCTCTCTCTCTTTGTGGTGGAGAAGGAGACATGAGGGTTAGGTTACAATAGAGGTGGAGAGGAGATGAATCACGATGGTAGGGACGGGCAACAGTGTGACGGGGTAAGGGTTGAACCTAGTCGGGGCAAGGTGATGTCTTTTAGTTGATAGAATAGGTAGTGTTATAATAATATAACATAGTCGGGGCAAGGTAGTCTCTAATCACAGGTCGAAATGCGTGGGTAAGGGTTGAACCTAGGCTCTGATACCAAGTTGTAACGTCCCAAAAATTGGGAACATCAGATAATATATTAACCATTAAATACAGGGTTTATCTAAAGTTACAAGAGTAGGAAACGTCACTAATGAGTCCTTTGGCTAATAACCAAGCAAAATCCCGGGAAGGTCAAAGGAGTCAAAATAATCTCCCGTCAAAGTCCAACCACCTTAGATAGCAAAGCTACATTTTTGACAGATCTTGACAAAGTATTAACACAAGGCCTACATGAGTTGACGGAGTATAAGGATATGTTACAAATATTATATATATACAAATTACAAAAATCATGTCTTAAATATAACATGGGATCTATCACTTACAATCTCAAAACACATTTACAAACTAGTTTCTAATCCTCCTAGGGTAGCTGTACGTCCTCAAATGCTTCAGCTTTGCCTTCGACCGGTCTAATAGTCTTCAATTCCCGGCATGAAACGCCATGAGCTTTGAATGCCCAGTAAACACACACACACCCCGTCCCTTTTTCCCAATCAAATACATCATCACATTTATAGCAAGTTAGTAGTGAAGCATGATATTCAAGTCAATAACAACAATTTCAGTAATACAGAAAAGGAACATGTCATTCAAATAGATAACAAAAGTTATAATGTTAGTGGTTAGTATTCTATAAATCCCCCAAAGAGATTTCATCCTCCCAACCACAAGAATTGGACACCGGACTATTCGGAACTCTCCCTTTTGCTGCTTTGTTGCAGAACTAACCTCGGATGCCTACCAACGATTATATACCGCGTAGCGCCAATCGTAGGGCCTCAAAAGGGACAGCGAAAAGAAAAAGGTTTTATCTCCTGAATCCAACCTTATCCTTCCAAAAAAGTTTTATCATCCTGAATGTCTCATCCGGACCCAACCTTATCTCACCAATCAAACCATCGCAAAGAGTCCGAATACGTCCGTTCCATACTAGGGTTTACGCGACAACCGCTTGCACAAGACTTAAACTTCAATCCATACATAACACATTATCATCTCTTCAATATCCAAGTGATCGAAAACCCAATACCATCCCAATTAAGTTTTCCGTTTGGATCGATGTTTTAAGTCAAGTTAGAACAAACTCAACAAGATAGTAATATCCACATAAGCATGAGCATCATTAAAATGAAAAAGATAAGGAACAGAACCATAACACATGCAATATCATACCAAGGCATGATCATAAACTAATAAGCATATTCATGAACACAAAAACATAAAACAGCCATACAAAACTAAATTTCCAAATTCAATACCATTTAAAGATTAAAATCAAAAGGGCTATTTCAGATATTTCTCGAACCTAGCCTTCGTATGGTTCGTAGATATTTCAATCTAGTTTTCAGAACATGTTTCGGAAATGGGATAGCTTTTCTAGATTTTTAATTATTTAAGAAACACTCTAGCGCTATCCAGATTTGTCGACCGTTACGAAAATTGGATTTTCTTACAAACCGCTCACTGTTTTTCAATGAAACCAATTTTAGTTGAAATCTAACTCCTTAAGGAAGATTTTGAGATAAAATGGAGGTCCAGAATAATTTTCTACATTTTTCTAGAAATTTTGAAAGTTGGCTGCAAAAACAGATTTTTAAGACACAATACCCAAAACAAAAAGATTTATGAGAGAGGGATCCACTAAGGGAAATTTTTCATTTCTTTTGTGATGAAAACATGCTAAATAATATATATTAAACTCAGAAAATTATCTTGAAGGTGTGCCTTTGGAAAATTTGAGAGATTGGTATGAAAAAAATAGTTTTGTACCGAAATGAGAGGAACTACAAGAGAGGTAGAATCATGGCTCAACTCTTATCATTTTTAACACAAGGAAATCATTAATAAAACATCTAAAAACAATGGGTAGAACCCTTAGGAACATGTATTTGAAAAAGGAAAATAAAAGAGAGAGTTGTGTTGTAGCTTACTTGCTAGGCTAGGCCAAGTTGAACAAGATTGCTCTCCTCTTCCTTCCTCTCCCTCTCAAGACTTTTCTCTTTCTCTCCTTTCTCTCCTCTAGGCCGAATGTAGGTGTGTGTGTGTGTGTGTGTGTGTTGTGTATGCCATGCTAGGGGGGGTGGTTGTATTTATACGCAATTTTGGTGTAAAAAGACATAAAGGCCTACTAGTTGGAATTGGATTGAAAAGTTTGGATTTACTTAGAGTCTAATGAAATAGGGAGTAATTAGGGAACTTAATCATGTGATTAGACAATATTTAGTTGGCCTCTAGTTGGAATGAAACTAGTGTTGGGAACACAACCCTAGATTTAAGGGTACTAGGTACTAGAGCTTCTAGAATGTCATAATTACAAGTCTTGAAAATAGGTCCCTCACATTCTCCTAGGTTGGCCGGCCATGGGGAAGGGAAATGGAGAATATTTTATTCAATATATAGGTGCTATGGACACATTTCCCAATGTATATATATATCCACAAATTGATTTGGTGGTACTATAGTATAAAAAGTACATATACTAGTTTGGGGCAAATCTTGAAATTAATAAAAGAAGTGAGGGCTTTAAATTAAACTCATGTACTAGAACCTTATTTGTGTATTTAATTATGATCTAGTTAAGTTTAGGGCTAATTTAAATACTTTCTAGTTAGAAGTACACTCATAGCAAATCTTTATAAGTACCAAGGTCATCATTGCTCCAAGATTTCAAGGGATTTGTTTGTACTAAAATACAATGATTATAGCCTAGGAGGTATGATGGCTAGCCACGTGCTCAAGATTTGAGGAGATTTTCCTATTTATTTTGTGTACAAATTCCATAGATATTGTGTACAAAAGATTTGATGAATAAGAGGTACAAATATATATATACAATGGTACTAACTTGGGATCAATTTGTGATTTAAGTAAAATATGAGGGCTAAGGCCTTAATTTTGGAACATTTATTTTAGAATAGAATTTAACTAAGTTAGGGTTAGAGAATCTAATTCGGTTTGAATTTCTTGTTTCGAACAAAAACGCGATCAACCGACAAACGTAATAAAAACCGGAGAAAACCTAGGGTTTTCAAGTGATAATTTCATATTTAGGGAGTCAATTAGAGTATTTGAAATTATTTCCAAGTTTCCGAAATCGATTAGGGTTTGCGGGTTTTCAGTTGGTGCATGTATTTTGATCATAGGGTTAAAATTGCAATTAATTAAGAAGTTGAGCGATTTCAAAGAAATAATTTAAAAGTAAGGGACCTAATAGGGTTTACAAAAGTTAGGGGTCTTACATTAATATTATTTGAAAAATAGTGGTATGTATTGAGAAAAAAAATCAAAACTTTCAATTTGACTGTAGTGTGAACTAAGCACAAAGCGAGGTGATGGTGTGTATTGAAATAGTTGGTCGTGTGTAAATAGAATTTTCCATAAAAATTTAAATCAAATTAAAGAGTGTAAAAAAGTTAGAAGTGTGGTGTAAGTAGAATTACCTTTTATTAAATCAAGGGAGAAACTTTTTTTTTTTTTTTGTATCAAATTGAGAATTCATCAAATTTAAATTTGATAAAATTTAAAAACATAAAGTATCGGTGATTATTTTTTTTCATCAAATTTGATGAAAAGGAAAATTTGGGATGAGAGGAGAATTTTTCTTAACTTGGAAACCAATTAAGAACCTTGTGACTCTGGATGGTGGTGGTGCTCCTTCCCTTGTTCAACAACATTGGTAATCTTTCTCTTCCTCTGAACTGTGGTTAAGCTAACATTGGAAGGTTGCTGCAATAGTCGACATTGCATCATATCGAGTAATCGCGACTGCAAATGCTTGTTCATCTCCATCACATGTTTTCCCATTCTTGTGGCCCAAGCTTCACTCTCTAGCCTTGTTTCCACCATCATTTCCATAGCTGCAATTGTCTCCCCAGTCTGTTCAATCACAATCACAACCATAATCATGCCAAGCCATGAGAGAGAGAGAGAGAGAGAGAGAGAGAGAGAGAGAACCTCCAACTCAAGGATCTGTTGTTTCAATAAATCGGTGGTTCGAAATTCAGAGGCAATACAATGACCTTCATCCCTAGAAGAACTTGAAGGTAGGTAAGTAAGTACTCCTTCAGATGAGTTGGCTGGCTTCGGATACTTATCAAGCCACGTAAACTCGAATCGGTTAAAGGTTTTATGATTATGGTTCATCCTAGGAAACAGTGACAATTGTGGGATCACAACCAAATTAGTTATGAAACCTGCAAATATATCAGAGAATGACTTTATTATTGATTGTTAATTTTAAGGTATAGACGAAACACGTATAGATTCAATAGAAAAAAAAAAAAAAAAGACTCATGTGCAGTTACGTCATACAAAATGTAAAATTCCCCAACCTTGTTTCAACTTTGTATTTAAAATGTTGGAACATATAAATCCCATCAAAATGAACGTATATGTCATCCTGTTAAGCAAAGCTTAGGGCCTTTGATTATGTTTTCATTTTATTTTTTCTGTTAAAAACATAGAAAATTAGCAATACGAATCTAGAAACCTCCAAAAATTAGAGTTAAAAACTATAGGAGTGGACATTGGATGGTATTAAATTTCCCCAACCCAACTACAAAATTAATTTAAAAAAAAAAAAAGAGATTCCACTTGCCTTTTAGGTGGTTGAATCTTCGAATGATTACACAATTGACAACATCCCAAAGGCAGGCAGTGCAATCTTCAGATGCAGAGACCAAACCCAATCCGCAACATGTCAAAGCAGTTATAGATCCACTGCATCAACAAAGATTGGTCAGTTCTCAGTTTTTGTTTGTGTTCACATTAACAACAAATGCACACAAGTTTTTAAACTAGGTATAGAGACTAGAGAGGATCATTATAGAACACTCATTGCCACCCTTTTATGTATGTGAAATTTTGAGTGTGTAAAGTTACATCCACAAAATTATATTAAACCACATAGTGAAAAAGTCAACTAGCTGAGGTATTGCAACTTTTAATGTGTGCAAGTTAGAGATTAATGCAAACTTATGATAACTCTTTTTATTTATTTATTTATCGAACTTATGATAACTTTGACTTACATTTTTACATGAAAATCTATTCAAGAATATATACATCGCGGCAAATAGGACCGTTTGATTTTCTATAAAGTAACAACATCATTAGTCTATAAAAATCACAAGAAAAGTTTTAAACTGTCAAAGTTGGTTTGGATTCTCATGTCACGCTCACTAATTCCGGGTCACCACTGCCCTCAATGAGTTGGGGTCAAGCTGTGGCTCTAGTCCATCTTACAAAGTGACCGTGGATCCCCCATGTTTGCGGGCCCATGTCTCACTTAATAGATAGGGGCTCCTATGTTCATACCCAGGGATGGTTGCCCCACGCTGGTTGTCCCTTTCTACACTTTTTTACAATCTTTTACGAAGTAACCAAAATGAGGAAGGAAAAAAAAAAGTTTAAATTCAACAATTTCACTAACTCTTTCTACATCTAAATAGAGTATTTTTCTATAAAGCATTTTGAGAGTTCCAAACCAAAGATTTTTTACTTACTTGCAACAAAGACTACGGATATAGAACTAGCCACATAAAATAATCCTAGCCATACATATCAGATGGTGAGACCTATCATAAGAAAATACAATTTACTCAAATTTCTCCACTTATATGTTATGTTTATAGTCAATTCTATGTCTTTAGACTTATTGTACTGACTTGTGTCCCGTCAGCAAGGTTGGCTCATCCTCTAAAACAATTGAAGTATCTTCCACCACTCCAAAATCAAGTGTATTCAAGAAAATCGTTCCATCTGCACTACCAGAAAATAACTTCTTGTCTGTTGGATCAACAACTATTGCAGTAATTGGTAGTGGAAAAGCTCGAGTTTGTAAAAGTCTTCCAGTAACCAAGTCCCATACCTACAATACGAAAATAAGTCATTTTGAGTGACAAAAATACTCATGCTAGGAAGATATTATTATGAAACAATTAACATAATTAAGAACCTTGCATGTGCCATCGAGGGAGCTTGATAAAAAAATTGAACTTGAGCCATTTGATGCAGTTAATAGGCCCGTTATAGAGGATGAATGCTCTAATGAAAAATTTAGTATTAAAGGCACAGTCCAACAATCTGTCTGGTCTACCAAACTTCCACCAAACAATGTGATTACAAAGTTAGTTATTTATTTTTCCTGAAAAATAAAACTAAATGACATTCAAATAGGAACATTCTATTGTGGAAGAAAAGAAGATTCACATTTTTTACCCGATCATAGGCCAAATAATGATCATGCCATCTTCTGAACCAGAAATAAGAAATGAATCATCACTGGAAAATGTCAAGCAAGTCACTGATTTATGATGTGCGCACCAAGTCCTGACCAGTCTCCCATTTGAAATCTACAAATTACCATGGCACTCAATATTTGGAAATAATGACTACAAATAATATGTACGAATTAGGCTAATGGCCCACAAAGACAACTATTTAGTAATTTTTTTATATTGTGATCAAAAAAAAAATGATCTTTGCATATGGGGCTACAAAAAGAGTTTATTAACCTCCCAAACATAAGCATTTCCAGAAGGGGCTCCACCAACAATATATGTGCCATCCTTTGTGCATGTTATTGGTCCAATGGACTCCATTGGGTAGCTCCGGACCGGTGCTTGAGGCTGAATATCAATACGTCATACAAAGAAGTAAATTGAGTTTCACAACAAAAATCTGGAACGATGTTTAATAGAACAAAATGTTATCAGATCATAAGCTCTAATTGACAAAGTTAACTTCCTTAATTCAATCAAAATATATATATATATATATATTCTTGATTAGTCTGTTTTCATTATTGTTTTGCAAAATATGTCAAATTCAAGTGATTGTAACCAATGATCGCTATGATAGATGAATTTTGAAAGTAATTACTAATAGCATCATTACTTTTGCCCATTTAATCATAAGATATTCACAATGGTAAAGAGAATATTATTACAAACCAAAAATAGAGCAAAAATAAAGAATGCAGCTAATAGCTAATCAATGATAAAGAGCTTATTCTTGTCAATACTAGGACTGGAGTTTTTCATTAATATAATAATGACATTTAGCTAACCAGTTGTTTTAAACCATCACATCATGTTTTGGATAAGATGAAAGAAGAAAATCAACAAGGGACACAAGGGGGAAAAAACAGCAAGAACATGGAACACTTGTTATCGATTTTAACACATTTTTCACTGATTTCAAAGTACTTTTTAGCTTTTTCACTTATTTTCAAAGCAATTTTCACCCCAATCTCGATGCAAACCAGTGTCCCAATGTAGAAGTTAGCATTATCCAGACAAAAATTGACACAAATATAAACACCAATTGCATTTCCTAAATATACAGAGACCATCATTGCTCACAAAAATAACCTATAGAAAGGGCTTCTATAGACCAATCAGCTATATATTACTTCTTGCTAGGATTCAAAAACCTACATGATTCAACTTAAAAGAAACATCAACAAATAGAACATTTAACTTGTAACAAAACACATATACAAATTCATACGTAGGCAATTCAAATACTCAATTCCCAACTTACCCTATACCAGTGACATAGCCAGAAATTTGATTCAATGATGTCATTAAGCTATTTGCCTTCGATATCATTATTTCAATGCACATTGAATTCTCAATGCACAAAACTCCTGCTCTAGGGTGAGTTCCATTTTAGGAGAGGTTGTTTATTATGTGACTCGAACCCACAAAAGTTGCACACATGCTAAATTGAGAATGAAACTTACACATTTGAGTGATGAGTTAAAATTTTCCATATGCCCCTTTAATTAGAATGGAGATGGAAAAACATTCAATAATGTGGATCACTGGCACTATATATATACAAAAATACTATGAACTCTCTCTCATCAACTCATAATTTATCTTGTATGGTGAAATTTAAATTGATGAAATGTAAGATCTATGTATAAAATGAATTTTGAACCATTAATTTATTTTTCTGAATAAATTTTGGATTTATAAGTCTAAGTTTGTAGTGTTGTTTATATATGTATATAATCCTAGTGCAGCAATTCACAGAGAGCAGAAACACAGTATTTGAAAGAGATCTTGAGATTGAGCTAGAGGGTATTATTGAGATTAATTACCTTATTGAAGGGCCAAATAAAGATGACCCCACCAGCAACTGAGCCCTGCCTGTGTATCTGAGAAGCCACAAGACACTGGTTTGCCAAGCAGATGAGTCCATGAGGAGGTGAAGCACTGGTTGGTATGTGAAGGAGATTTTCCCCACTGTCTATGTCCCATATTGTTATTCCTATCCCCAAGCTCTTGTCACTGCACACTACCAATGCCTCCTTACCAATTCCACCCATCTCTCTCTCTCTCTCTCTCTCTCAAGCAACTTTTTCTTTTCTCTCTCAAGACATAGACAAAACGGTTTTGAAGCTGCAAGCATGCGAAGCACTATGTAACATAGCCAAATTGGCAAATGTGGTTGAAAATTTTGGCACATTATATGGCAGATCACTAGCTATTAATGCAGCTCTTCTATATGTGTTTGCCATGCAGTGCTGCTGCCTATTCCAGCAGGACACATCATTGTAACCGCTGTGATGATGAAGTCATCATGAAAACAACTTTATTAACTCCAGCAGAAACTAAAATTTCAAATCACATTTTCAAATTTGAAAGTGTGAAGTTTTTATTATTTTTTATAATTTATATTCAATTGAGATCTTATTTGATAGATCTCATTGAGTAGTTTCCAAAAATATAAATTTTATCAAAAATAGATATGTATATAAAAAATAACGGAATTTTAAAGTTTGAAACATAAAAAATAAGAGGAAATTACATGTTAATTACAAATTCATCAAAAAAATTATAATTTTATTTTTTAATATTTGTAAAGCTTATTACTAATCTGAAAATATTTTTTCAAACTCCCACTAATGTGAAATTACCCCCAAAAAATAATAGCTACCATATAAGTATGTAAACTATTTTTGTTAAATTTGTGCTTGCACAAAATAAGGATATATTACAGAACTTTACCAATTAAAAAAATAATAACAGAACTTAATGAAATACAAGTGCATTAAAAAAAATCCTTGAATAAATTTAGAATAATAAATTAATAAACTTATTTAATCTTTTAGTAGTAAAAAGTTTTTTTTTTTTATAGATCAAGGTACAACATTCAAACATTTCATTTCAACATCTAAACATCTCTCGTTCATCAATTTTTTTGAAATTATTGATTAAATGTTTCAAATTAAACATTAGATTTCAAACATCTCATGTTCAATTCAATAAATTTTGAAATTATAGAATGAAATGAAACACATCATCATTTCATGATGATGTATATAATGACTAATAGGAGCATAGCATAAAAACTTAGGACTAAATGGTTTTTTTTTTTTTGAACTAGGATTTATGGGTAAATTTTTCATAAATTTACTTAATTTCCTTTTATTTACCAAGAAATTACTCTAATAAACTTGATCTATTTTTTAGTTCAGCCAAATTTCTCTCTTTTTTACACCCAACCAAAGACAGATCCATTGAAGTGTAGGGCGGCAATCACACCGTCAAAAAATTTAAAAATATCAAATACGATATTAATAATTAATAAGATAAATACAAAATCATAAAAGTTCACAATCAATGATAATTATAAAGATTTGTAAATTTTAAAAAAAAATAATTCAGATTTATCAAATATTAATGTCCAATTTTGTTAACTTGACACAACAGATCAATGTGAACTATACATATTTATAGAAGGATGTCAAACCATCTATGTACTACGATATCAAGTCATGCTAGTGGGATAGTTTTATTTCCACACATCATTTACTCTATAGGCGCTGGCTCCCTTGTTACTGACAACTCAACTACTTGCTGACACTCAATTAGTAGCTTTGGCACGTCACTTTTCAAAGTGAATGACCAACTTAGCTTGTGTATGAAAGGAAGATGATCCACTCATTTCCATCGTTCAAACCCGAAGAGGCTCGACGGGACACAATCAACGATAATTATAAAGATTTGCAAATTTAAAAATAATTTTTAATTGAGATTTATCAAATATTAATCTCCAATTTTGTTAACTTGATGCAATGGATCAATGTGAACTTCACATATTTATGAAAGGATATCAAACCATCAATGTGCGTTCTATCAAACCAAGTTAGTGGGTGACTCTATTTGTACATATCATTTACTCTTTGTATACTTAATGAATAAATTTTATGTTGCAATTTTACCACTAAATAAAATTACTAATATAGACATAAATATACATATCCCACTCCAAATTTAAATTTTCTCAATAGACATCCTTAGAATTAAGAAATTCATGGCACACATCCATTGTAAGTGTAACATTAAACCCTAGTTTTATTCTCCATTGTTTCTCACTCAACTTTTCAAAGTTCACATCTATCAAAACCTTTCATCTTTCAAGTCTATTGTCACCCAAACCTCTCATTAGTTTAGTATTTGAGTTCATGATTGTTATGGAAGATTTGAAAATGAAAATTCAGATTTTGAGAAGAACATTGTTCACGAAAAAACTCACAATAAAAATGTAAGGCTATGTTTGGACAAGCTTCTGAAACATGATTCCACCCCCTTCCCTGAACCTTCTGTTTGGATAGAGAGTTCAAAAATTAATTTCACCACAGTTTTCAAAACACATTTCTATTTCACGTTTGGCAAAAGTTTGCAAGCCAAAACTCTCACCTGTTCGTACATATGCTCAAATTCATCTTCTCCATTCTGAAAGTTCATGTGCTAAAGAAGAGCAAAGCTGATGCTTCACGAGTGAACTACAACTCTGAAATTACTTCCTCCTCTCTTTGAACTAATCTCTAACCTTTAAATCCAAACAATGCCTGCGAACTGACTCTTCCCCACTCATAAATTGGCATCAACGAGCTCCCACAAATCAAGTGACGATCAATTTGTGCGTTGTGGTTGATTCACCCTCCGAGCAATGAAACAACAACAACGAAGAGGTGTAGTGTTCATAATTTTCTGTACAAAAATATATATGGGTTCTACAACTGATTGATTTTGTGCTTACTTTCGAAATGCATCTATTGTAGGTCACAGTTATGAAGCCTTTTCTCGAATCAAAGGGCATCCAAAGCAATGTAGATCAATTAGCTATACTCACTTCGTCACCGGTGACAATTATTCAACTCCTGTTCCTGTGGTATGTATGTCCTTCAATCGATCTATTGTGGAATAGCTGAGAAGTGTAATAGGTTAGCTCTGATCTGGGCAAAAATTGGCTAAACCGGTCGTCCACTCAAACTTCCGGCCGGTCAACCGACCAGTCGACCACCACTTGTTTTTCTTCAACTGCTTCTTGTTCTGCTTTTGGTTTCTTCTTCTGCTTTCTTATAAGAATGTTTAACTTTCAATTTCTCAGCACTCTTGAAGTTTTGTTGTCATTAATCTCCAATTATCATATTTAAATTTCTATTTCCCAGCACAGTTTTGTTGTGAATAATCTTTATTTATCATATTTCATATGATTTTCTTTCCTTTTTAGTGGTGATGAGGTTCAATGGAAACAAATGATATTTTAAGAGTTATGGAGAAGTTGCAAAAGGTGTTCTAGTTTTCAATTTCTTGCCTAGGCTTAGTTGAATATAAATTCTGTATTAGATGGATACCAATAATTCAGATGATAATCAAGACACAAAAATGTGGAGCTCCAGAATTGAGTTATGACTTATTAACATGTTGAGAGACGAGGTGCAAAAAAACTAATCAAAAAACCGTAGTACCATCTGGACATCAAGGCATTAGATTGCAAAATACGTATGGGTTCTGATACATACCAAAACAGGTCAGACAAAAATAATAGCGACTCAAAACTGATTACTTAACTTTCAAGCGGCTTCAGGCACAAACTGGTCTTGGATAGGATCTGATTGTAGGCACGGTTATTGCACCAGTTGAATTTTGGGATAAGGTATCATATTAACCTGTTCTCTATTCCTTACATTTATTTTTAAAATGTTGTCACACATTCCCTATGCTTATGTTCATATTTTCTAATTGGAGGTACGCATAAAAAAATGTAAAGAAATTCAAGACTAAAGGATTTGAGTATTTCCACAAAATGGCCGACATTGTTAAACATTATTGTGCAACAGGGGCCTTGGCTCGTGTATCCACATAGGGGGGCCCTGACTCTGATGAAGAGGACGATATGCTTAACAAATTTTGGTCGCCTGGAGCTAGAGGTAGCAATGCGGCTGATGCCATTCCTGTTGATTTGTGTGGAGATGAGTACATGGAAACAAGTAAGGGCAAAAGTAAAAGGAGGGGCCACAGCCAGAGTGACAGTGGTCATTCTAAAAAATCACAGTCAAGTGGCTTTGATGATGTTTGCACGGCTTTCACTGCCTATGTATCGGAAAGGATGAAACAGTCCTGTGCATAATCAATAGACACGAAGGCTGTAAGCGCAGATGGTGATGGCTATTCCCTTGACACATGTCAAGATGCCCTGCTTCAACTAGGAGACATACCACCAGTGCAGTATGTTAAGGCATTGACACTATTTAAAGATAAGGATTGGTAGAGGTTTTTTATGCGCACTCCTGTGCATATGCGCCTATCAATGATCCTAGCTTTGTAATGAACTATGAAGTTGTGTCTTTAGTGGGGTTTGCAATTTTTTCAATGGTTGTGAAACATGCTTTTATGATTAGTCTCTTTTTTTTTTTCCTGTTTTATTCATGTCTTCTAATGTTTTTTTCCTTTTTTAATTCATGTTTATGTTTTCTACTTCTGTCATCCTCTTGTCAGGAGAAAAACACTGCATCTAATGACTCATGTCCCATTTATTTTTATCCAGTTTCTATTTATACCTATCCGATTTTTTCAATGTTTTCTACTTTTGTCCCATTTATTTCCCATTCAAATTTCTTCCTATCTTGTTTTCTGTATCAACATGTTAAAACAAGAGGAACAAATGTTAACATGTATACATTGAATGTATATTTCAATTAAAATCAATACTTAAATGACTAAGGCCAACTAATTAATTATAGAGGCTAATTTCATATTCATCAATAATGACATTACTTATCCTCTTTGTAATAAGTCAAAATAATTATGCTTCTATTGTTGTATAACCAAAACACAATGTCACATCATACACAAAACAATGCAACAGTGAGCTCATCAGAGAAGGATGAGGTTATGGAAGATTTTATGGACTTCTTGGTGATTGTTTCTATGAATGAACATATCAATGTATCAACCACAAGACGATCGCAGCGAACTTGTCTATTCAAAGGTGATGATTACATCTTCAGTTTATTAAGTGGCCACCCTGAAACAATGATGGACATCATGCGAATGGATGCCCCAACCTTCATTTCATTGAAAGACACCTTACTTTAAAATGGCCTTGTTAGGTTTTTATTCTTAGCAATTTCGTTTGACAAAACTCCTTTCAGTTATAATTGTATTCGATCTTTTATTTCAGTGAGGCTATGAGTTTTAGATGCGAATCCAACTCGAATTACACCTTGCAGAGATGTTTCAGGAGTTTATTCTTTCATGTTTGCCACTTCACTGACTATGTCGGGGATCGAGCTGCCTGATCAACTTGCAGGGGTCCAGGGGGCTCAAGCAGCCATTTGTGCGCTCGATTTGAAAATCTTTGGTTCCAGAAGTTTGATCGCCTGCTTTCTTGCGCTCGAGCGGCCATTCTTGTACTCGAGCGAAGATGGTGGATCAATTTTCTATAAATATGTGGTTTCATCCATTTTAGGGTTATGGCTTCCAAATCTTGTTCTTGGGTATTAGGGTTTTTATCTGGGGCTTCTTTGCTTGTTTCCTTTGATATTTGTGCGAGTTTAATCATGTATTGAGTGGATTATGTCAAAGAGTCTATTTAGTTTGTTTTATTCACAAAAGAGAGAGTTGTTCTTCGGTGGATTCCGTGGAATTCGGGCCTGAAGCTTTGGTGGATTCCGGAATGCTCATCGACATGATTCGACATCAACGTTGTAGATTCAACGTTAGACAAGACAATTCCGAGGTAAAGAAGGGGCTGGAATAGGCACATAGGGGTCGGTTCGATTCAAGTGTGGATTTGCTAAGTAATTGAGAGTACACTTGTGTAATTCCTTTATGTATTCTTAGTGGATTGTTTTATGGTTTTTGCTCATGATTTTTTATCACAATTAGAGGTGCTCCAATTGTGATTTTTTCACGTAAAATCGTTGTGTCAATTTGTGTTTGATTGTTTGATTGGGATTGCTATTTACTGGTTAAAATTGGTACATAATCATAAATCAATATCTAGGGGATTTCTAGATTTTTCAGGCCTTGTGAATATTGAAAAGATGCATATAAGTGTGGAGGAATTGCTTGCCATTTTCTTATATACATGTGCACAAAATGACTGACAGAGGCTACTGACCGATAGATTTTAGCACTCCACTGAAACGATTTGTTGGCACGTTAAAATCATTATGCAGGCCCTGTGCAAGCTTGCATCAACGATTATCAAACCACAGAACCAATCGAAAATACCGGCAAAAATTTTCAATGATAAGAGGTTTTACCCTTGGTTTAAGGTATGACTAAATTTTTGACCTGCAAATTTGCAATACTGGTAACGAATAAATTTGATTGTTATTTTTCCAAAGTCAAATCTATGTTTAACACGCATGACAAAAAACTTCTAATATGATGTAGGATTGTGTCAGTGCTATCGATGGCACATTGGTGGACGCATGGGTCCCTGTCTCAAGACAAAACACATTCTGTGGTCACAAAGCCACAGTAGTGCAAAATGTACTCACAGCCTGCGACTTCGACATGTTGTTCATATTTATCAATTCTGGATAGGAATGTAGCACCCACGACAATGCAATTTTAGTTAACTCACTTACAAGAGCTGATATATTTCCCATACCCACCCCATGGCCAGTTTTACAAAATAAGATACTATACTTTGCTTGTACGATTTTTGTTTACATTATTTGACGGTGCGATACAAACATTATTCACATGTAGGCAAGTATTATTTAGTGGATGTTGGGTTCACCAACATGCCAGGGTTTCTTGCCCCATTTCGTTCACAGCGCCATCACTTGCAAGAGTTTCATGGTCATCATCATTCTGGACCCAAGGAATTGTTTAACCACTGACATTCATCATTACGGAATGTCATAGAAAGAACATTTGGAATACTGAAGAAACGCTTTCCAATATTGCGGTCCATGCCTAATTACAAGTCAACACGACAAGGACCCCCTGTCATTGCATGTTGTATAGTGCACAATTAGATCTGTTTGCATGCAGCTATGGACCCATTCTTCATGGAAGTCGATAATGGAATGGTGGCTAAAGCGGCTGCAAATGGGTTTGATGGAGGCCAAGCTGAGTATGTGAACCTGTCACAACATGGGTTGATGTACCAATTAAATTTGAGGGACACAATTGCTAATATTATGTAGATAAATCATGTTGGTCATGGGTAGATGTGTGATGTCAACAAATAACGTGAAGAATTGTTTGTTATGAATTGTATGTATATATTATTTATGTTATTTATAACGTGTGAACTACAATTGATCAAATGTGTCGCCAACCAAATTTTGTAATGTGTGCTTTTTAACAAATACTTCTCCATTTCTGAAGAGTTCCTAATGCAAAAATTGACTAAAATTGGAGATGCCTAAACCATTTATTACTGTAAACATTAAATTCATTTACAATAAAAAATTGTGAATTTTTTTGATTAATTTTGACATTTTTAGTAAATTATTTGGATGTTTTAAAAAACCAAAAAAAAAAAAAAAACTTTTTGAATTCATCTACCCCGAATAGGAAAAAAATATCTAACATAAAGTACTAATGGGTTAAATAGTTAAAATTAATTCAAATTAAATTTCATTGAAAACAAATTTTCATAAAATTATAGTTAAAAATAATTTTTTGCATATGTCGTTAAATATTAACAATTAGTGACTTTTTTTTGTCACGATTTTTATAAATTGTCATTCAGACTAACAACTATATACATATTTTTGTAAAATGAAATATTCAAACTAGCGCTAAAAGTTAAACATGTGAAATACATTTTTGTTGTGCACAAATAAAATAACGAGAATTACATATAAAAAAATGAATGAAAACAAAATTTCAAATATAATGCAAAATTATTTGTTTGATTGTACATAGATTTTATGTTTATTAATTCAAAACCAATTCAACAAACTTTTTAAATACATAAAATTTCGTCAACATTAAATTCAAAATATCTAATATAGAAAAAATATTTATTAAATATGAATAACACAAAAATAGTGCATATATGAAGAACACACAAATAGTACATACTAAAAAACAAATTCTATATTTTTTTAACAAATTCTGTAACCACATATAATTTTTTATTTTTTTTAAACTCTGTAACCCATTAAATACAAATGTTTGTTTATTAAATATTTTTAATTCAAAAAATGTTTTTTTTTAATTCAAAATATAAGTCAAATTAGTGTTGGCACTGTAATGTAAATAGTGTATTGCTAAGTTGTGTCAGATTCAACACATCAATGTCACATGGGAATGGGGTATCGCCAACTGAGAGAGAGAGAGAGAGAGAGAGAAACTGAGACAGTGCAGTGGGGAGGGCCCCCCACTACACTTTTAACTTATTGTATATTTTATTTATTATTTACATACATATATATATATATATATTCTTAACACATATCTTAACACACACCATAACATATCAATTGTATCACCATTCATGTACTATTCACTCAGTAAATTAACAAAAACGTAACAATTTTCTGGGTCCCATTTTTATCACTTTTTTGTCATATACCACAAAATATAACAACATTTTTAACACATCTATTATGCATGCATATGCAAGCTTCACCAACCCCACAGGAAATTGTATGTAATGAGGTCAAAATTCATTAATTACAAATAAAATAAAATAAAAGAAGCTGACATCCATGATAAAAATAATTTAGCCAAGAGACTGTACAAGTACATCAGTAAAAAAGGTAATTAGTTTGTTGACCCCATTCCGCCCCTAGTAGAATGGTGCCATGATGGCCAGTAATCCGAGATTACCAAAGGCCAACTTACAAAGTTTCACACAATCAGAGTATACATATGGGGCTTACATGTGTGGAAGTAATAAATTTAAATCTAAGTGGTCCATAAGAGCTGTGCATAGATCAAATGAATTGACATACATCTTAACATGGTTTTTACAACTTAAATACAAAATAAAATACATCTTACATCTTGATTAAAAGGCTTCTTAAGCCGAAATATTCAAAAGACATGAATTACAAACTAAGAAGCATAATCTTCAAGATGCTAGCAAAACATGAATCCAAAAACAACTTGCAAATAACATCTAGGTGTCACTGCCTTCTTGCTCGTCACCTACATATATATAAAGGGGAGGGTGAACTTGGATACTCAGTGAATGATATAAGTAATAAATGTTTGAATGAATGATATCCGAGATCTTTATCAAAACAATACATATCATAGCTTGTAACAAACATGGGATGAATCAAGTTCATCAATCAAATTCTTTTAAAGCTTCTTGGGATGTTTAATAACATCTACATAATACAAAGGATGACATTCTAGACAAGACAAACAAAACAAAGAAATAACCAATCTGGGATCAAAGCACACCCGTTCATGACCGTCGGTGTCCGACCTGGAATCAATTAGACAAACCCACCTGTACATGACCGTCGATGGCACCATCCATACATGACCGTCGATGGCAAAAGAGATATCTCAAACAAGGGTGCTACATGTATTAACGTCCCCTAGCACAAAAGGACCTTCCAAGAATGTCATCAAAACAAAGATAATAATTGATACAAAACTAGAGGATAATCATTCATACTTGATCAAATACTTTTCCAAAACGAAACAAAGAAAAGTTTTCATCAAAACTTTATAACATAGCTTTATTAAAAATATCACTCACAATAACTCTTCGGATGTAAGGAATTAGGGCAAGAATCCAAAACCTACAAGTACATAATAAATTCCATTGAATGCACTTCGAGAAGACAAGAAGAGATGCTCAAAGATAGTTGTGCAATGCACTCTCAAAATAAGCTTTACATGAATGAAAATAATCCCGGCATTTCTTTCCAAAACCAAGTCAAGACAAAGCAAAACATGTGTTGGGAGTCAAAACACTGTTTTTCTTCTTGGAAAAGCATGTTGGGTACCAACCAAGTCTCGGAATGGATTCACAGAGATGATCTAGGCGAAAATGGCCTAGCTGGGTGAACTCAGGAAGTCTTGGCCAAGGTCCTACACCTCTTGGCCGAGGTGTGGTCTCTTAAGCCTAGGTGTGTGGCTGCCTGCCGAGATGCTATAAGGTACCGGCAAGGGTGTACCATGGTTGGCCTAGGTATGTAGTGGTCGGCCTAGGTGTGCATGCAAGATAAGCTAAGGTGCAAGTGATCATGCAAGGTAGGCCAAGGTGAAATACGATTCTTGGCCTAGGTGTGAGGTCTAGGCAAATGAAGTCTGAAGAACATGAATGCTAAAATCATAACTTCTTATTCAAAATCTGAGATTTCATGTTATGAGTTCAAACATGGACCTGGGTACCCATACTTGAAGATTTCATGAAAACAAACACAAAAACATGGGACTTGTTATAAAATTTTGGATCAAAACATGGTTTCCCTTCAAGAACATCATTTTCTCTTTCTAAAACAAAACTTTAAATCAATGCATGGCTCATGAATCATGTTAGATTATGCAATGTGATCAGATCAACATAAGAACAACAAGAATAGATCAAGAATCTGACCTTAGAATACGAATCCAACGGTTCAAACTCTAATAATCAAGCTTGGAAATCTAGTTCTCACTCTAAGAACTCTTCCTCTCTTCTTCCTAGAGCCTGTCTCTCTACAAGGCAAATATATTGCAAAATGATATGGGTTTCTTAGCTAGAACCTAACTTAACCCTCTGTTGGGACACATGGCATCATCTGATTGGATCTCCTCAAAAAGGTGCCAGAGTGAAAAGACAAGAGGATGACAAAGTATGTATAACAAGTAAGGTGGCATGGGCAATCTGACGAGGTAATGATCTCGGATCAAGACATAGGCTTCGAACAAGAAAGTTTCAATGATCTCGGCTAGGAAGGATAACACTTGACCTAACTATGCCACACCTTGGCCTAGATATGCCACACCTCGATCTAAGTCATACCAATCCAGGAACAAGATCACTAGGTGCACAGATCAAAGATCTAGGACACCTGGATGATAACATCTCGGCCTAGGTGATGACATCTTGGCCAATATGCCAGGGTGAAGGTGGAAATCAATCAAAGTGGTTCCAAGATGGTCCTAAGTGTTGGCGCTCAACGGCCTAGGTGTGAGAGGTTCAAAGGTGTTACCTAGGCTTGAGACAACAAAGATAGATGACCTAGGCTCTACACACAAAGCAAGGAACAAAGCATGCATATAACACTTAAGCAAAACATACTAGCACTAAACCAAGCAGGAACCTTTACTAGGCAAAACAAGTCAAAGTCTGCAAATGCAAGCTTAACAAGACAAAATCATGCAAATGCACATGAACGTGACTAAGACAAGAATATGGGTTATTACATAGTTAGTAAATAAAAAAAAGTAGTACAACAAACACAACAATTAAAAAAACAGTAAGTACAAGTACATCTTCAAAACAACAAAATATCATAGATTGAGAAACTCATATAAGCGCTCATCCAAACACGTCAAACGTCATTGTTAGGTGGTGGTGGTGGTGGAGGTGGAGGGAAGTAGTGATGGTAGAGCTGACTGACTCGATAGTCAATTTGATCTAAGCGATTGCTTGTCACTTCATGACGTGTTTCAGTGTCCACACGAAACTCTCCAAATTGTTGAATTAGTGAGTTCTGAGTGGCAGCAAATGCATCAAACTAATTACCCAATGTATTGAACTGATTTGCCATTTGTTGTTCCCATTGAACGCACTAATTGTGTCATTCTTGTTCAATCACCAAATAATCAGTCCAATATTGGGGTTGTTCATTTTGTGGCATGGAATTGTCATTGGGGTCTTTGGGAGCATCATCTATTGGTGTATTTGCAACATTCAGAGATCTCAATAAGTTTTCAGCGCCACTAGCTTAGGTAAGTGTGTACTCTGAAATCGGTGAAGTGATTTTTGTCTCTGCTTCACCTACAAGTCTGACATGAAAAGCTTTGAAATTTTTGGTTAGCAGAGCGCCAAAAACTAGTGACCAGCCACTGATACTATCAAGATTTGCAACCACCATTTCCTTTAGTAATATGTAGCATAAATCCAATTTATGTCCAACTTCAAAACCATATAACAAATAAGCATTATAAATTGGAACAGTATCAAAATGTCCTTTTTTTAGAGTGACATTTTCGACTATCCATCGATGGAGAATACGAAGGTGGGATTTCAAATGTCTTGCTTGTAAATTACTGTCGGTAAATCGCTTATCACAAATTGTAGTATAAACTTCATTTATATCACCAACAATGTTAACCAGGTCAGACTCACTCTGAAAATGGATTTGCATATCCCCTGGTTGAACTCCAATAATTTGTGCCAAAGTTTGACTATTCAATGTGATTATTTTACCTTTGACATAAGATGTAAGACTATTGTCTCTAACTTCTCCCTCAGTGAACATAAAATAAATACACAAGACGTGAATATACCTTTTGTGGCAAATTGATTAGAGGTAGCCACCCTATCGTCTCAAGTTTATCAATCAACAGAAGATCATATTGAGAAGAAAGATTTACCCATCTCCCGGGAACAATTGGTCGGTTGCAAAAATGTTAAAAAGCTTGTTCATGATTGTATGTGAGAAAATCAATAGTTGGATAAGCCTGTTGTTGCTGTTGTTTGCGTGGTGGAGGGTTAGAGGTTTTGCCATGTTCCGGTCTAGCTCTTTTTGTTCTCGACATGACTTATGAATGTATGCAAAAGGATAACAAAATGTATGGAAGGTTTCGGCTGCTACTGTGAGGAAATGGTGTGCAAAAGGTAAGCAACAGGATAACCAGAGTAAAGCCTCGGGTTGAGCCTTGCTGGAAGCTGGGAACAGGTGTAGCCGGTTGATTGGTTGGATGACCCCCCGGTTGATTGCCCTGTCGACCGGTTCGGTGAAGATTTCGGCCGCTGCTTGTGCAGCTCTGAAATTGTGAAGCTCTGGTGTTGTGAACCTCTGATCAAAGCTCTTCCTTTCTTTTTTTACATGGATATGAGTTGTAAATATATAGGGTGAATTTGTGAAATTAATTGTAGAATGTGGTGGACTGAATTTAAATTCGAGTGCTATTGTGAAGCTCTGAAATTGATGAAAGCTCTTCCTCTCTTGTCTTGTTTTACACGATCAAGATTTGTAAATATATAGACTGAATTTTTGAAATTAATTGAGGTAGGTGGTGGAAGAGGTGATTGTATGTTTCAGGTTAGTGGTAGTTGTATTGATACTATTTGAATAATGAAGGTAAATGAAGATGGTGAAGAAGTTGCTGAAAGTTGTGAAGTGATAAAGTTGTTGGATGTGCTCACTGATATAAAGGCCATGTTTGGTAAGGCAAACTATGACGCCATTATAGCCTCAGTTAAACAAATGGCCAAAAAGATCTGTAGCTAAGTTTTTTTTTCTTTGTTTTTTTCTTTTATCAGAAACTGACCAACTAAGGTTTTGTAGAAGAGTCATGACTCTGCAGAACCTATGTGAAATTACGATTTTTCCCTTTTATTTTTTGACTAACAGACCAACTTAGCATTCCAAAACACAGGGGCAATTTAGTCATTTCAATGCCAAACACATCAATCAATAGGCACTATAATATAGATGAGGACAGTAAAGAGGTTCACGGATTCCCACGAAAGTGATGAAATTTAACAATTGAAAAAATTCCAATAATATTGAATTATGCGCGGTAAACTGTGTAGATATTAATCAAATGATATTTTAATTTTTGTTTGACTCCCAATATATATAATATTGATAAATTTGTGGCCATTTATTTGAAAATAACAATATAATAACTAGCAAATGATTGGTGACAGTAATTATTAAAAATATAAAAATATTTGAACTAAAAATTATTGGAAAAAAGATAATTCAAACCAAATATACAAGCATAATTTCGGTATGATTAGTAATTAAAAATTTATTGCGACCTTCAAATTGTTTTGTTTATAATATTTTCAATACAAAAAATTTGTATTGAAAATTTTTGTTAATAATTAATTTTTTGAGTTGAATTTGAAAAAAAAAATGGGGTATGACAACTATTTTTTGTTAATCATTAATTGTTTCAATTGAATTTTAAAAATAGTTTGGTTAAGAGTGTTTTTTTTGTTAATAATTAATTTTTTGAATTGAATTTTAAAGAGTTTGGTTATGATTGTTGATCAAAAATTTCAATAGAGTTTTAAGTTATGTGTTTGATTATGAGTTATAGCTTTTTGAATTAAATTTTGAAAATTCTTTTTAAAACTCATAACCAAACAAATTTTCAAATTTTCTAATTTCTCATGTCACATCAAACTTTCAAAACTCAATTTAACACTCTTTTCAAAAATCATAACCAAATAAAGTTCTACACTCAAATTATAATTTTAAAATTCACAAACTCAAAATACAACTCAACTCAAAATACAACTCTATTTTCAAATTATATTTCTAAAACTCTACCAAACGTAACCTAAGTTTTTATGTTTAAAATCACCCTTTTTTTTCCGATGCGATCCATTCAGTAACGTCAAACCAAATGGCATAGTTCGACAATTAACTTCTAAATATTGTTAAATATCAACAATCAGTTCGAATATATAATTAAAGTTCAACAGACAACTTTCGAACCATTCGCAATATTTCGGAAACTTGTCTAAAATAAAAAAAAATAAAAAAAAACCAACATCATAAGTTATCTAAATTCAGAAATTTCACTAGAATTAAAAAAAATAAAAATCAGCATTATATATAAGTACCTTCTCAAGTTCAGGTTCAAACAAATGAAAATGGTTAGGCAAATTTCTTTTTCTTTTTTTTTTTTCATGTTTGAATTGTTCCTATTGAAATTCAAAGAAAATCACCTTTTTAGATTATGTTGTTCATAGAGATATGTTGGGACTATTTGTATAAAATATATATATATATATATATGTCATCACTAGAAGTTCATGGATGGAATTTGATAGAATTTTGGTAAATTTTTGTTAGAATTTGATGAATGTTGAGTGACTAAATGATTGAAAATGGTGAATAGAATCATCATGTCTTCAGCCACATTTTGCTGCTCTCTTCAACATGATTTTTCTTAGTTGAATTCTGTTAACTAATTTGAAAACATTCACTTAGGATCAAGATGAAGATTGATTCTTCATCTGCCTTTGAAAAAGCAAAAAAAAAGGTCCATACTCATCAAAAGAAGAACCCACGTCTTATGACTAAAAATTTCACAGCTGCAATATTAAAAAAATAAAAAAAAAAGTTAGTGCCACACAAGCTTGTTAGTGAATGTATATGCCTATGCTACTTTTATGCCTCCCCATATCTTGGAGTAATTGAAGGGAAAGATAATCACCCACAATGTCAAAAAGAAAAAAAAGATTCCACCAACAATAACAAAATAAAATCTTGCAACAATCACAATCACAACAATCAAAAAAAGATCCCCCTTAAAGTGAATCAAATTTGTTCTAGTTTGTAAGTGTGCTTCCACCATAGCTAAGAAGAATAAACAAGTTGTTTACACAAATCTTGTTCTTCCTTACTTCTTGAAACTGTGAACACAGCAAGGCCATTTTATGTTGGAAATTCATTCCCATCACTTCTTCAACCATTAAATAAAAAAAAGCAATTTCCATGACAATAAAAGATCGTCATCCCTTCTTTGAATGAAAAAAGTCATTACATTTATTATCACTTCAACAAAATGCTAGTGGTCCACCATACATTACATACACATTCTACCTACAAGTCATTTTAGCATTACGTACAAATTATACTCATTCTACCCTACATTACATATACTATTTCAAATAGACTAGAATGACAACTAGCACCAACAACACAACAATAAAAGCCAAGGCGTAATTCAACTTATCACCAATTCTTTCAATCATCATTGCCAAGTCTCTATATTGTTTCATAATCTTAACAGTCATGTTTTTGAGTTCCCTATTCAAGATAATTACTTCCCTGAGAATAGATAAGACATCCATGTGTTCTTCAAGAATATCATTTTCGACTACCTTCAAATTATGCTGCATATGTGAAGGGATCCACTACTCAAAGAACTTGCAGCCATTCACAGAATGGGAGCATACAAAATATAAGCAATTTGGATTATCCGTTGATTGAGAAATATTAACCACAACTTTGCTACCACATCGACAATTGTGATTGTCAAATCTAACTTCATGAATGCTGGCCATACTTACATTCAACATTGACATTGACCTACAAAAAAAAAAAATATCGAATAGCAAAAATAATTTATAATATCAAGCAACCTCCAAGCACAATTTGATCCTTAAAGGAAAAGCAACGACCACCATGGATTTGAGATTCCTATTCTAGGAAATCATCACAGCCTCTTTGTTACTTAGTTCGGTTTGTGAACAATTATTTTTCTTATCTCTCTCTCTCTCTCTCCTTTTTTCTTTTTCTTTTTTTTTTCTCACAATTAAGGGACTATAAAGTTCCTTCTAATGAGTATCACGCCCCGCTTTTTATTACTTGAAGTCATTACCAAGTTCCTTAACTTCATTCAATTTCAGAGATAATATGCGGAAATAAACTCAAATGTTCAATTAGAAGTAATGAACAACAACTCTCTCATTCGAATGAAAATTAAATACAACATGAGCATCCTTAAATAAATTGCCCTCAGGCTTACAACATTAACTAATCAAATGAAAGGTGTAACCCTTTTACACATATGGCATTCCGCCAACAACAACAACAAATAAGAAGATCCAAATCTTTAAAAAGATTCAACAATATGGGATGAACATATAGTCCAGTAGGGATCTCAACATGATCCTCAACAATAACAACATTACAGATAGCTATGATCATGAACACTCATTCTCATACTAGAATAATAATGAAAATATATATATATATATATATATACAACTATTTCATTCAACGCTATAAATTCATCTTTCCTTTTTCCTTTCATTAAATTCCCAATCTTTTATAACATTAACAACTACTTAGGAAAATAGATTCACTAAGCCCATTACTCATATTTCTAAAATGTTTGATTTTCTTTACACTTCCAAAAGATAAAAGGGCATTTAGGTTCAATCCTAATTCTATCATAACTATACATGCATACCTTTATAAAAGGAGATAACAACTCAACTACATGCATAAGATAAACCAATGAGTGTTTCCAGATAACATGAAACAATAACAACAAATGGTATAACACCAAGGTTGCAATCTTATGTTTCTTATTTTAATAGTTTAAATGTAGATTGAAAGTGGAAATTTAGGGCAAAATTCGTTAGTTACTCCACACTTATCAATTTTATTTTTTCAATTTTTTTGAGCCAATATGATAATCAACAAATACATACAAAATTAGAACAAAAATATATCTATAAAATTAGGGTTCTTTGGAGTAATGTGTATCAATCTTATTTTTTTTTTTTTAGGCCAATATGGTAACCAACAAATGCATACAAAATTAGGGCAAAGTATATCTATAAAATTAGGGTTCTTTGGAGTAATGTGTGCCCGCATGAGAGAGAGAGAGAGAGAGAGATAAATGATTACAAGAACATAAAGTTTCGTATTCGAGTCTCAAGGATTTGGGTATGGCCGCCTTTACTGCTGGCAATGTACATGGTGGTGGTGGTCATCTTCCTCTCATTTTCCTTCATGGAGTTTGAGTTCGTGAGAAGAGAAAAGAACAACTCTGTTTTGGAGGAAATTTTGAATTATTTATTTATTTATTTTTTGTATTGAAGCAATCTGAGCCACTCATTGTTAAGTGGGTGACGTAGCTCAATTTAGATCGTCCTCCGAAAGAAGCACGAGAGACAACTATTGGAGAGGATATAGTACTTCCTTTTTATCCAATGGGATGGTCTCTCATTCGTCACTTGTCCAAACATAAATAAATTCAAAAAAATTCTACCTACATTTGTCATTACTATCGAAATTGTTTAAAATGAATAAATTAGATTGAATTGGTCGATTGGATTGTTGGATTCATGGACCCTCCTAATTTTTAGTATCACATCTCCTAAAATTGTGAAATGGAAAAAAAAAAAATTTTTTTTGAGTAAATTATGCAAATAATTCTATAGTTTACATGATGTGTCAATTTGACTTTATTGTTTTATCATTTGATTTTGTTCTTTAATTTAACAAATTGTGTCATATTAGTTCAATAAATAACGAATGTTAAGTTTGGGGAGCAGAAACTCAAACGATGTGTTAATTTGATCAATGTAGTTTACATGACATGTCAATTTGATCCTTATCAAAATCGTGTGAATTAAAATAATAGGGATCAAATTGACATATCATATAAATTATAAAGACTAAATTGACACATTATTTGAACATTTAACAATTTTTTATCCACCAAACCTAACGTTTTAAATTAAAGGAGAAAATCGGACAAATTAAAATAGAATCAAATTAACACGATCACACCAAAAAAAAAAAAAAAAAAAAAAAAAAAACTTTTGTCACGTGTAGACGGCAAATGCGAGTGTGCGTCCTCAATCTTCACCAAAATGATAAGAGAGATATTTGATGGTCCTCCATAAAATCCTCTGCTACTCTCTCTCTCTCTTTCTATTTCCCGCTTGAAAGACCCTCCGAATGTCCAGAGGTTTAGGGTTTCTAATTCATAGTTTTGATCCTCAGTAACCTGTATAATCTCTCTACACTTTAGATTAACTTATTGCGAAACAATCAGTAACAATCATAGAAATGGCGGCTTTCAGTGCACTATCGCTATGCCCCTACAATTTCTCTTGTCGAACAAACCCTAACGAGCGTCGCTCTTTGTGCTCTCTCGCCTCTCCTTCTTCAATAGGTAAGCAGTCTTCGAGCTTTTCCTGACAAAGTGGAAAGTTTTATCTTTTCTTTTTTCTTTCTGGCATGTTTTTCTGATTAACCAAACAGGGGATATAGGTCGTTAATGTATTGGATTATGATGTGAGACGTACTATTTGTGTTTTTTATTGATAGCTAATTAATTGGATGAATGAGATTTTGTATTGCATATGGCTCTCTCTGCAAACAAGTGGTTTATGACATGTTTGTAATCAGTAGATTAGGGCACTTAAATCTTTTTTTCATACTAAAAAATTTATTTTTGCAAGTTTTTGTGGAGCCTTATAATTGAAATCAGAAATTCATGATTGAAGCTTTGGTTCATTGTCAGCATGACTTTAACAAATTATGTTCTGGTTTCATGTTTGCTTGAAGCTAATTCCAGAGTTAAAAATCACTTCATCCTCTGGGTTGTTGCCAAGAAAAAAAGGGGGAAAAGAAATGGAAACGAAATCTTTATCTTATGCCTGTTTTTGGGTTTCCAAGAAATGAAAAACTTCAATCTGCCCAAGCTAATTGTTGGACTAGGTTCACTTGACTGGGGTTATATTTTCTAGGTTGTAAGCAATAAAATTTTTAAGATTTTAGAAGTTTTAAAGCTACAGGACATATTTTATCTTAGGTTTTGTTTGTAGAATACAAAAGATAAGTTTACCCAAATCATAAATTGTCTTCAGCAATAAATGTTTTTCTTGTTCTTTCGATGTACATTTCTGCCTGTTGCAAACCCTCTTGTTTACTTTTGTTAAAATCCAACCTTCTCAATTGTTTTGTTTTGTTGTCTTTGTTATATTTATTTCTGAAATACATGAATGTTATACTGTTGGTCCATTTTAGGTACGCGTGGACCTAAAGTACCCCGTAAAAAATCAGGAAGATTGGAAGGGGCTGGAAAAAGTATGGAAGACTCTGTTCAGCGTAAGATGGAACAGTTTTATGAGGGGTCTGATGGTCCACCTCTCCGTGTCCTTCCAATTGGAGGCCTGGGTGAAATTGGGATGAATTGCATGCTTGTTGGGAATTATGATCGTTATATTTTGATTGATGCTGGTGTTATGTTTCCGGAGTAAGTCTTAACAAACTGGTCTGATTTACATTTATTTAACAAGTTGTAGCTTGGTGATCATCATGCTTCGTTCCTGTCATCTGAAGGTATTATTGTTTTCTTGGGGTCATGGATTGACTTTTTTTTTTTTTTAAATTTGTAAATATTTCCTGTTATTTTGTGTTATTAGTGGCTTACCGAAGTTTATGCTCAATTGTGTAATTTCATCCGTGCTACATCTTTTCCTGCTGCTCTGGATCTCTGCTGCAAGTTGAGGATCTAATTGTATTAATCAAATTTGCTTCATAAAATTATTTTTCCAGCGTGGAAAACTCTGGCAGGCATTAACTTTTTCTAAATGATTTTATCATTATTTGTCACCTTCAACCATGTGACAACGCTGCACATCCACACGAGCGAGCATGCAAGGCTAGAGTTAATCCAAACAATCTTGTACCACAATAATCAGGGGAATAAAATAAATATTCAATTATAAGGTTCTAAGATCCACAAAAAAAAAAAAAAAAAAAATACAATTAAATCTTAAACATTTAGAAACCTGCACCAAAATCCCCTAGTATTCCATTAACAAAATTTGTAATCTAAAATAAATTAAAATCAAACTCCTACACTTAGCACTCCCACAAGAAAAACCCACACAACTCTACTCCTTTGAATTTGACAAAAACGTAATAAAAGAAGGGTGAGCTCAACAATCCAACAAATGACTAACTATCAGTACTAGTTGGATCAAGCACATAGAAAATAGTCGATAAGCAAGGAAATATGGTTTCTAACAATTTGATGAAGGAGCAATTTATTTCCAAGGTAGACACCTAGCTAAAATTAACATAGTGTAATGACACAATTTATTTGAAAAGACAATAAGTAATCCAATAAAAAGTCATTTGTTCAAGACAATGGTTTGATTTCCAATAGTACAATAATTCAATCAACAAAACCCAAGTCTTAAAGACTATGGTCACATTAGTCCGTGACAAGATCCATAATCACACATAGGCCAGTGGTAAAAGCCCTAGTAGAAACTAGTTTTTATGCCAATAAATAACCTCCATTAGCCAGGGTCCAAATCATAGTTAGATTGGAGTCATGTTTGCAATTCAAACAAGAAATAAAATATTCAATGTCTTTGGAATAACATTTTGATAAAATTTGTTCGAATTGTTTCACAAAATATATATGATTCATTTGCACAATTCATATTCGATGTAATTTCATAGTTGATCTGTATTTTTCTTTTAAGAACACAAGTGGGTGATAAAATATATATTTTTTTCTTTTGACAATACATGAAACATACAATTTTTAAACAATACAATAGGAATGAAAACAAACCAATGGTGATAGAGGGTTATTATACCTCAAATGCTAAAAGAATATTTCCAAATCTAACTCCAAAATACCAAGATTCACTTCAATCACGCAACCCTAATAAATATTACACCACATAAATAAATATAATTATCATCTTATTTAATTCCCACTAATTAAACCATAGGACTGTAATTCTAAAATAACCAGTCACCACCCTTGATATGAATTCTAGAATTATTCAATAGTTTCATTCAGCAACGGCAATCTCCATTCAATTGTTTCTTTTCTTAAACATCCTAAATTCCACTGAACAGTTTATGTTGTCTAACCCTATCTAATGGACCCTCATGCTGACCACTACTCACAGTTCAATTCACCCCCAAAATCCAAACACAAATTAAATTCATGAGTGAAATCCAAGATTCATGCATAGAGAACTTGACCTTAAATTAAAATCAACTCAACTTCAAGTATTCCATAAAATTTTATGAATATTATTCTCAATGAAACGCTAGGTCTACATAGTCCATGTACTCATGATTACAACATGAAGAAGTTGAGAGTCTAAGGTTTACCTTCAAATGATTTTAGTATTAATTGATTCCTTGAATCGCTTCTTTTTTATGGCCTCCTTCAATAGAATATGTAAAAGTGGAGAATGTAAATATGATGTCTTATATATATAAACTACGAGGGTCTTCTTATCTCTACCTCTTTTCTTAATAAATCTTCAAAAATTATCTTATTTGCTAAGAGGAGGCCCCTCTACAAAAAATAATATATAACCTCAATATAACCATAATGAACCCTTTTTTTGGATATAAAATTGTTAATACTAGTGAAATTTTCTAATGTAATTATTGCTTATTTAGATTCCTCCCCTTCTTTTTTGATACACCGACTTTTGATCACATGTGGACACGTATTTCAGCTACGATGAGCTTGGTGTCCAGAAAATTATACCTGATACTACCTTTATAAGAAAATGGAGTCACAAAATTGAAGCAGTTGTCATAACACATGGTCACGAGGATCACATTGGTGCGTTGCCTTGGGTAATTTTTCTTTTCTACCACTTTATTATGTTAGCAATGCATTAAATGTTTGTGCATAATACATTGTGTTTTTCTTGGATTATTAGATGTTGAAGACACAGTGATTCACTTGTGTTTTGAATAGAGAAGTTGAGAATGCGCCATTCAAGAGGTTCATATATTAATTACCCGCTACACTGATGATTTGTTTGATGGGGTCAAAAAAATAATCTGTGAAAATTTGGTATATGATCTTCATTAGCTGCTCAATATTTTGATGCAGAACTCAATTCATTGGTATGAGCTTTGATGTAGGATGAAATTACAGTGAAGCAAATAGCTGATGACTACCCATTAGCATGTTCACCACATATACAAGTTCGGTTGGCAGACATAGCATTTTGTTCCTTGTTTCCATGTAGTGCAACTGAATGTTAAATTTTTGCTAGAGAAATCATTAGTAATCAAAAAGTAACATTGATTCTCTAAGAAATATATTTAATTTTAATCCACTTTAACATTCATAACAAGTTTTGATAGTGTTGGTAAATAAATATTTTGTAGGGTAGTTGAACTAAATTTTAGATTGAACAACCTTTCATATTAAGTGTGTGCATCACATGTATAATTTAGATGGACGAACAAAAGCCTAATGGATGGGAGATCACTCCCACTTTGTTTGGTGAGCATGTTGCGTTGGGATTATTTATTCGCAAGTATAATGTGATTCTCATCCTCCTTCACTCTGGGCTTCGGCTCTCTAGGGCCCTAGTGGGGCTACGAGTCAGGCTATGTCTCACCCCGCTTGGTAGGGTCCCCAGCGAGTAGGAGGTCCTATGGTCCTCTAGGTTGGTTGCTCCCTCTTTCCTTTTTGAATCAAGCAAATAAATTTCTTTTCTTTGTTTTCATACCAGTGTTATTAAAAGCGCGCCTAGGCGCAAGGCCGAGCCATGCCCACCCCCTACGTCTTGCAATGGTCAAGGCGAGGCTATTTCACTAAGGTGCAATTAAAGCACGCTACTAGAGCAAGGCGCAATTATGCTCAAGGCGCAAATCTTGAGGTCTTTTGTTTTAAATTTTTTTTTTATTCGAATTGGACCATTGAAATTACATGGGTCAGCTACAACAGTTCATATCCTTCAAATATACATGCTAATATTGTCGATTTAGCCCCAAATCAACACAAATGACAGAAGAAAAAACAAGCCATAATCCAAAGCTCCAAAGAAGTCGAACTCGTCGTCTAGTCCAGGAGCTTCGAATGTGCTGGTATGTTCTTTTTCTCTTTGTTTTTGTCTCTTCTTCCCCTTCTCTTCGTATGTTCTTCTCTTCGTCTCTTCTCTTCTCTTCGTTAGTCGTCGTCGTCTTCTTCTTCTTCTTCTTCTTCATCATCTTCTCTTCCCCATCCTGCCGCCTTCTTATTTTTCGTTTATTTTCTGGAATGCTCTATTTTTGTCTATAGAGTTAGGTTGAGCTGAGATTTTTAGGGCTTCAAATATACACATGATGTTGTCTTCTTCTTTTTCTTCTTCTCTGCTTTTCTTTTTTGCTTTTCTTCTTCTTTTTATTTTATTTTATTTTCTTCTTTGCTTTTCTTCTTTGGACTGCTCTATTTATTAAATATTTATTCTGAATGCCTCTGTTTCTTCTCTACTTTTATGATTTAGTTGACCTTTAGATCATGGATGTTCGTGTTTTGTATTGAACTTTGAAATATTACTCATTTGTCTATGTTAAAATAGCGATATTTGTTGGTATTTATTTTTTAAAATGTTCAATGTTTCATTTATACTTGTTAGTTATTTGCTTATATGCCTCATATTAAATTATATTATGTCAACCTGCCATGGTGCGCCTTACTTCGATGAAGCCCGTGCCTTGCGTTGCGCCTTGCGCCTTGCGCCTTGCGCCTTGTGCCTAAGGCCTTAGAAGACCTTGGCGCCTTGGTGCACTTATCGCTTTTAATAACACTGTTCCATACATTGCAGTTGAATGTTCGAGTTTAGTTAGGAAAATATATTGTCATCAAAAAGTAAAATTGGTTGTTTGGGATGATCTAAATAAGTATATTTTTTGACTTTTTACGAAAATATGTGCAATGTAGTAGAGAGGTGTGTGAGAATATATATTGTATATTGGGAATTAGGCAATTTCCTAATATACAATATATACAATATATATTTTCACAAGGTGATGTGACCCAAATAAGATAAAAAGATGTGCTAAAATAGTGTACCCCAAACAATTATCTGATTATGAGTCTCTATAGCATTCCTAAGAAGTTTTGATATTGCTAGTAAAGAAATAGTTGAATTGAAAATATGGACTAAAAAATTTTTTTTCCTCTGATACTAACATTGTTGACACACACTATATTATATGGACTTTGGTATTACCTAAAAACTATGTTACACTGACTTTCGTATGGATGCATGTCCAAGTGTTAGATCTTCATAAACTTAAATTTTAAGATATTGGGATATGTATTCAAAAAAGGATACAGGTGCAGGGACTCATTATGGACACACATATGTTATATAATATTCTTGGATAAAAGAAATGTACTTGAAATTGAATAAGATTTAGACAAAATGTGGAATTTTTTATTTCTCATCTATTTTAGATGTTATAAATGTTTATTTTCTGAAAAATGTAAGTTTCTTATTCTTCAGACATTTTGTAAAGTTGAAGGATCCAAGAGTCTCAATTGGGTACAGGCATTAGACACATTCCACACCCTTATCCTTGTCATATTCGATGGACACAAGTACTTTGGGGAAATAGAAGAGTCCATGTAACATAGCCTAAAAATAATGAAATAATTACACACGTTTAAACGTTTATCACTTATTTTGTGTTTATTGCATTATGTTGTTTTTTTTTTTTTCCCCCCCAACCTTTTGGTTTCAGTGTCTTATATTTTTAGATCTTATAATTTTGATTAATCTTTTTGCTTTATGAGCAGGTTATCCCAGCATTGGATTCCCATACACCAATATTTGCCTCATCCTTCACAATGGAGGTATGATTTAAAGGCTTTACAAATTTTATTACATTCTTATATATAATTCTAGAAAGAAGGCACTGTTGACAGATATGTTAATTGATCAAAAACATACATCACATGTGGGGTGTGGAAGTGTCTAAGCGGCAGATTCATTCCCTAGTGAAGAACCTAGGGATTTGATTAGATGTTCATATTTTTATGTTTTTACCCAGGGTAAATTGGTCTTTTTATGCAACGTAGAGCATATTAGGCATTGCCCTTCACTCATTATGAAGCACCCATGTCTAAAGTGTAACATAATGAGGGAGATATATTAGTAATTTAGTATATTTATTCATGTGCAATTAAATAAACAATTCAATTACAGGACATGCTTGTAGGTGCAAGATATGTTAATTGATCAAAAACATACATCACATGTGGGGTGTGGAAGTGTCTAAGAGGCAGATTCATTCCCTAGTGAAGAACCTAGGGATTTGATTAGATGTTCATATTCTTATGTTTTTACCCAGGGTAAATTGGTCTTTTTATGCAACGTAGAGCATATTAGGCATTGCCCTTCACTCATTATGAAGCACCCATGTCTAAAGTGTAACATAATGAGGGAGATATATTAGTAATTTAGTATATTTATTCTTGTGCAATTAAATAAACAATTCAATTACAGGACATGCTTGTAGGTGCACTTTCAATTAGACAAGTTCGAGTGATTGTACACATAGCTCATACTTTTATCCAGTGTCATGTGTTTGACATTGGTATTTTCACACATTTAGGGGAGTCCCAGTAAACATAGGTCAATAGTGATGTTCTTGGCAAGTATAATAAAGGCTCCTCGAATATATACACATATATGTTTGTGTGTGTGTATATTGCATGGGTAATGTCCTTCCATATATAATTTGATGACCTTAAAGTTTAATGCTGGCTGAGTAGCAACACAGACTGATTCCAGCCCCCACTTCCTGTGCCAGTGTCACACATTATCTATCATCGTTAGGTATTCATCATACCTTTTTTAACATGCCTGTGCATTTGCATGTATATTAGATTGGCCGTCTGTTGATGTATTGTGTCTAGTTTTCTTACATCTCTTCGTCAATATGGAATGCTGACACCCTTGTTCTTGAACAGCTTATTAAGAAGCGTTTGAAGGACTTTGGGATCTTTCTTCCATCTAGGCTTAAAATATTTAAAACTAGGAGGAGATTCAGTGCTGGGCCATTTGAGATAGAGCCTATTAGGGTAACCCATTCTATTCCTGATTGTTGTGGATTGATTCTCCGGTGTGCTGATGGGACTATTCTTCATACTGGGGACTGGAAGGTATTCTATTTTATTTCTTTACTGTACATTGTAACTTAATTACATTATTTTTTCTCAGCTACATGTTAAATCTGTATTCAACAGATTGATGAGTCACCATTGGATGGGAAAGGTTTTGATCGTGAAGCTCTAGAGGAACTCTCAAAAGAAGGAGTAACACTAGTGAGTATGCTGGTTCTGTTTATGATTTGCTTTTCTGTTAAACTACAATTGGTAAAATCCCACTGTCTTGGCTTTGAAGTTGAGGGATAGAGTAGGGAGGTGGATTCTCTGGATATTGTTTCAACTTAAATTTGCTTTGAAGAAATTCTCATTTTATTTAATTGGGTGAGCTAAAAAAATAGGAAACCAATGTTGTTAAATTGTTGGTGCCGTTGCATTAGTGATGGATGTTTTATGTCACCATCATGATTTTTTGTTGCTATAAAAGAATTTTCATCCTCGATCAACTGTTTGCAAAGAAAAGAAGCCAGCATGATGGACATCACTTAATTCAAATTCCTTTGCAGATGATGAGTGACTCAACAAATGTACTTTCACCTGGAAGGACACTTAGTGAGACTGTTGTAGCTGATGCACTGTTGAGGCGTATTTCAGCTGCTAAAGGAAGGGTTATTACTACTCAGTTTGCATCAAATATACATCGCCTTGGAAGCGTGAAAGCTGCAGCTGATTTAACTGGCAGAAAGTTGGTATGCTAACTCCTATTTGTCCATTGTACACTTTTGCTTAAGAAATTTGGAGGCAGATGATGTTGTCATCATTGTGTTAGGTATTTGTTGGCATGGCCTTGAGGACATACCTGGATGCTGCATGGAAAGATGGAAAGGCACCAATTGATCCATCAACTCTTGTAATGACTTCAACACTTAACTTTTGCTTTCCTATGTCTCTTTTTCATGGTGGTTGGAATCTTCTAGTATCATATTTGACATCGTGTTAACAATAGAAGGAAAAAGTTCCATGAGCTCAAATTTAGCTTTATCCTGAGTTGAGAAATTAGGATTAATCTAACATATATTTAGTCTTAAATTGTGTTCACAAAACAGGTTGAACTAATTGTCTAATGATAAATGAGTGAAATGCGATAGTCAACTTAGTTGATTGTGCTACTGTTGTGGCTGTTCCCCTCTGCCCATGTGTGTAGTTTTTTAACTTGTCAGTTGTGATATGGACAATTTTGGTAATGTAGTAGCTGTTTAAAAAAAAAGTAGATACATGAATGCACCCCTATTTCTTATCCCCCAATGTATGTGGTGCTGACTTGTAGCAATTCTTGATTTTTGGCTATTATACCACAATATAGATACCACAACGGTATACTGCTCTGTAAAGAAGTATGACCACATGTTACCATTGCAGTGGCATGATATTTAATTATTATGAGAGTCACAATATTAGGTCATTATTTTAAGATTTTTTGAAAAGACTTATTTTTTTGGTTTTTTGTCCCTCGATTGATTCTCATTCCACATCTGATGGAAAACTTCTCCTACTCTCTCTAGGACCATATGACTCAGAATTTTACGGGACGGAGAGAGCAAGGAATGAACTAATCACCCAACGCATGAGTTCATCTTTATCTAGTAGTTCAAATCTTTTAACAGGTCTAGATCAATATTGCTTGGGAGTTTCAATCTTGAACAAACCAAACCATGCCTGTCAGTTTGGTCGAAATTGCGATTGACCTGTACAAGTTGCAACATTATGTATCCATTTGTCATGCTTGACGTAACTTTCATGTGCAGATGTTTGTTTGACATGACTCTACTCACTTCAATTGTTCTTATTTTGGCATAACCTGCTGGCAAAATTATAGTTCATGCACTTCGTTTTTCTGGAAATACTCCCAACCCCACACCCCTCCCAATTCTAAGAAAATTAATTGTAATTTCATTATGACTTTTTTTCCTCCGATCTTCCTTGTCTGTCATATCCTGCTGCATAGGTGAAAGTGGAAGATATTGATGCTTATGCCCCAAAGGATTTATTAATTGTCACAACTGGCTCTCAAGTAAGTCAACTTAGATACTTTGCCATGTTGACCTCACTTCTTTAATTGAATAGTTCAGGCTTGCATATGACTGTGTGTGCTGTGTCAGGCAGAACCACGTGCTGCACTGAATCTTGCGTCGTATGGAAGTAGTCATTCGCTCAAATTGAACAAAGAAGACATTATTCTGTACTCTGCTAAGGTAATGAAAATCAAAGTGCTTTCGGGATCTTTTGCTTTTTGACCAACCTCTTTTCTTTTGAGAAGAGTTATTTTAATCATGTAATGTAGTTTATGTTAATACTTCATACATAAAATATTCATTTAAATATGTTTCCGTCTTGGAAAGATGGGAAAATAAATCTGACGGCGATTTGTGCTGTTTCACTCACTGTCTGTGGTTGGTTTGTGTAATATTGAGCGACTTGATGTGAAAATCTGGATGTCATGACTTGTTATTTAAGAAAGCTAGAAGATCTTTGCAACTATCTTATGTTAGATAATCTATCATCAATTTAGGTGAATGTGTTTGCATTATCACTGTTGAGAATGCATCATAAAACTCCAATGTAATAGTCCCATATTAATACTTTTTTTTTATAAATATTTTTTAAAGTCCCATGCTGGTGATGATCTTATTTTAAAACTTCAGTACTTTTGAGATGACGAAAACATTTAGATTTTGTTTCAAGTTCTAATTTCATGGCATTTTACTTTCGTGATGATTACTTGATTTTCTGAATAAATTTTTGATTGTTCTGCTTAGTTTTCAACTTCTTAAGCCAAATATTTGGCGAGTCTTGATAGTTCACATTTTCAGGTGATCCCTGGTAATGAGATACGGGTGATGAAAATGCTAAACCGTATATCAGAGATTGGATCAACGATAGTAATGGGAAAGAATGAGCAGCTGCACACATCTGGACATGGGTATCGTGGGGAATTGGTGAGAATTTGTTACTATTCAGGATCCTCTTATTTCCTATGCTGACCTGCCTGTATGATCTCTGTTGTATTTCATTTTCATCCCTAAACTGATTTTAGAGCTAAGAAAAATAAACAAAATGAAATGTCAGAGTTTGTGTAATCATCATTTTTTCTGTTTTTGTCTTTTAGATTATTTTCTTTCTAGGACTGATTTGAAATAAGAACTGGTTTCTCATTAAAAACAGATCAGTAGATGACTCTGTTTCTGTTCATGAAATCTAATAAGGTTCATTTTCTTAGTTTTGAATGTCAGTTCCCTTCTTATGTTCATTATTATAAAACCTGCTAATTTGTTTTAAAAGGTACAATCTAAATATGAAGGTTACTTTTGAAGGAGGAAGTACTGAAGATTGTGAAGCCACAACATTTTCTACCCATTCATGGAGAACTCCTTTTCCTTAAAGAGCATGAATTACTTGGAAAATCGACTGGGATTCGGCACACTACTGTAAGTTAATATGATTTCCTAGGCATGATTTGCTTGGCGGTTGGATCATTATCTAAAGGAGATATTCAGGGTGTGTTGACATCATTTTCTTGAAGTACGAATGATTCCTATATCACGATTTTCATTGTGTAGTTTAGCACAAATTCTATTTCCCTTTTAAACTAGCTTACAAATGATATGATATGATAATATTATTAAAGTTCTGGAAAACCTGTTCTTCCTTTGGTTATTGCTTTCTGTGTGAGATGGACTTTTTAAGAGTTCATAGTGTAGAGTGTAATGCTTACTCTTTGTTCTGGTAGCTGGTGGTAGTTTCCATTATAATCACAGATTCACAATACATATTATCTGCTTTAAGATTTCTGTAGCTCAATGGATTGGATCCATCTGTAGAATCTAAAACCTATTGTAAAGTGGAAGATGATAACAGGATTATTACCTAAAAAAATATTAAGAAGCTGCAAGGTGCTGCAAAAACTGATGCATCATTGACAAGCAATAGGGTACCGAAAAAGATGATAACAGAGGGAAAACTGCAAAATCAATGTGTATCCTGAAAGGTATAATATTAATTACAAACCTGACAACAAAATGTAATTGAAAGAATTTAATGTGTATGGAGATTCAAATTTGAAGATCTCAGATGTTCAATCTTGAAATTGTATAAGGTGAGACTAGGTCTTTGCTCTCTTTTTGGCTAATGAAACAAATCTCACAGAACTTATACTTTTTTAATGTTTATGACCTGATATAATAAGTATATGCCCCCTTTCTATATAAATTGAGTTTATATGCAAAGGAATGCTTCTTGTGGGACTCAGGCTTGATGACAGACAACATTAGCGGTAAGTAAATGATATTGATCAAAAGTTAAGATTCCAACAACTATTCTGCATACAACAATACAATGGCTTATTCCTGTGGTAATTTTAATCCAGGAACTGAATTAGACAAGTTTGTCCGTGGTTTCAACCTGGAATGGCATCTTGAAGTGTAAGGGGGTGGGGGCATGACCTAGTTTGGGGTGCTTAGTGTTGACTAGGTAAAGACATCCTTTGGCTTCATTCACAAGAAGTCACCGTCTCTGACTTATTGTATAGAAGAAACAGAACAAATGCAAGTTGAGGAAGGACATCAAGTGTCATGACCCGAACCCGCCCCTAGAGGTTTGGATTATAACTGACCAGTAATCATGAGATTACCTATAGCCTCAGACAGAAGTCTAATCAAGCAGAATTATAAATTTTGTCCAATGAGTTGTGCATAAATGGCATGAATAAAAACTTCTTATATGTTAATAACTCACACACGTACATACACAATAAGATTCCATATGTCCAAGATTTTTCATTCATTTTTGTCATACTAAACCAGAACTTATATACATATACAAGGTCAAACATGACCAATAAAAGAACAGAAATTCAAAAGACAAGAGAAACATAAGCCTCGCTCGTGAGGCGCTCATAACAGACTTCCCAAAAACTTGGTATCCTTCACAGGTTCACTAAGGCTGGGGCTAGACATCCCGTTGTTCACCTACATGCATATATATAAACGGAGTGAGCTAATGCCCAGTGAATAACATTAAAGGGGTTATGTGAATGAGATCTAGTAAATGACATAAGCATTTCTATATATCATAAGCAATTCATAACGGAATGACCTTGGGTCCAACAGATAACAGAACGACCTAATGTATAACCGATATACGGAATGGAATTGATCATATCATAACAGAACAACCTTGGATCCAATCATTTATAGTTGTATAATGACCATTCGGTCAACTCATAACAGATAATCAGACTTATTAGATGTTCAAAACGACCTTGGGTTTCTCTTATCAAATGTACAGAACGACTTTGGGTCCATTTCAATTACACAAAATGACCTTAGGTCCAATTCAGATATATAGAACAATCTTGGGTCCATCATATACATTCGTGTCACATCAATCACGTTTACAGATATCATATTGATCAGGCAGATACAAGGTTTCAAAATGCGGTGTTATGTAACGGTTGCGGTGTTAGCCCTGCTTTTGCGGAATGATTGAGATTCACAGGTGTGTCGGCCGTAGCAACTGTTGTAGCGGCTGTAACGGTGTCGTAACAGCCTGTTATGTAACAGTTCGGAACTGTTTCTTTTGAAAAAAGCCAAAAAAAATGCTGAAAATGGGGAAAATAGGTCTAGGTTGAACGCCTCAAGTGCACATCTTGCGCACTGAACATTTTTTTCCAGGGAGATGACGCCTAACTGGATCACCAAAAAAATAAAAGGAAAAACGGGAAACAAAGGAAATTTGGCTTAAATGCTTCGAATCAAAGATACATACCGAGAGATTCAATTCTTTCGCCCATACGATTGAAGTACAATTCGAAATTCAAAAAAATCTGGGCTGCGATCTTTGATGTTTAGGGTTTTGCAAGTATCTTTCGTCCTCTCTTTCTCTACCGTGCTCTCTGTCTCTATTTTTTTTTTCTCGTTGGGTTATCTCTCTCTCTCTCTCTATGTATCTTTGGGTATAGAGGATTGAGGCTCTTTGACTTCTTTATAATGACTAGTCTTTATTATAATATAATGATATTTATGTATTTGTTATTTAAAGCTCTCCCTGTTGCTCTTTCCAACTTTCACTAGAACCTTCATAATTTAATAAAAGAGAATGACCTTTAATATTATCTTTATTTGAAATCAATAGCTATCTTTATTATATTATGTATAGGTCTGTGTGTTTAAAATTTCAATGACACTTTTTAAGATCATTTTTTTACAGGTTATTATTTTAAAAACTATTTATGTTATAATTAATTAATTTTATATTTTATAAAAGTAAAAAAAAAAATCAAAACTCAAGAAGGTTATTTAAAAAACTGTGTCAATTTTTGTTGATTAGTTTATTTTATTTTTATTTACAGGTTATTTAAAAAGAGAATGAATAGTCAAGTAATCCAAACTCAATTTTTTTTCTTTTTAATTTATTTTTTAATTTTTATATGATTACATTAGCATGTATAATTTATTTTTTAAAATTATTCAAGTTAAAATTTGCGTATGCTTCCATAGATATAATAATTAAAAATAGTAATTTTATGCATCTAAGTCCAATAAATTTTTTTTTTCCACAAGCGTAATATGGATTTATGACATATAAAGTCATTAATTATTAAAATAAAATGTAAAAAACTCAGTTTATAGTGATTTAAAAATATGAAATATATTGAATCATACTTAAAAAATTACAAAAATTGATCAATATTTATTTTAAAACCCAATAAATATGATTACGGGAAAAAAATATGCATACCAGTAAGTTTTTTTCAAATTATGCGAAAAATAAAAAAATTTACGGTTTCGGTTACTGCAACCGTTACGCTATGGCCTTTACACTCCGCAACCGCAACCGCGTCACTGCCACCATTACGGCGACGGCGACCGCAATCGCTTTTCAGAACCTTGGGCAAATAGAAACTCATTCACACTCGTAAAATCATGGTTTTAGAAAAACTTACCACATTAGGACATTCAGAAAATATCTTTACTAAAATATTATTTACAGTGATTTGGTTGTTGATTTGTCCTCGCGGATGATCTTACACAATTCATAAACATACACACATTGAATTACATCGCTTAACCAGATTGTTCTTTAACTTGTTCAATTCTCTTAGGTTTCATTCTAACTTTTTAATTCATTTAAGATATTCAATTCATGCCTAATAATGCCTAGAAGGGAATGAGAATGTGCACTTGTCAGAATATGGCTTTTCAAAAATTGTTGAAACAGAGCATGTCGCTCGAGCAGACCACTTGGTCTGCAAAAGTACTGGATGGTTCGAATCTAGGTTCGATGCCTACAAAAATACTGAATGCAAGAAATGTGCGCTCGAGCGACAGACTGTTCGCTCGAGCGGTGAGACAGAATTCTAGAAATTCCAGATCAGAATGGAACTCCAAAGCTTGTATTTTCAAATCAAATTCTTGCACGGCTTGTAAACAGCTTCTCAAACACTGACTTCCAAAAACATGATTACCAAGCTAATTTGCAAAATCAAAGCTCAAAACTACAAGAATTCAAACTCAATGATCATGCATGTATCAATTGTTTCCATACTCTTTTCCTAAGCTTCAAAAACATGCAATTCATTATCAAAACTTTGTAAATCATGGAGTTAAGCTCTAAAACATCATAATTCATGAATGCATGTAGAAGCTAACTTCAAAACTCAACATGGATGATATGAATCATCTTCAAAGTCGTGAAACTCTACCAAATTATGCATGCATGTATGAATTAACCTCTAATTCCTCATTCTAAGCTCAATTCTTACATTTAAACACATAATCTTCTTGAATTTATATATGAAATGACTTAGTTTCATGAATTAGGGTTCAAAAACTTACCTAAGGTCTTCAATTGAGCTCAATTTAGCATATTCTTGAGTTGTGCTTCACAATCCTTCAAACTTCTTGCTTAATCTTCAAGTTTTTTAGCTTCTTCTTCTTCTCTCTCTCTCTCTCTCTCTCTCTCCCTCTTGTAAATTTCAGAATTTTGAGTTCAAGAAATGGACTAATCTCATCACTTAACATATATATACATGATTAACTTAATACACTAATTAGGGATAAGGTTTAATTAAATATAACCCAACTTAATTGATTTTATTCTAATTAATTTAGATTGAATCAAATTTTAATCAAACTTCTCATTTGGTTATAAAAATTATGTTGATCACAATAAATTAACTAATTTTGCTTTCTGATATCATTAAGACCTTCAATTTTTTGATCAAAGCAGAAATCATAACTGATTTTTTTACGATCAATAGATATAAAGTCAAAAACCACATTATTCACATAATTAACATTCAAATTCACACCTAGCACATAAGCACATGCATAATTAAAGAATTAAAGGCATAATATGGGACGGGTTGTCACATCGGGTATCCAGTTCTAACATGTCGTCGCTTTCCAGTGGCTATTTCTTATTTTTTTAGTCTTTATCTTCTGCAGAAGTGCATCTTGTTAAGTGATAGAGGATGAAATCTGAATGAGCACCATATATACTTGTGCAGACAAGGGCATGACCCACTTTGAGTATCAGAAGATGTATGTGGGAAAAGCAGTGATGTCTGATTGCCTTTGTGTATTCTATGCAATATATGGGCATACTGCCTATAAGGAACTGCTTATGATTCTATATTTGGTGTCATTATGTATTTGTACCACATGATAATAAAATAAATGCTAAAGACATGCGACATACCATGCGTAAGAAACTGTTTAGAATCGTATATTTTTGGTGAAGATGTATTTTTATGCAATGTGTTAATAAATTAAATGCTGGATACATAATGTATCAGGTTATAAAAAATGGAGAGATGCTTGGGGTTTCGCATTTGAGGAACAGAAGAGTGTTATCTAATGGTTTTATATCTCTAGGGAAGGAGAATTTGCAGGTTGGTGATTATTAAAGGCCCCTCCTTATTCTCTCGTCAACCACTTTTTCTTCTTTCCTTCATTTGCATCTATGATATCATTTCTTGAATTGAGCAAAGTTCCAATAAAACTAGCTTTAAACTACAGTTGATGTACAATGACGGTGATAAAGCATTCGGTACATCTACTGAACTTTGCATTGATGAGAGACTCAGAATTGCATCAGATGGTATTATAGTGGTCAGGTAAATCTTTTAGAATATCGATATAAAGATTTTTTGTACGAACATCTGTATTACAGTAACCTCGTCTCTTTCTGTTGCAGCATGGAAATTTTACGCCCTCAAGGTGCTGATGGTTCAGTTGAGAAAACATTAAAAGGGAGAATAAGAATCACTACACGTTGCTTATGGCTTGATAAAGGAAAGCTTTTAGATGCACTCCATAAAGCTGCTCATGCTTCACTCTCAAGCTGTCCAGTAAATTGTCCTCTAGCCCACATGGAAAGAATTGTATCTGAGGTTTTGAGAAAAATGGTAAGGAAGTACAGCAGTAAAAGGCCTGAAGTCATTGCAATTGCCATAGAAAATCCAGCAGCAGTTCTCTCTGATGAGCTCAATGCAAGGCTATCAGGCAAATCACATGTTGGTTTTGGGATATCTGCGTTAAGGAAAGTGATGGATGGTCATCCAAAAAAGAGACGGACGACTGAGATACAAGAGGAAGAAGGCAAGACACAACAAGAATTGGAAGGTTTTCTCTTGATTTGATAACACTTGACTATTGCAATATATGCCCCTTTAACTGTGATTTTGATGTTCTCTTTTATATTCCTGCTTTTGTGCCACAATTCAGTAGGTGGATTGCCTTGTTAATTTCCTTCTACTCACAAAAGTAGAAGTCAAATGGTATATTTTGTGTGTTTGACTTTGTAACTAATGTATCATTAAAATATTTGTGGGCTTCCATGTACTATTTGGAAAATAGTATTTGGGATGTGATTACGTGTTGTGAAGTGGAATTTTTTCTTCTTCTGCCTGCTATATTTAAGATTGTTTCTCTTTTGTTTCTGTAATGCAGGTCATGACATTGAAGATGATAGACTTCTATCTGAGGAAGCCACTACTTCAGGTTCTGAGTCAGCAGAGAAATTTTCTCTCAATTCTGATGGGTCAGATGATTTCTGGAAGTCATTCATAGCATCATCACCAATTGAGCAATCGGTAAAAGATAGCAATGGTTCTGTTCCACAGGAAGAATATAGGGAGAAGCTTAAGAAAGAAGAAACTAAGGTTGATGACATGGTTGAAATTCCAAAATCTCAATCAAAATCTTCCAAGCCTGGAAAGCGGAACAAATGGAAACCTGGTGAGGTTACGAAGCTAATTAATATGCGTGGTGAACTCCATAGCAGATTCCAAGTCGTGAAGCGGCGAATGGCCCTTTGGGAAGAGATATCTGCAAACCTGCTGGCTGATGGGATAAATCGAAGTCCTGGCCAGTGCAAATCTCTATGGACATCTCTGGTCCAGAAATATGAGGTTTGTTCTTCACCATGACCTTAGGTGCACTTATTTATTTATTTATATAACCTGAGTTTATTTATTCTGGTGGGGGAATACTATATTCTGGTAGTATTCACTATGTTTGGTTGTTGTTTTTCAAACTCAATTTTTTGAAAATTTTAGAGTATTTGTTTGGTTATTTCAAAAATTGAGTTCACTTTCCAAAATGATATGTTGAGAATTTTAAGGAGGGAGACAATTTTGAATATATATATATATATGAGCGTGTGTGTGTGTTGAGGACTTTTCAAATTGAAATTTCCCTCCAATTTAAGTAGAGAGACAATTTTGAAAAAAAAAATTGTCACATAAAAAAGTACTCTCATCTTATATATATATATATATAGGTACATACTATATATGTATGAAAACATAATTTGGTATGTAGCCATTTATGGGTACATATCTTACCATTAAATGTGTGACTTTATCATAAAATTTTCACTCATTTCAACCACAAAAAACGTAAAAAAAAATTTCTTTCATAGAATTAAATTTACATAAATGTTATGCAGAATATTTTGTAAATCGTAAATTTAAACATAAATCTATGATTTTGTAAGTAAATTTAAACAAATTTACGATTTTGTAAATAAATTTAAACATAAATTTACAATTTTTTTAATGCCAATTTATAAATTAAAAAAATTACGTTTTCCGAAAATTACATTTTCTGAAAATTTGTAAATAAATTTACGTTTTCTGCAAATTTGTAAATAAATGTTCAAAAATTACGATTTTTTTAATACGAATTTGTAAATAAATTTTTTGCATAACATTTATGAAAATTTAATTCTACGAAAGAAATTTTTTAATGCCAATTTAAAAAAAAAATTTACATTTTCTGTGGTTGAAATGAGTGAAAATTTTATGATAAAGTCACACAGTTAATGGTAGGATATATATCCATAAATTTGTAAATAAATTTGCAAAAATTGTATTTTTTTAATGCCAATTTGGAAAAATAATTTACATTTTCTGTGGTTGAAATGTGTAGAAATTTTACGATAAAGTGACACATTGTGGTAGGATATGTACACATACCAAATTATATTTTACTAATACATATATAGCATGGACATATATATATACAACAAAAATGAGAATATTTTTTGATGTGACAATTTTTTTTTTAAATTGCCTCTCCTTAAATTGGTGGGAAATTTAAAATTACAATGATGTGTTTTTTTGAAAACCAAACAATGACTTTTTCAAAATAGAGTTTTCAAATCACTTTTTAAAAAAAAAATTCAAAAAAATGGAACCAAACATAGTGATTAAATCCTTATCCATCACTGCATCATATGTGGGTAGAAGTGTTTCAGCTTGGTCGAAATTTTAAATTCTGCTCTATTTCAAAATCTCCGACTCCCCTAATGGTGTGTTTGGTTGAGGGATTTGGGGAGGGATTTGGAAAGGGAAAGGAAAAAAGTGTGTGAAACTATGTGAAATATATACATATTTTATTCACATTTCACCTACCTTTTTCATTTCCCTTTCCCTTTCCCTCCCCAAATCCCCCAACCAAACACAGCATAAGTCTTCATAATGTTGAGACATATAGATTGAATGTCTGACATTAACCCCGAACGATATGGTAAACTAAAACAAAACATCCATCTAAGAGAAGCAGCAGAGTTGCACATTTCTATTATAGGCCAGCGGCCAACTATTTCAAGATTTTCCTGGGGCCAACCCTACATGTTATTGCACTGTATATGCACATGTGAGATTATTAAACGTTATGGTTAGGCCTTGGGTAATGCCAGAAGTTTTGCTGTCCTTTATTGACGATGATAATTGTTGCTTATTTTAACAATGATAGCTCATCTCAACAGGAAAGCAAGGGTGATAAGAAAAACTGGCCTTACTTTGAGGACATGAATAAGATTTTATCGGACTTGGAGGCAACAGCAGCAACAACAAAATGATCGGACCAGTGATAGAATAGCTTACCTTCCAGAATTCTTTTGCAAAGAGCTTGTCGAAGGGTAATTTTCCACAAAGATGCTTGGATGGATGGTTAATTGGAAAACCATTATTTTGTATCCCAGAGGGGTAGTTTGTATGAAAATAGTAAGGAGAATGACACGAGAATTTGATTGGTTTTGTAGCTATAGGCCCTTTCAAAAATTGATCAATGAGTATAGTGTTTGTGGTATTTTAGAGGGTATTGGATGGGTTTCCTTTGTTTCCTTCACTTTCTGAGTTCTTTTCAACTTCTTGGCTTGTAGTTCTGATGAAAATTGATGAGTGCAGATGTTCAATAAGCAAGGGAAATTAGCAACAAGATTTTGCCAAAACAAGCTTTGGCCGAGACCCCCCTCCCCCTTCTCACAAGTGGGGATGGTTGTCTTAGAGAATTTGCAAGAGAGGAGATGGCTGTGTGAAATAGAAAATTTGCAATCAATATCTTTTTATTCTGATTTGTAAATTGACATTAAAAATAAAAAAAGAAAGAAAGAGAAGTAATTACGTTTCTGTGGGGTATCACTGAAACCAGAGCAAACTCGTAGACCAAGGTATAGATCTGGATTTGTTATGCCTAGAAAGAAGAGTCTGAGAGTTTCTCTCTCAATTTCAATGTAGATTTTGAATTTCGACATCCACAATGATTTCTTCTCTCAATCAATTTTTCATATTGTTGTGGGTATTCTTCATCTTCAATTCTAGATTCTGGTGGTGTCTAAAATTCTGCGATAGTGGTGGCGGAGTTGGGCAGCGGTGACAGAGATAACGTCAAAGGCGAGTTTGATGTAGATCTTGTTTGATTTCTTACACATCTTGCTTATTTAAACCACATCTTGGTAGATCAATAGTTTTTCTTAGATCATAACTGCTTTTTTGGTGACTTTATTTTTTTGTTGTTTGTAGTTCTTGTTAGGTTGGTAGGTTGTTTGTTTGGTTCTTTAAGGTCTTCTTGTTTTTCTTTTGTTGATCGGTATGTTGTTTACTTTTATTTTAATATTACTACTTTATATGTTCTAAATAAGGGAACAAAAAAAACTATTATAATAATAATAATAATAATAATAATAATAATAATAAAAGAACACTTAGTCCATAAATCCAAATGGAAAATTTTACTTATATTATAATTTTATCTCTTTACACTTATTTTCTCATTACACTTATAAGAAATAATTGAAATTTTCATTACATCCTTTTATAATATTAAAACTAATCCTAAATTAAACCTCTTGTAAAACCCATATAGATTTTTCTCATTACACATTTTCCTTTTGAATTACTCCGGTGTTATGTTACCAAACAAATTATATTTGTCTAGCCATCTCTTACTGCATGTTTACATATTCACTTTTCTTAAAATATCATTTTTTTTTCTTTTTCTAAATCTATGATGGATCTGTTTAGTTATACATTGCCAAACAATTTGCATTATTTCGATGTCATGTTACCAAACAAATTAGATTTGTTCAACCATCTATTGTTGCACATTTATAGATTCACTTTCCCTTAAACATCAAATATCCATAAAAACATTTACAAAATTTGTCAATACAAATATCTTCAAATTTCTCAATACAAACATTTATAAAACACACACTGAGATATTATCACAATCCATGTACGTTGATAGTTTCAGTAGTTATTACATCTGGATTGATAAGCATATGGAATTGATCAATATGGATAGTGTATAATTTCTCTCATCCGTTGGTATACGGGTGATGAAAACAAATCCAATTACTTGCTTTTAGAGGTACTCGATGACCAGGAAACAGATAAATCTAACAAATCTCATTTGTAATGAATTCATCACTATAGTCCATTAACAATGCACTACTAGCTTTACTACAATGAATAGAAATATAATCCTTCAAATAAAAAATAAAAAAAAAAACCAAAAATGTCAGAAAAATAAAACTGAAAATGTTTAGAAGTGAGTTACTGGACATGTATTTTTTGTTCCGCAATATGATTCCGTGCTATTTGATTTTGTTCGGTTCTAGTACACCGAACAAAAGTCGAACAATTCTCTTCAAAAATAAAAAAATAAAAAATAAAAAAACCAAGAAAAAAAACTTACCATTTCACTTTTTGTTGGTCTATCATCACCATTTATTCATCCATTGCTTTATTTTATAATCAAAATAGTTGATTCTCACTTTTTGGAACTAGATGTAGAGTAGAGAAGAAGAGATGAGAGAGAAAGAAAGAAAAGAGGTAGCGATTGTAGTGTATTGATTGTGAAGAGATAATCAAATCTATTTAATTTTTATCTTTTATTCTTAAAGGTAATTTCACACATGGGTAAAATTGAAATAAAAAAAATCTCAAATGGAAGGAGTAATTCTATTTTCACACAAAATCCGCTCAATGTACATCTTTTTTCTAGACAAACACTTGATGGATTTTAAATTTTATGGTTTGCTTAGTGCACATCCTACCACACCAAAAATATCCTCATCTTCTTCATCATTCAAACCCTAATTCTAACCCCCTAATCCTTATCTTCTTCGTTTATCGCCATCCAACCACCACCTCTTCCGCCGAAAATTGTTTGGCCACCGCCAATCTTCCTTATACCATCATCGGCCGTCATTACCAATTCATTTACTCTAAAATGTCTAGTTTTGTTATCCACTATTTCTTCCTAAACCCTAGGCACTGCGACCCTCATATCTACACCACTTCATCTTCCATGAATATGGGGTCTTTTAGTGAAGAGGTTAAGGAGGATGAAGTCGAAGATAAAGTTGGAAAATATTGCACAGCAGAAAGAGTAGTGGAGGTTACCGCTGCCAAGGGAGTGATAGGGGATTACGGCTTAGGAATTAGGGTTTTGAATGAGGAAGATAGAGTTATTTTGATAATTTTATTTTTGAACAAAATTGTAATAAAAAAAGAGATTCATTAAATGTGTGCATAAAGAATAGAATATGGTAAACTACCAATAGGTCCTACTTTGGAGACTTATTACCCATTAAGTCCTATTTGATATAATTTATTAAGTGATAAAGATAAATTTATCAGTCTTTTTTTTTTTATGAATAATTTTATAGTGATAAATTTATTAATCTCTTTGTTTTATGAATAAATTTTTAGTGATAAATTTACCACTCTCTTATTTTTATAGTGTTAAATTTATTAGTTAGGACCTGTAGGTAAATAAGTCTAGTTAACATGACTAATTGGTAAGTACCCCTAAAGAATATATAGTATGTGGAAATAGAATTACCGAAATAGAAGATGTAAAAAGGTAAATGTGTTGTGTAAGTAGAATTTATCTTTCAATTATACTCTTATATGGTGAAGTCAAATATAGTTTTGTTAAAGTTGAAGATCTCAACTTTTTAATAAAATTAACTTATTATGGGACTCACTTAGGCTAATTTCGGTGATCAAAACAGTTCATCTCAAATTGATTCATGTGAAAAATCAAATTAATCTAACATTAATTGTCATTTTTATCTACGCAATGTATATCTTTTTATGAATAGACCGTCCACCATTTATAATATATATGTACTTTGATTACATGGTTATTTACGTTTGATTAACTCAATTTTTTATATATATGATCTTCTTAACTTCTTATATAAAATAGTCGAGATGAACATAAGGTGGTCTACACACTTGGTTATCAAAAAAACAAAAAACCAGTCTAAATAGATATATACAAATTGATCCCATAATTATGAAGTTGAGATCTTCAATTTAGTAAGTTTGACAGTGAAGTCCACACTTAAATATAATACTTTTTTAACTACTTTAAACTTTTGGTAATTTAATTTTTTAGCTATCAAAAAGTCAAAAAATAAAACAAAAAACAAAAGGAAAGGCAAAAAGTCAAATATCTCAATAATTTACGAATTTTTATACAATTAAAAAAAGTAATCTTCAAATAATTTATTTATTTTTTTACTTTAAAAAAATTAAAAAAAAAAAAAAAAAAGTCAATTCACAAACATGACCTTAATAATGAAAAAATTGGTTCGCAAATTGGAGAGTCGAGAAAAGTTCGCCCACTGGTGTATGTGAGATTGACAGTCGCACAAAGATAAATAAGGTTTGAAATGATAATCTAATAGCTTATAAATTGTAGTTTTGTGTAATTTTTTAAATATTTTTAAATATAGAATTTTGGTTTGAGTGGTTCGGGTTACTCATCACTCTGCCCAGCCCCAGCTAGAATTATCTAAATTCTGCCCAAGCCCGTACAAGTTAAAAAAAAAGTTTGTCTACGTTTTGAATTCTTATCTATTACATTATATAAATTATTTAGTTTGATCTTATTAATGATTTTATAAATATATATATATTAAGAGTTTAATTTTAAAAAATAATTAATTAACTTTGCTTTGAAAAAAAGAAAAAAAAGAAAACTAAATTTTATGTGTAATTCGAACAATTGGGACCAATTTAGGTCTAAATCAGATCAGATTTGAATAGACAATCTCAAATTACAATTTGAACTTGGACAAACCTGAGCAGCTCTTAACAAAAATCGAGTTAAACTTAAACACCATTTAAACTCACTTGAACTCGCTTAAATTATAGCGCAAAAGGCAGAGCCACATGATTCTCTATAATATCAGCTAACCCATCAAGAATTTAATATATATATATATATAGAAATAGTTTAGACAATTTGGCCATACCATTAAAAGATCGGAGGCTCTATTTACACACTACCTTTCCTCTCAAGACACACAATTAATTAATTTATTTTTTATTACAATTTTAACCTTAAGTGAAATGACTATAAAAGACAAGTTATGATACACACCATTTGTATAATTACTATAAAAGACAAGAATGAATATAATATCCATCAACAATTTCAAACTTGTTACTTACGTATCTTCTCTGTCAAGAATCCAAAAACCCTAAAACAAAAACCAAAAACCCTTAAACAAATAATAAAAAATATAGTATTATTGAAGATTTTGAATGGATTCAATGAAGGATGCATCTGGCAATACTGATTCGGAACAATGGAGCAAGGAAAATGTTATTTTTTTGTTTTTTTTTTTTCCCGTTTTCGTTTACTTGCTGAGTGGTGAATCATTGGTATAGTTCGGCTAACCAGGGTCGAATAATATATCATTGTTTGACTAACTACAACCGAACAAGTTGTATTTGTTCAGACTTATAGTGTTGAACATAATGAAAATACTCGGTTTGTAAGTGTCGAACATAAACCATATATTTAGTTTTTAATTCGACTCTGTACTGCTGAATACTTATAAATTTTTTTTTTTGATTTTTCCAGAACTGTGCATCCGTAGAATGCAGTAATGTTGGATCTGGGGGTCTTGTTGACTATACAAGTCAATTTATTATTAATGAGGTAGTCTCATGTCAAAAATTTGTATTTTTTTCTTTTTCTTTTTCTTTTCGCATGTTTGATGACTTTGTTGAATTTGACTTGTAGGTTTTCAAGAGCAAAGAAGAATTGCTCGGTTGGGTACGGGACATTAGAAGGAAAAATGGGTTTGTGATTGTCATCAAGACATCGGACTATGGTGGTAGTCATAGGACACCAAAGATATATCTTACTTGTGAGAGAAGTGGTCAATACAGAGCTCATAAGAAATTAAAAGGAGATGATTTAAACAAAAAAAATTGTGAAGATAACGGGTACAAAAAAAATGCGGGTGTTCCTTTGAGTTGAGGGCTCGTAAGTTGATGGCTGATGATGATTGGCTGGTAGATGTAGCATGTGGAATGTATAACCATGCTCCTGTTAAACATTTTGAAGGACATTCATTTGCAGGGAGATTATCTGAGGAGGAAACATCATTATTAGTGGATTTGTCCAAAAGTATGGTCAGACCAAAAGAGATTTTGGTTACATTGAAACGAAATGATGATTTGAATGTAACCACTATGAAAACCATTTACAATGTACGTCATAGGAATAATGTTATTGAGAAAGCTGGGAGATCACAAATGCAACAGTTGTTGGGTGAATTAGAAAAGCATAATTACATTGAGCGACATAGGTGTGACAACAACATGATGACTGTCACAGACTTGTTTTGGGCACATCCTGTCAGTTTAGATTTGCTCTATTCATTTCCAAAGGTGTTAATTATAGACTGCACATACAAGACAAATTGATATCGTCTTCCTCTTCTTGAGATAGTTGGTATGACATCCACTGATATGTCATTCTCCGTAGCCTTTGCATATCTCCAATTTGAGCGGATTAATAACTATGTTTGGGTGTTAACTACATTGCGCAGTCTCTTGGATGACATTGCTATTCTTGAGGTGATTGTCACGGACAGGGAGCTTGCTTTGATGAATGCTATTGACAGGGTATTTTCTACATCTTGACATTTATTATGCCGATGGCATATTAGTAGAAATGTACTGGCGAAATGCAAGAATATGTTTAAGAGTAAGGAGGAATGGGACAAGTTTATCTCTTTATGGAATTTCTTAGTACTCTCCTTAACTGAGCTTGAATACAATGAACACCTTGCTAGGCTACTTGCGGATTTTGATACATATCATGAGGCAGTGCAATATGTGTCACAAAGTTGGTTAATTCCATATAAGGATAAGTTTGTTGCCGTATGGATAGATAGTTGTATGCACTTCGGGAATGTTACAACCAACAGGTAATATATATTTTTCTACCTTACACTATTAGTCAATATAATTGTGATTATTTAAACTCAATTATGTTAATTGTTTCCATTGTACACAGGGCTGAAAGTGCACATGTAAAACTTAAACGACAACTTGGTTCTAACCAAGTCAATTTTGAGTGTTCTTGAACCAAGATCCATAGTTTGCTTGAGTTGCAGCATGTTGATATTAAGGCATTGTTTGAGAAGAGTTTAATCGTTGTACAACACCAGTTCAAACCATCCCATTTTAGAGAGCTCAGAGGCAATATCTCTATTACTGCATTAGATCATGTCTTAGCAGAGATTAAGCGAGCGAATGATGTTGGCATTGATGCTTCAGTATGTGGATGTGTTGTTCGACGAACACACGGGTTACCTTGTGCCCATGAGATTGCGGATTACATCCGACAGGGTCATCCAATTCCACTTGATAGCATTAACCCACACTGGAGGACTCTTGAGGTAGTACAAAAGTTGAAGAATGATAAAGTGGAATTGAGTTGTGAACCAAAGTTTGATCTCATACTTAAGCGATTCAATGCATTTGATTACACTATGCAGTTGGAAATTCTGCATAAGTTAGGAGAGATTGCAAATCCGCAAAGTAGTTTTCTCATTGAGCCGAATGTGAAGCCCAACCCTCGAGGTAAAGGATATAAGAAGATAGATGTATCTACGCGTCGAGACCCATGTGCATTTGAGTTAGTTCAGTCTGGACATGATAGCCACTCACCTATGGGCACCCAGATCCCACACAAGATTATGTCAAAGTACATAAAAAACGGCCTGCCAAAAAGAAGGTGCATGTAATCATTTTTTACTTACATTTTTGTTGATGATAAATTACATGTTTTGTTGTTCATGTGTTGATGCCTTCCCTGTTGAATAGGTATATCAAACTCGTACAAATATGACTTATTCATATGTTGATGCCGTCCCAGTTGGATTGAAGCCGTACATACGTCTTATCAAGGATATAGATGCCGATGGCAATTGTGGGTTTAGGGCCATTGCTGGGTTGATGGGGCTTACAGAGGCTGAATGGGGTAAAGTCAGGCGTGATCTCCTATAGGAATTGCACACACACATAGACCATTACACTCATCTGTATGGTTCACATGACAGGATTGAAGAACTGACCCATATTCTATCATACTTTGAGCCCAATCTAGGGTATCACCGTTAGATGACTATGCCTGACATGGGTCATCTTATTGCATCTTGTTATAATGTGGTATTGTACCACTTATCTGCACAACAATGCTTTACATTCCTCCCCCTACGATCAGTGCCAATATCACAAGTTCAACGGTATAAGATTACTATTGGGTTTGTTAATGGGAATCATTTTGTCCAGGTATAGCATTATGATTTGTATAATACATTTATCATTTTGTACTGCATCGCTCTCATACTTAAAGCTTTGTCAATGTAGGTGTTCATGTTACCAGGTCATCTAGTTCCACCGATAGCTACCAATTGGTGCAAGTTTCATCATTCTTGTGCGGCTGGATGGGATATTGCATATGGTCGCCGAATTGAGCATTTTAAAGAAGTTGTTCATTCAGAGGTAGCTACTAGAGAGACATTTGATTGTATTAACTTTGATGAGTAATAATGTATGTGAGTTGAGTTGAGTTGTAGTTATGCAATTCAAATAGTTACTGATACATTTTTTTAATGATTAACAATTAAATAGTTGAGTTGGATTAAGCTTTGAGTTAATTTAATGCACATGGTACTACTTGTTCATTGCGATGTATTAAATGCAATGGCATAATACTTCCTATTCATTACCAAAAATACAAACCACGAATAATTGTTCATTACAAAATATTGGTAGCGTAATTCTTGTTCATTACAAACCAACAAAAACATCAAAAGAGTACTCCTTTTCCATTACAAAATAACAAAATAAGATTACCACATAACCAACTACCTATCATCTACTTGTCTTCTACGATTGTATGTTCAAAATGGAATAGAACTAGGTCCAGTCTCATCGATTTGTTGACCCTGAAGAACACGTGCCATCCTCTCAATGGCCTCATATAACCTATCTGGCTCACGAGCACTAGCATCATGGCCCGCCTCGATGATAGGATGGGCAATCCGTAGTGCGTGATCAATACGCTGCATTAAGAACAAATACAATTGTAATTAACATGTGCCGTCTTCAAAAAAAATGGAAACGATGTGTGCGCAATATTCTGATCTACCTGTGATAGGGATCCCTAAGATGGTACCCACATCATCCAATGTCATTGTCATCTCACCAACTGTCAAATAGAAAGTATTTGTCTCTGGTTGCCATCGCTCAACAAATGCAGATATGACAATCCTATTCACGAACTGATATGTGCAATGGACCAAAGAAGTTAGGCCTGATTGCTACAAAATGTCTCTAAACCTTCTATTGTCAGTTCTTGACCACCACCGCCACTCAAGAATCTTGGATGCATGATTATAACACCTTAAGGGATTCCTCTCTTGCAAGGTAAATAATAATTTACATAAATAATTTTGTTTAATAAATAATTAAATGAAACAAACATGGAAAAAAATATATACTACATTTTGTACCCATATAGCTCTGCAATATGTGCCTTGAAGCTCTTCAGTACTGATGGATCTGATGGCCCCCCGGGAAATGGACCAATGAGTACGTCCTCACCTTGATCTACATCAGCAGCATCATCATCATCCCCTTAACCATTGTCAATCACATCCTCTTCCAAGATTTGAAGTGCTTCCTCTAACACAATATCATCACCCCGACCTCTACCCCGACCTTGACCTCGACCTCGGCCACGACTAGTATTAGTTAATACACGATGTCGTCTCTCTGAGGCAGTGGGTGGAATATGTGAAGAGTCATCCATTTATGAAAATGAAATAGAAAATAATAAAGTTAACAAAAGTAACACTATTATAAATGGTACTTGATGTTTTGAGATTGGTGTCATCCATAGACATATATGCTTGGTTGGAAGGTTAGTTGATTGCCCAAAGAGAGGAAATAACTGAGTTAAAATGATGACAATCCCCAAAGCTAATGTTCAAAAAAGAAATTGGCAACAAGAAATTAGCTTCAAAGGGATGGAATGTTTCCTTCTTGAATGTCCCCGTAAAAAAAATTATGTTATGAAGATACTGGAAGATTCAAAACAAATGAATACATCATCAACTCAATTATTTGTTTTTGCTCTTTAAGCAGTTGATTTAATAATTTGTCTAACAGTAATTGAGATGAAGGTAACATAAGTTTGATAGAGATGTGGTATGGGACAAGAACATAAAAGAATGGGGATATCGCATCCCATGTGCAATTTCTTAAGAACAAATTATATATGTAGGACTAGGAAAGCAATTAATCACCCCTGAGATTGGCAACAGCTAGGACTAGGAAATCAATTAATTGCAAAGGGAAACATGGTCTGAGACAAACAATAATACAAACATGTTTTGGAAACAATATTGTTGCAGGTTTAGCTTTGGAATTGCAATTGTATTAATCAGTGCGGCCACAAGTATGAACACAAGGCAGCGCTATGGGGAAGGATGGTTAGACGGCGAGTGCTACATAGTCAAAGATGGAGTGTACATTGGCTCTGCAATTCTAGTTTTTGTTTCCATAGGTTTGATTATTGTTTCAGACATTATGACAACTAGGAAGAGCCAAGTTGAAGAAGAATACAAGGTTCATTCACCATTTGGATGAAGAAAATTGACTAGGAAGAATATAAGGTTCATTCACATTATTGTCTCTCTAAATTAATGTTCATAACCAAAAAAAAAAAAAAATGATATTGTTTGACAGTGTCTGTCCGAACATGTTATTGCTGTTTGACAATCTATATCGAACATGTTCGACAATAACAAACCGTACAAAATGCTATTGTTCGAAAACAAGTGTCAAACAAATGTTAAATGTTTAGGGTTTGAAAATCCAGTGTCGAACAGGAAACTGATTCATTCAAATACAAATTTCATGGCAATGGAAATAAGTACATAAAACCCTAAAATCTAAGCCAAATGATAACTCATCTACTGAATCTCCAATGTGAAGTTATTTCCTACTGTGTTGAGCACCACCATTGACGACGTCTTTGATGAGAAAAACAGTGTTTTGAGCAATGGTGTTCACCGGTTTGAACAGAGAATGGTAGGGGAGATGAATATCGTGGGTGTGGAGTGTGTGAGTGAGTGAGGGTAAAGATGAAAGTTTGTGTGTATATTGTGGTGGGTGGGTGTGTGAGTAAGGGTAAATATGTAAATTTGTGGTGTGTAATGAGCAAAATATTTATTTACCAAATTATTAAAGGTGTGCCTTTCGAAGTGGTTTGCCTTGAGATAAATTATGGTATGTAAATAGAGGCACCCTTAAAAGATAGACGAATTACACTAACAGGTCCTGTAATTTGGGGTTTGTGTCACTTTAGTCCATGACTTTTTAATTGTGATACATTTGATTTTGAATTTTAAATCTTATTTCCAATAAGGACAATCAAAGATATTTTCTTTACAAACGGTCCATTTTAATGGCAAAGTCGTCATACAACTTATTTTGTGTCGGTTAACTAACATGTTTAAAATGTAATGATCTTATTTTTAATAAATAATGCTGACACTTTCTTGGTTATGAAGTTCTGTTTGATTTGATTTTCATAATATATTTTCTAAGAAACTAAAAATGAAATTGGTGAAAAAAAATAAATTAAAAATGCATCATTTTATTTTTTTATTTTATTTTTTTGAAATGGCTCTTAAAAAAAAGAACTCACCCAATTTGGCCCATCCCTAAATGAACTCGTCTAAATTGGCCCATTTCATTCTATATTCAGCCCAGTTCATCAATTGTCATTCCAACTAGGGGTGAGCATGGTCCGGATTGGACTGGATTAGGGTAAAACCAGGACCAATCCGTTATCTACGGTTCCTGAAAAATCGGAACCAATCCAATCCGTTTAAATCATGGAACCAATCCGAACCAATCCATTTAAATACGGATTGGATCGGTTTAGGACCATGGATTCACATAATTAAATAACAAAAAAAATATATATATATATATAACACTGTAATTTCATAAAAATATAAACATAGCGCTATATTCGTTCCATAATAATAACATGTTTTTCTATAATAGTGACAAAATGTTCTAGAATTTAAACAATCATAAAAAAACTAGTTTCACCATAAGTATTTAGACCATTACAAATTAAAACTAAAAACTAACAAACAAAAGTAATAAAAGAAGATATTATACGGGATTTAGGTTTGAGTTTAGGTTTTATATAGAATTAGAGAAGATACTATGGGGGAGGATATATAACAAAAATATAAACTATTTGTATACGGTTCGGATCGATTCCAATCCGGAACCGTGGGGTTCAATCCGGAACCAATCCGTGAACTACGGATTTTTAATTCTTCAATCTGGAACCGAACAACGGATTCAAAAAATCAATCCAAACCTATCGAATTGGACTGGACTGGATCGGATTACGAATTTTACGGATTCCTTACTCGGCCAACACATAGATGTGCAACTTCAATACCTTTAACAACTATTTTACATAGATAAAATTGTTGTGTTTGTTTTTTGTGGTTTGTTTGACTTCCAATAATTCACTTTTTGTTTAAGATAAACAAAAATTGATTCGTCTTGTTGAATTTTATCCATTTTTTATTTTTATTTTTATTTTTATTTTTTTTAATGATAAACTTGATGATATTGATGATGATCAACTTTAAAATTATACGATTGATATGTGCTTTACAATGACAATTACATTGGCGTGCACCCTTTTTTTTTGAAATCACATTGACCTTTCTTGATATTTATTTTTATTTGCAAATTTCCTCTTTTTGTGAGTTGATCGTTATTTTGACTAACGATTCTATTTATTTATTTTTGTTTTGGAGAAAGTCAATGGTTAGTTGTTACATTAGTATATAAATTTTTTTATTTTGGTTTGTATTACATTTGAAGTGATTATTTATAAATTAAGAATAAAAGAAATCAATTAAATTTTTTAAGTAAACAAATTAGTATTAATTATTGAAACCAAATAAAAAATTCAACAACTTGTATGTATGTAAAGTAATAAATTATATATAGTCAAATCATGTGAGTATTTAGAAATATTATTTAATACTACTCAAACAAATACATGTAATGTCCAAATTTAATTTTTATTAATTTTGATAGTGATACTCATCAATTATGCTTTTTAGACAAAATAGACTAAAATAATCAATAAGACAAAATGTCACATTGAATTCATAATCATTTTACTTTTTCTCTCACAACCATTAAATCAACTATAAAAAAACCAATTATCAATCCCAAACATGACTTTTTTAGCTAAGCTAAAATAGCTAAAATGCCAAAAACTCAACTAAAATAGCATATTTCCGAACGGGACCATATCTTATCTTATCTTTTAGAAGTCAACTGAAGTGTATGATGCCAAGTATTAATTAAAAACTACCAAATAACGTATCTTATATTTATGTAATTAATTTTTTAATTTGTTTCATCATCACTTTTGTCATTACAATAGATTATTTTAGAATACACATCATTTTATGTGTACCATATACAAGTTATAACATTTGTAGTGTTGATTACCACAAATATCATAACTAAATTTTTTTCAATTATAACTATAAAAAAAATTATAACCAAATACCATATACGATATAACCAAAAAAATAATCGCACATTTAGTATTATCAACAAAAATATCTCTAACACCATTAGTCAGAGGAAAATTAGTGTAATTTCAGAAAAATGAAAGGAGACCAGTATAATAGAAAGGAATCTCAAGAGAGGTGATTGTAATTTACCCTTAATAAAATAAGAATATAATTATCGGATTGACCTAATTTTTTTCATAATAATATTCATTTAGAGCTTTATAAAATGAACGATTTAAATTATTAAATAAGACCTATGGTGGGCCCAACAGACTCTTCAAATTCTTTCAAATTCTCTCAAATTCATATTTAAAATTGATAAAAACCTAACTTATACTGTAGTTAGGTATGAGCTTCTGGACTAAAGAGGCATTTTCTAGGACAGTAGGGCCCATCATAAGCCCATTTCAATAATTTGAATTGTTCATTTTTTAGGATTTTTTGTGTCTATCATTTACACAACAAACAACAAACAACAAATAAAATAAAAAAAAAAAAAAAAAAGATCAATTCGATAATTGTAATATATTTATTTTATCTCGTTTGTCTTAAAAAAAAGTCTATTTTTAAAAAATACATTCATCGTCCATTTTTTTAGACACAATTATGATATAATTATCGAATCAACTTAATTTTTTTTTTTTTTTATAAATGATATAAACAAAGAGTTATTTTTTATTTACTTATTTATTTTTAGGGTATATAACAAAGAGCCTTAAAAAATAACAATTCAAATTATCAATATTAAAGGGTTGGCATAGTAGACATAACTTAGAGTTTGGAGGCATGCTCCTTACAAGTCATAGGTTCAATACTCATTAGCCCCAATAAACTCTTTAGAGCTAGTCCATAGTTTGTAAGCTAACCCAAATTATTAAAAAAAAAAAAAAAAAAAAAAAAAAAAATGCAAATATCTGATTATAGAACAAATTAACGATTTAAATTATCAAAATAAAATATGTATTAAATTTCATAGATCTGAACAAAATCTCTGCAATTAAATCCTTGAATTTATTACATCTATCCCCATTATCTCATTTCTTTGTCCTCTTTGTAGAAGTCTACGCTCTTAATGCAAACAACAATGATACGTGGCCTGAAAAAACATGGCTCGAATGGCTCGAAACACCAAAAACGATGTCGTTTTAATACATTCGAGCCACAAAAATTCGGGCCACCAAACATTTTCCTAATGCAAAATGCCTATGTGAATGCAGTTATGGTGGGGGAGAGAGGGAAATGCCCAAGTGAATGTAAATATTACATCAATCGCGATTATCTCATTTCTTTCTGAGTAGGGGTTGTTTGGGATTTGTCTGTTTAGTGTATTTATTTTATTTTATTTTATTTTAAATAATGTATAAAAAAATACCGATATAATGTAATTTAATGAGTGTATCTATCAAATGAGTGCACTTAGTTATTGTGGGAGCCGAATGTTAGGGGATGCAAAGAGGCTGAGTACACGTTTGGAAAATCAAGATATATATTATATTCGGGCCTGTCTTGTACCATCCAGAAGCTGAGCATCCTAATCGGCCATAGAACCAGTTGAGCGAGGAGTTGAGTGGGAATTGGTTTACGATAGGAGGAGCCGAGTGAACAATCACACGGTGGATTAAAAGTGGGCCTGACCCTGAGGCCCAAAAACGGATATAAATAGAGGAACATCAGCCAAAGAGAGGTATGTGAGAGATAACCCCAAGAAACTTGAGACATAAGCAAATGTGAGACATATACTGACTTGTCCGTTAGAGTGCTAATTCTGGCACCCTCGACTAGAGTGTTAATCCATTTTCAGGTGGCAATCAGAGGATCAGGAACGTTCTTCAGGATCGAAGAGTATTTCCAAACTAAATCACCACAATTGGCGCTGTCTATGGGAATACTCAAATGCATCCATGGCAGGCGTAACGGAAGATCCTTCGATAGTCGCTGACGAAACTACACCAAGAGACGACCTCATACCAAGAAACATGCTGGGACTGGAGAATATCGCCGCGCGACGTGCCTTGAACTTTGACTCAGTAGCTCAGACATCACCCTCAACTTCAATGCATGAGACAATGCAGATGATTATGGATCAGGCAAAACAAAATGAACAGTGGCTGGAGAACGTGCTGGCTGAGAATGAGCGCCTGTGCCAGGATTTGTCCTTGGAGGTGGCGAAATCCCAACAAGCCACATGCCAATACCGGGGTCGACCTTCAGGAAAGAAAGATGGTCGCCGACGTCGACTTCAGAAACCTAATAGTGATAGTGATTCAGACTCACCATCCCTGGAGCCCAGAAAGAAAGGGCGCGTTGATATATCCAGCTTGTCTAAGGGAAGTCCATATGTACGGCATAGACGAAGGAAAAGTGATGATTCGGATGAGGAAGATAAACACGACCCATTCGTGCGACGAATTGCCAGGGCTGTGCTACCCAAGAAGTTCAAGGCACTGTCGTTCACCCTCTACGACGGAAAATCAGACCCCACTGATCACATTCGTCATTACAAGCAAGCGATGACGCTCCATGCTGACGACGAAGCCCTCATGTGTTGGATATTTCCAAGCAGTCTGGGACCACTGGTCGTGAGGTGAGACTATAAATTGGAGCCGGCATCAATTAAGAGCTTCCACAAACTCCAAAAGTCATTCAGGGCAAGATTCATCACCAATGAGGTCCAACCGAAGCAAGCCGACTCACTCTGGGCCATGCAAATTAAACCGGAAGAACTCTTCGCGAATACTCGGCCCGCTATTGGGAATGCTTTAATCTGGTTGATGATGCTTGCAGTGATTCCATGGCCATCACCGCCTTTAAGATTGGATTGCATCCCGACAGCCCCCTCCACAGTTCATTGACCAGGTGTCCCCCCAAAACCGTCTGGGCATTAATGAAGAAGGTTGAAGAATACTACAAAGTGGAAGATGATGCCCTTCGAGTCAAAGCCGGACGTAAAGCCGTTGAGATAACCGCGTCAGGAGTTGTTCAGCCGATTAGCTCCGTGCCTCCAAGAAGCCCCGAACGGCGGAATCGACCCAAACGAGAAAAAAGGCATGATTCGCGCCGAACAACCGACCAATGTTCACAACGAGCTAATGAATAATACCAAGTGGACAACAGGCGCACAAGGTGTCCGGGCAAGAAATACACGGAGCTGACAGAGTCGATCAATAAGATTCTGTCAAAAATACAACACCTTTCGTTTTTCAAGTGGCCGCCTAAGATGACGGGACCCCCCGATGCGAGAAAACAAGACAAGACAAACGATATGAGTATCATAAAGACCATGGTCACGACACCGATAGTTGTTTTTCTTTAAGAGATCACTTGGAAGAATTGGTGCAAGACAACTGTCTTACGCAATACGTCCGAAAGAACAATTCAACAAATACAGTAGCTTTACGGCTGGAGTCACTCTCTCTTGGTGTAATCCATATGATATACAGCTTACCGGCACCACCTGGGGTGCACACAATCCAGTTGCCGTCTAGCACACATAGCTCGATGACGCCAGCGAAACGGCCACACGACACTTGAATGATTAGTTTCGATGACAGTGATTTAGTTGGAATGACCCACCCCCACACTGATCCCCTCGTCATCGACCTACGTGTAAACAGATTCACCATCGAGTGTGTCCTCATTGACCAGGGAAACACTTTAGAGATAATGTATTACAAAACTTTTGTCAAACTTGGTTTTACCGATTCGGACCTATCTCCGGCTGATTATCCGTTATTCGGCTTCAATGCTAACCCGAAGTACCCTTTGGGCAAGATCACACTACTTGTACAAGCCAGAACCAGATCAGTAGACGTAGAGTTTCTAGTTATTAAACTCCATTCGCCGTATAATCTGATCATGGGCAGAACTTGGTTACATACTATGCAAGCCATGCCAAGCACATACCACCAACTGCTCCATTTTTTGACTGAATACGGTATTGAACAAATTCGTGGCTCTTAGAAGTCGGCGCAGGCATGTTATCTTCTAGCTACAAAGAGACTGAGGGAACTGGAAGTGCATTCAATTGAGGTACCGTATAGGGAGAGTCTCGAAGACATTGGGAGGATCCCAAGTGACAAAGCAACCGAAGCCCTGCATCGGGTCGAAATTGACAAAAATCCTAACAAGTTCTTCATGATCGGCGCTTCCTTGGATAACGTTGATAGGCAGGAATTGATAGCCTTCTTACTTGGCAATATTGATGTGTTTGCATGGACTCCTTACGAAATGCCAGGAGTAGATCTATCAGTGGCCCAACACTGCTTGAACGTTGATCTGAAATGTAAGCCAATTGTTCAAAGAAGTTGACGGTCAGCCGCAGAGCATACTTCGGCCATTGTTGAAGAAATAGATAGGTTACTTGACATCGGGGCAGTCCGCGAAGTAACTTATCCTACATGGTTGTCCAATATTGTGGTATTGAAGAAGAAGAATGGCTCTTGGTATGTCTGTGTGGATTTTATGGACTTGAACAAAGCTTGTCCCAAGGATTGTTTTCCCCTACCCAGAATAGAACAACTCGTAGACGCAACGGCACATTATCAACGCACGAGCTTCTTGGATGCCCACAGAGGCTATCATTAAATTGCCATGCATTCGGAGGATCAAGAAAAAATCGCATTCCTCACCCCAAAAGGAACCTATTGCTACAAGGTCATGCCTTTTGGGCTGAAGAATGTGGGGGCAACTTATCAAAGACTAGTGGCTTCCATGTTCAAGGAACAGCTCGGCCGTACCATGGAAGTATACATCGACAATATGGTGGTCAAATCCAAGGAAAAGCACTCCCATCTAGCCGATTTGTCAGAAACATTCGGCATTCTTTGAAAGTATAAGATGAAATTGAACACTTCTAAGTGTGCTTTCGGCATCGGCTCTAGCAAATTCCTTGGCTACATCGTTAACCACCGCGGAATCGAAGCCAATCCAAGGCAGATCATGGCAATTCTAGAGCTGGAATCCCCTCGGTCAGTCAAAGAGGTTCAGAACCTAATGGGGATGGCCGCCGCACTCAACAGATTTATCAGCTGTTCCACAGATTGCTGCTGATAGTTCTTCCACACACTTTGGCAAGGTAGAGCATTTGATTGGACTCCTGAGCGCCAAGCCGCTTTGGATGGCCTGAAATCTTACCTTCAATCAGTTCCACTTTTGGCAACACCTGCAGCCGGCGATCCACTCATTTTGTATCTGGCAGTATCCGATCGGGCGGTCAGCGTTGTATTGTTAAAGGAAGAACTAGGGGAGCAGCGACCAGTTTACTATGTGAGCAAAGCTATGGCCGACGTTGAGACACATTGCCTTCCACTAGAAAAGCTTATCCTTGCTTTCGTCATGGCTGCAAGAAAACTGATTCACTACTTTCAGGGGCATACCATTTGGGTGCCAACGAATATCCTCCGCTCCGCAAAGACAGAGGCGTCTGGGCACATTGCAAAATGGGCTCTTGAACTCGGCCAGTATGATATCCAATTTCTACTCAGAACTTCCATCAAAGGGCAAGTGCTCGTCGACTTTGTTGCCAAGTTCACAGGATCCCTAGCCGACTTTAAGTTTGATCATGTGCAAATTAAGCCCAACTGGAGAATGTATGTTGGCGACATTTGGCAGATGTATTGCGATGGATCATCGAACCGGTGTGGAAGTGGGGCTGGCGTAGTAATCATGACCCCTGAAGGGGCAATAATCGAACAGGCCGTCAAATTGGGATTCAACGCATCAAACAATGAGACCGAATATGAAGCATCATAACACTGCGAAAATGCACTTCACGTTGGTGCGCGGCGTCTACTTATTTTCTGTGACTCAAAACTAGTAATCAACCAGTTGAAAGGGGAATATGCAGCCAAAAATGATTGCATGGCAGCCTATATGAAAACGAAAAATTCTTTGCTCGCGAAATTTGATCACCACAAACTGAATCAAATAACCTGGGATCAGAACACGCATGCAGATGCCCTGGCTTGCCTGGCCTCTGCTATCAACTCAAAAATTAAGCGGACAATTGAAGTAGGGTTTGTCCCCAAGTTGAGCATTACCTCTTCAGAACCAGTTCAGGTCAATGTTATCCAACCCGGTCCAAGTTGGATGGACCCTATTGCCGTATTCCTATCTTTAGAACAGCTCTCGATAGATAAGAAAGAAGCACACAAACTCCGAAACAAAGCCCTCCGATACTATTTGGATCCGCAGAAGAAGCTCTACAAAAAATCTCTCTCCGAGCCGTACTTAGAATGTGTTCACCCGGATAAAGTCGAGGAACTTTTATCTGAAATACATGAAGGTAGTTGTAGAGCTCATTCGGGCGGACGTTCTCTGGCTCACTGCGCCGTATCGCAGGGGTACTATTGGCTGACCATGCGAACCGACGCTGAGTGTTATGTCAAGAAATGTGGCCAATGCCAGAAGTTTTCCCCTTTAACTCACCTCGCCAATGAGGAGTTAAATTCTATCACTAGCCCTTAGCCGTTCGCTCAATGGGGCCTTGATATCGTTGGACCGTTACCACGGGCCCCGGGCAACAGGCGATTCTTAATTGTTGCGACGGATTATTTCACTAAATGGGCTGAAGCGAAGGCACTAACACATATTCGAGATTCTGACATTAAGCGTTTTGTATGGAAAAACATCATAACAAGATTCGGCATACCATGAGCACTTGTTTCTGACAACGGTACCTAGTTTGATTGTGGCGTGTATTGAGAATTGTGCGAAACTCATGGTATTCGGCCTTACTTTTCCTCGTCGGCTTACCCCCAAAGCAATGGTCAAGCGAAGGCCACCAACAAGGTTATTTTGGACGGCATCATGAAAAGGCTGGAGAAAGCTAAAGGCAGATGAGTCGAAGAGTTGCCTAGTGTGTTGTGGGCTTATCACACTACTCTGAGGCGATCCACTGGGGAAATGCCGTTTGCTCTATGCTTCAGAACCTAGGCAATCATCCCCCTGGAGATCGGCCTCCCAACCTTGAAATCTAAAGTTTTTGATATGGGCCGAAATGATATGATGTTAGCTTTGGACTTGACTCTGATTGAAGAACACTGAGATCGTGCCCTTTCATCCATGGCACGGTACCAGCAATAGCTCGCTAAGTCGTATAATCAACGTGTTCAGCTGCGCCGTTATACACCAGGAGAATTGGTTCTCAAGAAAGTGCTTCTCGTTGCTAGGAATCCGGCTGACGAAAAATTGGGTCCTAATTGGGACGGCCCCTATCAGATTGATTCAATTGCAAGGACAGGGGCATATCAGCTCAAAGACATGGATGGAAGAAGCTTGCCGCGCCCGTGGAATTCCACACACTTGCACAAATTCTATCATTAACTTGTACGACACAACAACTTGTTTTGATTTTACGTCGTGTGTATCTTTCTTTTTTTCAATATAATGTCCTCTTACTCAGTGAGTTTTGGTTGTGTGAATAAGCCTCCGAATTCGGAGCGCCCTTCGTGAAAATCACGATTGGCCACAAAAAGCCTCCGAATTCGAAGCGCCCAGCGTGAATGACGTTTGGGCTGAATAAGTCTCCGAATTCGGAGCGCCCTTTCGCGAATGACATTTGGCCAACACAAATAAGCCTCCGAATTCGAAGCGCCCTTCGTAGAAATGACGATTGGCCACAAAAAGCCTCTGAATTCGGAGCACCCAACATGAATGACGTTTAGGTCGAATAAGTCTCCGAATTCGGAGCGCCCTTTCGCGAATGACGTTTAGGCCAACACAGATAAGCCTCCGAATTCAGAGCGCCCTTCGTGAAAATCACGATTGGCCACAAAAAGCCTCCGAATTGGAAGCGCCCAACGTGAATGACGTTTGGGCAGAATAAGTCTCCGAATTCGGAGCGCCCTTTCACGAATAGCGTTTGGGCCAACACAAATAACCCTCCGAATTCGGAGCGCCCTTCGTGGAAATCACAATTGGTACAAAAGCCTCCGACCAAGCGCCCATTGTGAAAACCACAGTGGGGCCGAATAATCCTCCGAATTCGGAGCACCCTTGGTGGAAAACACATTTGGGCCGAATAAGTCTCCGAATTCGGAGCGCCCAACGTAAATGACGTTTGGGCCGAATAAGTATCCGAATTCAGAGCGCCTTTTCGTGAATGAAACCACAAGGAAGCCTCCGAATTCGGCCTTCATGATTGACACATTTGAGCCGAATAATCCTCCGAATCCGGGGCTCCTTTCGTGGATATTGTGATCAACGTGTAGTAGTAGACAACTTAATCTACAAGCATTAATTATCCATATATTGAAAGAAGGAAAATAAGGAGATGAGTTGGAATTATAGAGCAACGATCGAAATGACATATTGACATCCAGAATGATACGTTTTATTCAATAGATCATAAGTACATGCGTTACATTTAAAAAAAAAAATATACGACAAAATTATTTGGCGCCTCCCTCATCATTAGTCTTCACGGCTTCGTAAGCCTCAAACGGAAAAGTATAGCTCTGATATAAGGGTAACACCGGATCCACGCCCGCTACTTGGAGTGCCTTGGTCCATCCATGCTTAAATCCGTGATTTTCGTATCGACAGACCTCCTCGGCTAGCTTTTCCTTAGTCTTATCTATTCTAATTTTTCGGCCGTCATGAAAGCCTTTTTCGTAGGACCTAGCCTTTACCGATTCAATTGCGAACATGCTGGTTGTATCTCGGTCGGCGATCGTGTGATCCAAAATTTGGCGATTTACTCGCTCCGCGACAATCGGATTCACTTGACTCGCCGAGTGAGTCTCAGAGGCACCAGTTCTCTTCAGCTCATTTTCGGCCTTCTCTACGTGGGCCAGCAAGCTCTAAATGTGAGTATCTTTTTGCTCTATCTCTCTTCGTACAGCACGTAAATGCACGTCGATTTTGTAGGAGGTGTACAGACCCTTTACTCCTCTATGAACGCCCTCCCGAAAAACTTCGTAATCAGCCCGGCCGACCATGGACTACTAAACCTCTAGTGGAAAAATCTGTTGCGTAAACTCAACTGCTACATTTGGGTCATGGATGATGGAATCCGCCTCCGTCATCGGTTTATTCCCAACAAACACCGAAAAACTCAACAGGCGCGGTGTCGCACTGGTTTTACCTCTTGAACGAAGGGAGTTACCTCATTGTTGTTTTCCCTTTCGGGGTGACCTACTTCGATGACGTGGGGATTGGTGTTTCTCACGCTCCCTCGACGTCCTACTCACCGTGCGTGTAGGCTTGCCACCCCAGTTCATCTCTACGTCCAGCCCTACGAGTGTCCTACTTTCCCCCCTACTGTTGAAAAATAGTCTTCTTGCCATCCACAATCCTCCACACTACTTTTTTCTTCTCCCAATTTGTTGGATTAGAATGCAACAATGGCACCCTTGCGCACGTAGCCCTCGCCCCATTTATTGATTATGGGAGCTACACTCCTGAGGCGATCTCATCAATGCTCGTATTCCATGAGCCATCGATATTCGGTGTTCCAGTTCATTAATTGGGGCAGAGACAGATTCGTTAATCTTAGTAGCCAAGGGTTCGCTAATCTAATCGGCCAAATCTCAAGGCCTTGCACCGATTAGATCATGTGCCCCAGCCATTCCATGCGCCACTGATATTCGGCGTTCCAGTTCATTCCTTAACTGGGGCAGGGGCAGATTCGTCAATCTTAGCGGCTAAGGATTCACTAATTTAATCAGCCAAATCTCAGGGCCTTGCGCCGATTGGATCATGGGCCCCAGCCATTCCATGAGCCACTGATATTCGGCGTTCCAGTTCATTCCTTAACTGGGGCAAGGGCAGATTCATTAATCTTAGCAGCTAAAGATTCGTTAATCTTAGTGATTGGATCACGTGCCCCAGACATTCCATGAGCCACCATTAACTGGGGCAAGGGCATGTTCATGAATTCATTCAGCTAAATTAAAAGACGGCTAACTTGCTAAATTGCAAAGATACACAGTTATCTAATCGGTAGCTATTTAGTGGAATGTTTAATTTACTCATCTCATGATCCTACATCCTATTGGATCGATAGCTAGCACGCACAATAGACAGTAGTCATTTTACCCAAAGTAGTGGAAAGCAAAAATCTTCATTAAATGACAAAGATTGAGTACAGATAGTAAAAAGCAAAGGAAATTTTCATTAATAAATTAAGTACAAATAGTGGTCATTTTATACATGAAAATTACCTTAAACTAATAGAAATCTACTAACGAAAATTTACAAGAACCACGTATGGAAGATGCCTAACAAAATTCAAAATGTCACCCTAGTCAATTTTCGAGGTCAGACTCCAGCGGCTCAACGTCCACTTGCTCGTATGAAATCGGCTAGGCCAATGTCACATTTATGGCAGTGAGGGCTTTGAGCTAGCCGTGTTTGAATCCCCGATTCTCGAATTTAGAGACTTCCTCCACATAGTTCTGCAAGACGGCATCCTTCCCAACTTGGAACGTTTTGGAAATCTCGGAGTCGACTATTTCCTTTGCCTTCTTCGATTCTTCCAAGTCGGCTTCCAGCTTGGTAATTACCTCCTTGGCCAACTTGAGTGCATCTTCGCTCGCGTTTGCCCTTTCCTCGGCGGCCAATCTGAGCAGGTCAGAACTCTTCGCCTTTTTTTCCTTGGCATCAGCTCTTGTGCGCTCATCTGCCACTCTCGCCGCCACGGACTCGGCTCTTTGAGAGGCCTCCACGACCTTGCTCTTCTTACTTTCAATTTTGGCTTTCAAAAATCCGATCTGCTCAATGGCATCATGTTGGCGGCGGCCGATCTCGGCTATCCTGCCCACCGTCTGCAAAACAAGGAGTTAGAGTTTAAAAGTAAAAGTAATAAATAATAATATTCGTTTATATGCACACAGGCAGAAAGCTGAAAATAAGGTTATGTCATGTACCAGTGGGGCCAATTGAGTGGCTAATGCTATTGACAGCAGATCTAGCTCCGTACGAAAAGTCGCCCTGTCAACCGGCAGGGAAATTGAGGAAGCCATACTCAAGGCCACTGCCGGATCTTTGAGAGCCGACACATCGGACGCAATTGACACATTCTTTATCCTTCGTTGGACGATAAACGGCACAACTGAGTCCGACTCCTCCAAACGCGTCCGTTTATCGGCGAGTGATTCCTCAGGGTCGGCTTCGCTCTCGGCGGGACGCTTCTCCCCTCTCTGATCGGCCTCTTGACTTGGCCGTTCGACTATCTGCTCCATCTCGGCCGTCTCAATTTGAGCCGTTTCCTCCACGATAATAGGTGGAGAAGACTCAATCGCCGCAGCAGGTTCAGAACGGATGGTCTCGGCCCTCATCCGGACGGCCATCCGTTCAGCGTTTTTTCTCCTTGCCAGCTGCGTAAATGATTCCCCCGCCATGTTCTCAGGATATGAGCTGGGGAGATCTCCTAAATCAGTAAAAATATCTTCAAAGGAGATGTCCTCTCGACCTGAAGTGGATGGAGGGTTGGATGGACTAAGGCTGGCTTCTTGAAAAGCCGAATTTAGAGCCTCGTCAACTTCTTCTTACCAAAGCGATCGACTCGGTGGTCGGTGACTTCTGGCCAGCTCGGTTCTTTGGCCTGCTCCAAATCAGAAGCTTCCAAACCAATCTGCCTAAGGCTTTTGAAGCTGGGGAAGATAAGAGTCGTGAGCTGCTGTTCGCCCTGTGGAGTCGGAATGTTGTCCACGGCCGAAAACGTTGTGTAAGTCGGCTCGTACCTCAGAAGTATATGGGCCGCTCTCCCTTGCTTCTGGAGGTTTAGACGGCCAAAGAACTGGAGTGCGGTTTTGATTTCCGCAAGCACAGCGTCGTCGGCCGAAACCAAAACTTTCTTCAAATCGTTGCCTACACAAATAAAACGATAAGTACGTAGAAATAAAGCCGAGTAAATACAAAACGGCCACCTGGTTCACGTCTCCGTTTAGGTATGGGATCTAGGCGATCTTCGCCTTCGCCGAATTCCCAGTTACCTCGGACAACGACCATGACATCATCAACTCACTTGCCAGAGTTGGCAAGCATAGTCACCAAGTGATGATTGGTGTCATTGGCCCTAAGAAAATAGCGCCCCTGCTGGCCAAAAGATTTGGCCAAGGCATAACAATGTTGAATAACAAGTATGCCAAGATTGATCCTAAGGCGTCAGTTCAACTCTATAATCCCCATTATGATTCAGAAAAAAATTACATTAGGTTGAGAGGGGATTAGACCCCAAGGGCGAAGAACGGCCCTAAGGAATGGGTGGAAGGGGAAACGGACTCCGCCCTCAGCAATTGATAGGAGAGGAAAGATGATTGTACTTTCATTAGCCCTCTCCATATCAAGGGTGCTGTCTGTCACGAGTGACAGATGGACATAGTCGAGGATGGAAAAATGGTGTCGAAAATTGAAAATTCGATTCGCAGAAAGGAGGTCTTTTAAATGTTTTGCCATCCTAGCTAGTCTAAGGAGTACGCTAAACTAAAAACAAACAAGGAAATGGGATTTGAAATGAAGCAGAAAAGAACTTACAAGAAGCAGATGAGACAATGAGAAACGGAAGGAGGTTGTAGAGGTCGCGAAATGGAGGAGGTATATTGAAAGGCAGACCAAGAGCTTTGAGTATTCAAAAAACATGCATTCGAAGGGACAATGAAGTTTTAAATCACAATAAATGAAAGAAGCGTTCGAAAGGGTGGGAAATTGTAATGATGACCGAAACGCGTGTGCGTTCTGGCACTAGCATTGGAATGAGGTTAATTGCCGAATTTTTGTTTTGACTTTTCAAGTTTGAAACCAAACACGCCAACTAAGTGTTGTTAGTGGGGTGTTTGAGGGGCAATTGTGGGAGCCAAATGTTAGGGGATGCAAAGAGGCCAAGTACACGTTTGGAAAATCAAGATATATATTATATTCGGCCCCGTCTTGCACCATCCAGAAGCTGAGCATCCTAATCGGCCATAGAACTAGTTGAGCGAGGAGCCGAGTGAGAATTGGTTTACGACAGGAGGAGCCGAGTGAACAATCACACGGTGGATTAAAAGTGGGCCCGACCCTAAGGCCCAAAAGCGGATATAAATAGAGAAACATCAGCCAAAGAGAGGTATGTGAGAGATAACCCTAAGAAACTTGAGACATAAGCAAACGTGAGACATATACTGACTTGTCCGTCGGAGTGCTAATTCCGGCACCCCCGACCGGAGTGTTAATTCCTTTTCAGGTGGCAATCAGAGGATCAAGAACGTCCTTCAGGATCGAAGAGTATTTCCAAACCACATCACCATAGTTATATTATCCCTAAAGAACCCAAGTTGCTTATGTGGAATTGATGAGTAGGAGTCTTTAGTAGTTTTGGTGAGTGTTATTTATTTATTCTAATAAAATTATGATGATTATAATTTTTTGAATAAATTACAAATATACTTTTAAGTTTTGCTTAAAATATGATTTGCTTCCTATGATTTTAGAAATTACATTTTATTTCTTAAAATTTCTAATATCATAATAAATTGTCTCTTTTATTAATAAATCATCAAGTTAATTAATAGTTTTTTTTATTGATATTAGAAATTTATTTCAATTAATAATTCAAATAATTTTATTATTGTATAGGAGAACAATTAAGAATTTCATTTTTCATTAATTACATTAAATAAATTTTTTGACAATGAGATATTTGTAATTTTTCAAATCACGAGGGTAATCAGATTTTAAATAAGTTTCAAAGGGTGCATTTGTAATTTACCCTAATTTTTTGCCACATTTATATAATTTGTTATTATTAAATTAATTTAATAAATCTCGTTACTTATATTTTTTTTTATAATTGTGATTACTTATAGGGGAATTTTTAGTAAGGTCTCTGATATTAAGATTTTATAAAATAAAGGACATACAATATTTTCATTATAATTAAGGTCTCTCAATATTTTTACAGAGAAAATTCGATTCAGAAAAATTTTGTTCTATTTAGAGAAATTTCAATATGTCAATTTTCATAGAGAAATTTTAAAATTTTTCTGTGATCATACTAGAGAGATTTCGAAATTTTTCTGAGTCGGAGCCGGAATTTCTCTGAATAAGGTGAAATTTCCCTGAGTTAATTTTTTTTTTTTGAAAATATTGAGAGACCTTAGCTAATAAAAAAATATCTTAAATCTATTTTATTACACATAATTAAAGAGGGATGTTTTACTAATTTTCCAAACTTATCATCGAAATATTTTATGACTACTTTTCCCGTCCATGTTTGTTATAGTGGATTCTAATATTTTTTTAAGATAAAAATGCTATGCATGGAGAATTTTTTTTATTAATTTTTTTAATAATTGGAGCTAATGGCAATATGTCCCATACATGTTTATTAAATGTAAATCTCACTAATTTCATTGATAAAAATATTTGATAAGAAATTTATTTATGTATAAAATTATTTTTTAAATGTGATAAATTTTACATATTTACATATGATATGTATTGTGTGAATACATATAAAAGATAAAATAAAGAGGGCAGTTATATATTATCTAAAGTTTCACCAAAGCTTTTAATTTTTATGTACCTTTTCGGATTTCGTCATTTTTAAATATGACAGGCTCATATATATACATATATACACGTGACATTTACAGTACAAATACATCCATGATAGTGATAAACTCGAGAGAATTATTTGAGTCTACAAGTTCTTCCGATTATTCGAATCGTATATTTTTTAACCCTATATATATATGTTTTTTATAAAAAAAAAATTATATTGATCTCATAGTCATAATATTTTTTTCTTATCGTATTTGTTTTTTAAAAAATAAACAATAACTGTGATTTTGAAAATAGACATCTACCATTTTTTTAATTTTAAAACAACGGGATAAAATGAAAATGTTATAATTGACATATCAATATAATTTTTTTTTATAAATGATATACATGAAAAACTCTATAAATTAAATGAATGATTTGAATCATCAAAACGAGACCCAAATAGACCCTAAGGGGCTGAACAATTCAAATGGTCTAATTTGGTCTTTATTTTCAGATTTGTGGCAGCATTAAAGATCAGATGAAGAGGAACTACACTCCACAACTGATTTGATGAACGAAAACTTCAATAACTATCCTTCTTGGCATAATCGTAGGTACGCTTGTATCTCAATGTTATTTTACCATTTAGATCATCATAATTAAAATGGACTAGTGGAGAAAAATGCATTTTTGTGCCATTGTTTGATTCTCAAGTTTTTTTTCGTTCCTGTTGTTATTGTAGCATTAATGAGATGTGCCAAAGTCATACTGTGGGTGTTTAGGAAGTTGTTTTTTTTGTAGGTTTTGTTAGTTGTAGGATATTATTGGAGAAATTTTTTTTTGTGTTTGGAAAAATAGTTGGGTTTTTTTTTAATGGTTGGATGTGATAGTTGTGAGAGAAAAAGTGAAATGATTATGGGATTTGATGTGATATTTTGTTTGGATTTATTTTTTTTAGTTTTGTAACTAATTTGTCTTTTAGTAAAAAAAAATAATAATAAAAACCAAAAAATTTGTTCCCAAACACCGCCAGTGGTTTCATGGTTCAATTATAATTTGTTATTCACAATGTTTATGATATATCTTGTCAAGTTATCACTGATAATTCTTTAATTGTATAATCCTTAGATTCTTTTGCAAAAATTGTTCTAGGAAAAATGTGTTGGAACTTTGAAATTAGTTCTAGCTTCGGTCCCGTTAGAAGCAGAATGTCTAGTGGTAGTATGCATCGTTATATAGAACATACAAAAAATTTTGTGGATTTTCTGCAACGTAGGGTTTTTTTTTTTTTTTGTGACATTTTAGTTAGAGACAAAATATTCAAATATCCACTTTAAAACATATGACTTATTGTTTATGTAATAAAAACATTCAGAATAGGTATAGTAGGATAGACTGGGTATAAGTTATCTTGTAATGTGATGCAAGGTTGATAAGATATTGATGGCATGCGATGTTATATAAAACATCCACTTTAAAACATATGACTTATTGTTTATGTAATAAAAACATTCAGAATAGGTATAGTAGGATAGACTGGGTATAAGTTATCTTGTAATGTGATGCAAGGTTGATAAGATATTGATGGCATGCGATGTTATATAAAACATCCACTTTAAAACGTGTAACTTGTATTGATGGTATATTGTGATGCAAGGTTGCAAAATGCTGTCTCCTTTCATGCACCTTGTGGAAGAGGGGAAAAAATATTCATTAGTTCTATTCCATGTATCAAAAATTGATAAGCACTTCATTATTTAAATGGTCATTAGCCTAACAGATTCCAAAAAGAAACAAATGGTGTTTATTTCAGATTAATCTTCAACGGCATTTTTCTGTTTGTAATACTGTTTAAACAGCTTTCTATGTTTGTAAATCTGGCTTGAGATGTTATATAAAATTGTAGCTTGATTAACCTTCAACTTTGCTTTGAAGTCAAATGATCAATTCTTATGCACATTAATATTATAGTGGAAACTGCATGATGGAACACCTGCTGCCTTTTGATATTCTATCTGTAAAACAAAGGATAACGCAGTGGGTAAAAAATTCAGATCATACCTTTAGGTGATAGAACCTGAAGTGAAAAATTTCGTGGGTAAATCATGTGCTTCTAAAAATGTGAACAACGAACACTCAGTAGTGGAGTGATACCACAATATGAGTATTATCCACACAAGTCACAGTGCAAAGGCTGGATCGTTCTCTTCATGGGAGAGAGTTAGAGAGAGAGAGTCTGGGAAAAAAAGTTATGGGTAAAAACCACATAACGTATCTGATATCAATATATTATTTAAATATATAATCAGATATATAACCATATATATCAATCTATCCATATCAGTTAATATGATAGATATAGATATCATGAGTGGTTATCCAAATAAGTTTTGAATTCAAATTCAAACTTACATGGATAAGGTTCAAAAGGTTTATGGCTCATGCCAAATGGGCGTCCAATTTCTAACATCTCCCACTCGCACATGAGTTGGCATGACACATCCACATCTCTATCTTAATCTCCCAAAATATTAAACAATCACATACTAGCCAATGAACCATGCGACCGCTGAGAAACACCTGTATGTGGGAGCTCTATACTAGAAACTCAAAATGAGCCAGCATAGAGACATCAACCCAAAAAATAGAAATAGTGTCTCATATACCCCAGACCCATCTAATTACACTGGTAAAAAAAAAAAAAAAAAACATCTCTAATCCCTCAAAAAGAGCATGTTTGACCCTCTCAATTCTTGCAATATATTCATACTCAATCCGCCTCTCATACAGAGCGATGTGAGTTGCCAACAATAACTATACAACAGTGGTGTGATACTAGATGATCTTCCCTTTGCCCTCATGTCATTTAGTTTAGGATTGACCGCTTTCCCAGTGATGTCCCTTAAGGCCGAATCATACATGACCGCAGGCAACATACCAAAGTAGCAGAATATCAACCCCTTACCTTATGACATAGTCAAAAGTCACAAAAGGGTACATAAATGAAAGTCATATCAATAATGACACGTAAGACTCACACGGTGAGGAAACAGGGACCCATTCTCTCACTTCATTACTCGGTCGCCAAACACATATAGTATGAATACATATTACGGTGGAGTAACTCTTCCAAAAGAGTGACATCATACTCGATACACCATACAGATTTTAGTCTAGTCGCTTTCTAGCGCCTAACCCGAATTCTCTGTTTGCTCGCCTTCCAAGCGTCAAATGAGATCTCGCATATGGCTAATCATAACAGGCACAACATGGAAAGTGGGTACTAACATCCATGTTTGGTCCTTAACATGACCTCATCTTGGTTGTAACCAAGGCGACATACATAGTGGATAATTTAAGCCTCTCTTGGCTCCAAATAAAAATAAACCACTAGTCTCATCCTTGCTCGCTCCCAAGCGCCAAGGGCGATTGCTCGTGTGAGTGAGCCAATCTTGCCTGTTGACATCATCATCTGCTAATCATTATGACATAAACCATAATAGTGTCAACATCCCACCATCTCACAACAAATAAGTGATCGAATTTAAAAAAACATTACCACAGCTTGTGCAATTCTAGATTCCAAACATAAGCCTTATCAGCATCTTTTGCGATAAGTATATACAACGGAATCCACCATGTGCACCTCACATGAAGTGATTCACGATCACTACCTCTTGTGCAATAACCTCTCTAAAAATATTTTGGTGACCAATTTGCGTTCATTCTGGATGCGCGCAACTAGCGCAGAGAATCTTACAAGGAGCAAATTAATATACTACTAGTAAAGCATTCTATCTACAGTCTAATGAGCAAGGCCAATGTCTAAACAACTCAGTTGACCATTTACCAAAGATAACACTTATCATGCCGAATACGTCCACATAGCGTACTTCAGGCTCCCACAATAAAAAAGATCAAGGAATATAGGTCATCTGTTTCTCCCAAAGACAATCCGAGGATTCACTCAATAGCTAAGGCTCTGGCTTTTACCGATAAGTAAGTTAATGGGTTTGCAATTTTGCATCTAGAATCATTCTAGGACATTCCTTATGTAAGTCATCAAAGACAAATCGGGAATTCTCCCAAAACAATCCCTTAGGATCGTATATCCGAGCATATAAATTACATCACCCATGTCCATCATATCTAAAACAGAGGACCGACCACCCTAGGTGGCAACAACCTTATAAATTCCTGGCTCATAATGACTAAGTAAGGAAAAACTTCTTTTGGACCAATGATCATACCTCTGCGGTCTTCATCGATCATCGTTGGCCTATCATGGCTCGATGAAATCTAAAAACCACTATTTGGATAACTGTTTTAGGTTGTAAAAGATTTATTGGAACTAGCAACCTTTTTGCGCTCCCAAATTTTCACCATAAAAGCAGATGGTAAATCCCTACGGATCTACTTATTCAATTCTTCAATGAGAAGTTGGGTCACAACGTCCAAAAATCAATGTTCCAAACTTATGTCAATCATAGCCTAAGTTGAAATAACCTCACTCCCCAGGAGGAAGTCTTCTCATGGTCTACACTTTTCTCAATGGTGCGACTTTTCGGTATCTAGCGAGCCTTATGCTTCAACAACGACTATCCAAATCACGCATGATTTTAGAATAGTTTCGCGTCATAATGGAAAGTCAACCAAATTATAGAAATGGTTAATCCTCAAAAACTTTGTCTTAAACTGCGCAACATTAATCCACTTTCTAAAAATAGGGGACTAGAGCCTTTGTCATTATCCTAGGCTCTTTATCATCTTGCGGAGCAATCATGAATGTTTCCCTCTTAATCACCCAGTGATGACGTGGAAAAATTTCACAATCGTTACCACGCAACTAAGAATGTAGAGTATTCTTCTTTAATGGAGTAATCCACTAGTAGGCACATCACTCCCACTGTCCCTAGGATATTGGAAATTTCTCTCCATTCTCAATTAGGCTATATAAAGCGCTATGCTTAGAATTCTTTATCTTATAGAAGTTTCAAAACTCTATTCACGTCACATTTACTAAGAAAACTTTATGTGACTTAGTTACACTACCATAAAGCTGCTTACCTATATGCACATGACCCGAAGGGTTTATATGACAGCATAGAATAATGCACCACATGACCCTATGTGTTTACAAGACAACATATAATAATGCGCTATGGAACCCTAGGTCTTAACTTCGTAACCTTATGAGAGATAAAATAAAGATAAGCTGCTTAACGGTTACAGATCGCCCATAGATGGCTCTCCACTAACCCATTACTCAAATGGAGTGTAAAATCTGATATGGAGGGCACTTACATAGAGATATAGGCAACAAACTAGTGCAATTCCCAATTGGGAAACATTTTGCACCATCATCCACCTAACATTAACAATACTTAATTCCTTATCTCTACTACACCATTGTGTTGTTGAGTACTAGGAATAATCAATTTTCTAAACATCCATTTCTCTTCACAGAGTTTTCTAAAATAACTCAAATAGATACTCGCCACCTTGGTCAAAACTAAAAGCACGAAAGTTGTTATCTAATTGATCTCAACCTCATATGTACAATGTCAAAAATCATTTCAAAACTTTTTGACTTATGGGAGATCAAATAGTCTTGACTAAGATGTGTATCATAATCTATAAATGTGTCGAGATTGAGGCTTAGCTATCATACCCTCACACATATCTAGTCACAAATATCATAGTGGACTAAATGTGCCAATACAAATGACCTTCTACGGCTTTCTTACTTACTTGTGTGCAACCATTGCGAACAAAGTTACACATTCATATAAGAGCAAAATGTCACAAGCGAGTGGGCCCAAGAGGGCCTACTCAAATCATTCATGTCATCTTCTCATTAATGTGATTAAGTATAATAAAGCATCGGTTTATGTCCAATGTCATAAACTAATTCCAATCATTCTAATGTGTGAGTTCTCGAAGACAAGTTTAAAGGTATAGGCCCAACTAGGTAATGACTCATGACTACTTCATGTTCACTAGGTCATAAAAGGATGTCATGGAGATATCAAGTGCGCCTAAGCCACAAATTTAACTAGTAAGTGCTAATCCCCTGCACCTTCAAGTCAATTTTATTCTCTATACACTTTACTGCATCTAGTTGAAAGATGACGATACTTCTCTTACCATCTACGTTTCTCACTTCATAGTTACTTGCAATTAATTCTACTATCCACAAGAAGGAGAGAATAAGTTATCAATCTATGACAGCTCCCGAAGTAACTTAAGCACGAATTAGGCTAAAGAGTCTAATTCAACACAATGCTCTCACGCGCCATGCGCCAAATTCTTAAAGTCATAACAACTTTGTCGGCCTTGACCTTTTCATTACTATGCTGCAACGTTTGCGCTTAGTGGTAAACGTTATTAAAAAATATTAGCCTAGCTAAGGAACCATACAAAGAAGCACCTCATCATGTCTCACACTTAACTGGGGAAACAGTAAGTGTCCAGACTTTAGAGAAGTTGGCAATGCTAATAGATTTTTTAGCCACTTGGCGCTAATCTTTTCATTTAGTGTTAATAGATTTTGCTGCTACTAAGCGCTAATCTTTTAACTTCAAGTGATACTTCAATGCACACTATTATAGTCCATGAAATTTTGCTCTATCCACTCCCAACAGTTGGATAGAGAGCAAAACACTGCTCATACTGGCTACTCATCTTACACCTAATGACTAATTCATTTAAGCTCGCATTTCTTCTTGAATGTTACTTCATCCAATGATGCAACATCATTACAAGTCAAATTACAAAGTCAATACGTATAGCTCAATAGTCAAGATCATATACAGATCTATTGAGGGCTTACTAATTTCACAACTCCAAAACTCGCCAATCAAAACTACATAGCGTGCCGCTAATCATAGCGCTGTAGACACCCCATTTTTGACCGTCTTCAAGACTCGGTTGTGCTTATAGGTACATCCAGCCACAAGTTCAATTGCTCGTCGGGTATTCGACTTTCGCGGCAGAACGTCACAGGTTTGAGCTTTCCAAACCCTGTATCCTTTCTGTCCCATTCTTGGACCATGACTTGGTCCTTTCAGAATGTGTTTCTTGGTGCACTGCCGGCCACCTTTTGGCCCTGCAGGCCTTCACTTTGTTGCTGCCGGCCATTGATTGAGCCTACCGGCCATCAATGAGCCACTGCCGGCAATCACTGACGGCTGGCAAAACCCCTGTCTCAGTAGGTTTCACTCCAGATCTTTTGAGCCAGCTGGAATCCTTTCATCTCCCTTCCATACACGTGTATGGAGGGATGAAGCTCTTGCCAAGCTTCTTGAAGAAGCTTTGCATTGTTTTCCCTCTATATAAGGGGAGAGCCTCTCTCCTTAAGGGAGGTTCAGCCATTTTAGAAGAGATATAGCTCTCTCTCTCTATCTCTCTCTTTCTATATTTCTTACTCTCTCTCTATATTGTTGTGGTTTAGTCCATTTTTCTTGCACTTTTACACTACAACACATAGAGATACACCACCACCATTGGACTGAGGTTCTTGGGAAGGTTACTTGAGCTCTGAAAGTGAGTTTTTGACCCCTGATGTTGCTGGTTTCGAAGTTGGTCTTCATGGGTGAGCTTCTTTCCCTTTTTAGCACTTTCTTGTACTTCATTTTGGCCATACTTTCATATTGTTTTATGCCTTGCTTCCAACTGAAAAAGTCTTTTTTTTAAGTGCTTTTGAAGTTTGTTTAAGGTCTTTTTGGTGTTAGGGGTGTACAACCCTCTTGTGTGCTTTGTTTAGCCTTGTTTTGAGCTATGCTTTAAGGCCTTCGAGCTAGCTTTGGTTTGGCCTTCTAGCCACTGAAATCTAGTGGATTTTCAGTGGTAGACATGTGGTTTTGAGACCTCAAATCAGAAGGGGTGACCCCCGCTCTTTTGGTTTTTTGTTTGCTTGCATTTTTGGCCTTCCAAAGGAGCATGCCTCTCTGTACTTTTGAGGCTTAGTTCAGGCCCTTTTTTGTAACTTTTAGGACCTGCCTTGGCTCTTTCCATGGCTGGTTTGGTCACCTTTTGCATGCATCTTGTATGTGTAGTGTAATCCCATTTGTAGCTCATCAAAGTAGCATGTTTGCCTAGCTTGTGTTGAGTCCATTTCAGTAGGTTTTTGGTGATGTTTTACCATGCCTTAGATCTGTTTTGGGTTGGTTTTGTCACTCCATGCATGTATAATACACTTGTAGTGTAAATCTCATAAACTAGCTTTATATGCTTCTTGCTTTAGCATGTTATCCTAACTTGTGTTGAGTCCATTTCAGCATGTTTTTGGTGATGCTTTGCCATGTCATGACTCTGTCCATAGCTGGCTTGGTAATCCTTTGCATGCTCCATATACTTGTAGAACAAATCTTACTTACTAGCTTTATGTGCATGATGTTTTGACTCATCATCCTAGCATATTTTGGCTTTGCTCCAGCATGATTTTATTCTTATTTTGGGATGTTGTAGGAGTGTTTTGGGCTGCCATGGCCATATCACTTGTGTTTTGTATAGTTATAGTGTAAATGCTTAGGCTAGCCTTGGGTTTTGAGGCCCCTACCATGCCATACATATGATGTTTGCATGCTTTGCCATCATTCTAAATGTTATTTTAGTCCATGAAATGTAGTCATACACTTGCATTTGACATGCCTTTAATGCCTTGAAGGCTTGGCTCTTTATGCCTCAAGAATGAACTTTTGTGCATGCCATTAAGCCTAAGCCTTTGGCTCATCATATCAGTGCATTTTTGGTCTTGTTATACCATGATGTAACTCTGTTTTATGTTGTCCAAGTCATGCCATGTTTGGTTTCAATAGGTGTAGTGCATTGCCTCTTTTGTCGCCTTGCAAGCTCCATGTTTTTGGCATTGTGTTCTAGCCTGTGTTGGCTAGCTTCGAGTTTGTTTTTGGTCTTGTTTGGACCTGCCTTGGGACTATTTTAGGTTCCTTTAGCCCTTTGGGGCTAGCTTTATATGGCCATGGCTTAAGTCCCTTTGCTAGTTCTTAGCTTTTGAGCTTCATGCATGCTATGCTTGTGTTATGTGTGTGATTTGGCATCATTCCTAACATCATTTCAGAGCATGTAGTATTGTCATACTTGCATGTTTTTCACTCCTCAAGTGTGCTGAAGAGTTGCATTTTTATGCCTTAATTCTTGGGGCCATTGGCATGCATGCTTGTCTAGCATTTTGTGTTATCATTTCAACACATAATGGCCACTGATTTGGGCATCACTGAGGTCTACCCATTTTGGTTTAAGTCCATCCTTGCATGTTGTTGCATGCTTGTCTTGCATATTGTTGTATGCTTGCTCCATCTTTGCATGTTGTCGCATGCTAGTTCCATTACATGTTGTTGCATGTTTATTACATTGCATTTTGGATGATTGCATGTTCAAGTTAGCATTGTGTATGCCATCCTTGCATTGCATTGTTGTTTGGATTAAGTGTTAATTTGAGCACGAGAAACGAGGGACGTTTCATACTTCAAGTGATGAAACGTGTCTCAATTCTCGGTCGCCGACGCTCTTGATTATCCATGATAGAGTTCTAGGCTTTATGTGTTTATTTGTGCATTCATTTCATATTTATTTGCACAAGTTGGATTTTTGGCCATCATGCATCGGGATGCGTGATTGATGGTCTTGGATCCAACTATGCCTCTCCCTCTATGTTTTGAGGTGATATGGGGTGGCATAGTGCATACATACCCTTGGGAGACTCTCCATTTTCTTTATTTTGTGTTCTGTTGCAGCTTGGTGTCCCAGTACATCAGTGGCCGGCAGTGCCTTGCAGATGGCCGGCAGTCCCTCATTCTTGGCCGGCAGTGCCCACTCTTGGTCGGCAGGATGGTCGGCAGTGGCTCCCCATGGCCAGCAGGCCACTGATACACTCCCCAGTAATGTTTTGTTTTGGTAAGATTCAGCAGGAAGTTCTTGAAGACACCCTGTAGACAGAGCCTGTAAAGAGCAACCGGAGAGTTTTTTGGGACGGCAACCGAGCATGCATCCTTCCTTCTTCAAGGCAGAGCTGAGGCGGCCTAGCAATCTCATTTTAGTGCTTACTTGTTAGTTAGCTTTAATTTGTGAATTAATTGGTTAATTTGTTAATTAATTAAGCGTTGTAATAATTAGTTGTAACTAGTTATTCATTCGGTTATGTAATAATTAATTAGCTTGTTAGTTAGTTAGTTAGTTAGTTGGCATGTATTATTTATTCGGACCCTCCCTCGAAAGGACGAATTTTGTAATAAGTGTGCGTGCGTGTGTGCATGTCTTCCAACCTCCATTTCTTTCTCCCTTTTACTTATCTGCTTTCAGTGGTTAGTTTTAGGGCATGTTTCAATTAGCATACTTATGCTTTGCATGTTTGCATCCATTCATCTGTCTAGTATCCTTATGCTCGCATGTTTGCATCATTCATCTACATTGCATGCACCGGGCTCGGTTCATCATACTAACTGCATCGTATTTTAATTCCAAGTTGAATACATGTATTAATTATCGCATCTCATATGTCATCTTAGAATAGTCGAGCCTATTTCTTGTTGCATTTTGCATGTGTTGCATTAGCCATCTTAACATGAACTAGGATCATGCATTGATTTCTAACTAGTTCTTTGTTTTGGCTCGGAGTACACTGTGAGTGTTTATGCTTTAGCATACTGTATGTGTTATTGATTACCATGAAAGCATGCTTGTCATGAGACTAACTGCTTATTTGTTATAACTGCCTGAATGCCTGTGGGTGAAGGTTGGATTGCTTGAGTTGGAACAATTCATCAAATCCACATTTTAGCCTCCTTACGAGTAGCAAACTTCAAACCATTTTCCAAACAAACGGATATGCAATGCTTTGTTCCAAATTAGGCGATCTAGTCTATACTTGTTTGCTGTGCGCGTCACATAGTAATTCTAGCTAATTAACCGGAATAAGAACGCATGTGTTTTCAAAAACAAGATATCATGTTTAGTAGTGGCCGATCTTTGATCGGGTGAGCGGGGGTGCTCATAGCTGACCTTCCCCAATCGTACCCAAGTTCCCGAGCCGAGGCAACTTTGGTGATGACGGACACGTGGCCTTAGGCAACGAGTCAGGGTTTCCTAAATTCCCCAAAAATAAAATATTTAGGTGGCGACTCTATATCTGGCAAAGCAGTCCATGTTTGGCACTTCTTTACAAAAATCAATTTTCCAAAACGATTTGTCGGATTTGGACTTTTTTGTGATTTATCAATCTCACATCGCACATTGTGAGATCAGATTAAGAACCGTGACATTTGAGTCCAAACTGTAGCATGAGGCCCCCGAGGGCGCGTCTACAGTTTCTGGCGACTTCGCTGGGGATTTAGAGAGCTTGACTCGAACTCGTAATATCTTGTTTTGTCCACACTTATGTGTTTCTTTGCATTGCATTTGCATTGGTGCACTTAGGACACTGTGTTTGCCGTATGCTATTCCTGAACGGTTTGCCGGAGGCTTGCTTTGAGAAGCGTTCCATAAGGCTGACCGATTGTGGGCTCTGCCACGACAGGAACACAAACCTCAATTTTTACTGGGGCACCCTTTTTGACCATTCGACCTAGTGCATATCGGAATCCATAGTGACTATTCCAAACTAGGACAGGTTGCTTACTCGATTTTAGGTTGTTTAAAACCGCTATATGCGTAGTGAAACCCTAGCTCCTGACAAAGTAGGACAGGGAAACCCTACCCCAACATAGGGGTGTTTTGGCTCTTATTTGCATGATATTTGCTGTTAGAGTGTGTCTCTACAGGGTTGCACGTATCAATTTGCAAGTTCTGTATCACCACTATGGCATTAATATTTTGAGAATCGATTATATCTGGGTATCGATTCAGCTTTTGGGGCGAATTTGGGGAAACGATGATCGCTGGTCGAATCTGCTTATTCAGCTATACTTATGTCTATTCTGGTGAAATTGGGCTGAGATGTTACCTGTTTTCTCTTTAGGTTCAGAGCAACTAGTATTCTCCTTCGTTGAGGCAAGGCAGAAAAGGTCCAGTCAAGACTCACTGATTCATCAAATCCGTCAGTCACCAGTTACACCATCTCTGTCCAGTTCAGTAGACTTATGACGACCTAGAATTTAGAGGAAATTATGGTTATGGCAGCCGCACTAAACCAAGGAATCATCTTGCAGGGTGAGACCGACGTTGAAGTACCACACCCGCCCAGGTCGCCTGCCACACATCCGATCTGGGAACCCTAGTTATTTCAAACCTGTGAGCCCACCACCTTTGAGCTGATGGGAATGATTGGCGACCTTCAAAGATCTATGGCTGATCTTGTCTACGGAATTTCGGATTCGCCACCAACCATATCGTATACTGGGAACTTCATGCCGCAGGAGCCCCCGCTACTGGGGCGAATTGTAATCGAGCTCAGGTAACCTGAAGCTGTCTTAAGCTCCGGCAATGACATGTCGACGACAACGGGGCTTCGCACTGAAGTAGCAACCCAAACCTTCCACCAAGCTGAGGCTAGTGGAAAGAACAAGGTGAAGGTGGACACTGACCCAAATGAACAACTCCAGCAGGCTGTTGAGGCTCTGAAAGCCGGAGGGTTGAATAAGCATCAAGTACTCGCAGTTGTGGCTAAGACTGTGGATGACACTTTCCCTACTCAGACCGAGGGTAGTTCAAGCCAGGGGGAAAATCGGGATAGGAACCGTCGTACCAGAACCGTTCCTTCCAATCCTAACCTTGCACCTGGAAAAGATCAGAAAGCCAAGGCAGCACCTGCCGATCCCTTTGCTAGTGCATCCAGCAAAAGTCCGCAAGCCTCGAAGCATCTACCCCGAGGTCGCAGGGTATTCCATGCCCTCTGTATGTCTTTGTCTAAGGCGCTTCAGATCCTTGCTGAAAAAGGGCATCTCAAACCCCTCGAGCCTCGGCCTCTCCCTAGTCATGTTCCAGCTGGTCATGACGCTACCTAGTACTGTGCGTACCATCAACAAACTGGTCATACCACTGACAATTGCTTTCGTCTTCGCCACGAGGTACAGGATCTGTTTGACGACGAGGTTGTCCTCCCACCAAGCTCAGCAAAGTCTATCGACACTGGATCAGTGAACTTGGGGGATAATGTGATGTGATCAGAGGATGAACCACCTGTGGGCGGCGCTTAGTTTACTCTAGCTATGGCGTATGGCACGCACTATTTTGAGCATTTGCGAATGCTGGTTCTTTCACGTTCTGGCTGGGGTGTTGAGTCAGTTCTGTTGTGTTGTTTTAAGTCTATCTCTTTGTTTTGAGTTAGTCTTTTTGTAATGAGTCAGTTGGGTCTGTCTTGTTGTGTCGAGTCAGTCCTGTTGTATAGGAGTCGGGTGATCCTAGGAGTGTTACCTCGGACATCACTCTCTTGTTTTGTGTTTGTCTTTTGCACTCACTCTTTTGAGTCTGTTTCTGTGGTGGAGCCAGTTGAGCCAGAAGATTTGAATGAAACAGCAATGGTTTTTCATGCTTTTGAGTTTGTTTTTATCTTGAACCTGTTGTGCTAGCAGATGCGAACGAAACAGCAGTGCTTTTCACCTGCTCTTCTGTGCTTTGGAATTATTGCATTGACCTAAGTTTTTCAAAACTTTTTGAACACTGTGATGAAAACAAATAGGGAGGAATTCCTCGGGTTTTGTGAAATTTGATCAATTGAGAGAAAAAGAGGCGTGCTAAGCCCTTAATGAATGAGATCATGTTTGTTAATATGAGTACTGAGAAGGATCCTGGCTTGATCTAGATTGGTTCTACATTATCTTCAGCGTTGGCGACTAGTCGCTTTCTTAAAAGATTTCAAAAAATATTTTGCGCGGTCCTGCGAAGACCTGTGTGGAATCGCTCTTGAGATTGTGCAGCCTAGGATCGCTCTCAGCCTCGAGACTTGACCCCTTGCTTTCAAACCTTGAACTTGGATTCAGAATATTTAATGGTCAACCACAAAGGAGGCCCGTCAAGCCAGATTCGAAGCAGCCCACGAACTAGGGGCAAGAAAGTCATATCAAGAAGGTCAGACGTCATTAAAAGAAGCTTGCAAAGCTAGATTAGAAACACCCCTCGAACTAGGGGCACAAAATGTCAGATGCGCTCGAAGAGTCAAAAATGGGACACTTCTCAAGTCATTGAAGGTCGGCAAGAATGCCAAATCCCAGAAGGAAGGAAAGAGGAAAGTTTATCGTTGAAGGACAACTGAGTTCCTATCCACAACATTAAGGGCAAATTTAGCCCCCTTTGGATGGACTCCTACATCATCAGCGAACAACAGCCACTCTCCTGGATTCAGATGACTTCAGGATCTCAAAACCATTAGACATGGACAAAGCTACACTTTTACCCTTGAGAGGCTCGCTGGGCTGAAAACCCGGTAGGGCAACCCAAACAAAAGTTAGAGCAAAAGAAAAAGAACAAAAAGAACAAAAAAAGAAAAAATGCAAACAATGCAAAAAGAAAAGAAATGAAAAGAAGAAATGAAACGAAAAAAAGAAAAGAATGAAAAGAAAAGAAAAACAAAGCTCGCAAGGTTGAAAACCCGAAAGGGCAGCCTTGGCAAAAGTCAGAGCGCAAAAGGAGAGGTTAATACCCGAGTGTACCTTAACCCGAACTACGTAAGGCTTGATTCCCATGTTTGGGATACATAGGCAACTTCATTCTGAAGTCCAGCCATAAACACTTCCAAATTGACTATGTCCATGTAATGGTTCTGATCATCTTTGTCTTCGCTGTATCTGGGAGTTCGGTTGTGACCTTTATTATGAGAACTGGTTACAGTGTGCTGCGGTACTATTCAAACAAGGGGCAACTTTCTGTTGCCGTTCAGTGTGCTGCGGTGCTATTCAAACAAAGGGCAACTTTCCGTTGCCGTGCAGTGCCATTTACACAAGGGGCAATTTTCCATTGTTTTGGATCTGAGGTTGTGCCTCTCAAGAGTAGGTTCTGTGCTCGTTGAGCAGTGGTCGTTTGCAAAAATAGTTTTTGAGAATTTTTACTGAGGTTGACTAATTCTCTCAAAAATTATCCCATTTTTCCAAAACCGAACCATTTCTTGGACCCAAAAAAGGAAAATTTTTAGTGCTTATAGCCTAACTTGCATGATTTCAAATAAAAAAGTTGAACAAGTATGTTAATCTAACTCTCATATTGGTCAAAATTGTTTTAGTAGAAAGCCAAAACAAAAAATGGTTAAAATGATGAACTAGGGGCACAGTTGAGTCAGGTGTTCTGTCTTTTCCCCATTGTCAACATACTTGCCAGAAAGGGCACTCTACTTACCAGAAAAGGGCACCTCTCATCCTCCGAGCAGCGAGGTATCAAGCCAAGTGCGAAGCACAAATGGGAATGGATTAAGATATTCCACTCCCTTGTCTGGGCACATCTAATTACGTCCAAACTCCCCAGTAGAGCATCATCGATCGATGTCAGCTGCAGATTGGCTACACACCCAGTTGTAGCGCAACCCCTCTGTGGAAAAGTTCATTGTTGTGAGCAGAAGAATGAGAATCTAGCAGAATGCTAGGGGCACGAGCCCTCAACTTTCTGTTTATCCATCAACCACCCAGGAGAAGGATAAAAAATGAGAGATTGAAGAATAGAGAGATGTGTGTGGAGAAAAAAGTGAGAAAAGGGCTTTTGAGAAAAATAGAAATTGAGTGCCAGAGTGATGTGAGAATCATAAATGAGAAAGGGTGGGAAACAATACCCGAAGAAACTGGGCTCCCCACCAATCGAGAGGTCTCTCGCCTTTGGAACACTTCTGAGTGTTGTGTGTGTGTTTTTGTTTGTCTCGATTCTTGTTTTGAGTCGTTTCAAGTATCTATGTTTGTGTTTAGGTTGTTTTGCCTTTGCTTTCCTTTGTTGAGTCGTGGTGTGTTGTGGTCAGTCGTAGGCTCAATACCCAGTTGAGAACTCTTTCTCAATTTCAATTTCAAAAACAAATCGTTTTGTGCTCCAAGTGCTGTGCCATTCTTTATATTTGTGCAAAACAGGTTTCTTTCTTTCATAAACTGCAGGGTTCAACCCAGGTCATGTGAGAACAGTAGAACAGGACCTATCTGAAGCTATATGGGTTCCAGATTGCAAAGCAAAAGAAAAGAGGGAAAATCGGAGCATCTGAGTTTGTTTCAGATTCCGAGATTGTATTTCGGATATACCTCCTCAGGCCTTGTCAATGCTTTGAAGTATGAGTGTGCCTCTACTCCAAGCTCAAGCCTACTTCAAGCCAGAATGGCGATCAAAAGTGCTCTCCCTGAGTATCATTCCCTGCCAGAGGCATCTTGGCTATGCTTGCAATGAGTTCCTAGGAGATCAACTGTGACGTTGGAAATTAGAGTTCGAATGGTTGTTGCCTAGAACGCAAAGGTTCGGGATTTCTGAGACTAAAGTCTGGTTTAAATACCCAGGGGTGTATCCCTAGCTTGAAATCTGTATGGAAGCCCTATAGGTTGAGATAGCATGTATGCACCTCAATTCTGGATACTGAACCAACCTAGTCTGTCACTCTGTTGAAGAATAGGGAAAGTTGCGAATATGATCAGAAAGCTAAATGGCATTTGTGGTTTCTACATGCAGAAGTTACCCTCTGTCAGCATTTCAAGACCTTTGTACTGTGAGTTGAAAGTAAGAGTTCGAAGAACACAAAGGGAGATCCCCATCAAAGTAGAGCGGTTCATCGCCACTCACCCCATGAGGTGCTTTCTAAAGCGCCACTTTGTTTGCTTATTGCAGTCCCTAGACATCATGCTCTACATTGCTTGTAACATGTATCATATCATCACACATATTGCATAAATGCATCTTGTACTATACTTATTCTTGTTGTCGCATAGAATATACACGTTACATTGGATGTACGTCGTTGATCCTTTTGGATAGAGTATGTACATTGCATGGAGCACGTTTTGACCTTGCTTGCATAGAATGTGCACTTTTCACCCTGGCATGAAATGCGCATCCTAATGTTGCATGGAGCATATGTTTCTTTAACTTATATTTATTCGCTTTTACTTGCAATCATTACGCACTTCTTTAACTTGCACTGTTACGTATGTTTTACTTGTGCTGTTACGCATTTCTTTAACTTGCGTTGTTATGCACGTTTGACCACTTGTGCTGTTACGCACGTTTTACTTGCGCTGTTACACACTTCTTTAACTTGCGCTATTACGCACATTTTACTTGCGCTATTACGCACTTCTTTAACTTGCGTTGTTATGCATGTTTTACTTGCGCTGTTACGCACTTTTCACTTGCACTGCTATGCACCTCTTCACTTGCATTGTCACGCACTTTTCAACTTGCATCCATCACATCGAATATGCATTGAACATTGTGCACATAATTATTATGCACCCTTCCACCTGCATTGTCCTGCATTGTTATGCACTCTTCACATGCGTTGTTACGCACGTTACTCACATTGTTATGTACACATCTTTACTTGCGCTGTCACGCACGTTACTTGCATTGTCATGCACATTCCAATTGCATTGTTTGTGCTATTTTGCGCACCTTTCCTGCACCTGTTAGTGCATTGTTCGCGCTATTTTGCGCACCTTTCCTACACCCGTTAGTGCATTGTTTGCGCTATTTTGCGCACCTTTCCTACACCTGTTAGTGCATTGCTCGCACTATTTTGCGCATCATACTTTTCTATGCACCTTACCTGCATTGAGCATGCATTTTATCGAGCTATTTTGCGCATCACATTGTTTCAAGCATATCATTCGCGCTTTCTTGCGCATCGCACTGTTTTGTGCAGTTTACACTCACGTTTTCTTGCACATCGTATTGTTTTGTGCGGCTTTACACTCACGCTTTCTTGCGCATCGCATTGTTTTGTGCGGCTTTACACTCGCGCTTTCTTGCGCATCGCACTGTTTTGTGCGGTTTACACTCGCGCTTTCTTGCGCATCGCACTATCTTGTGCGTTTCATTATATGCTCTCATCTTGCATAGAAAATGCTTGTATCTTTTGCATTGCATTGTGTAGACACCCCATTTTTGACCGACCTTAAGACTCAGATGTCACCGATTGAGCACTTGGTGATGTTGCATATCGTGCTCGTTCAGAGGTTTCAGAGTCTCGGCTGCGAGCCTTGCCTCCGGACTTCCGAACTCTTTCGTGCCTTGCCTTGGTTTACGAACCATGCTCTGTTTTCTTTGTTTTCTCTTCCTGAAGGGAGGGAGAGGTCTCATAGATCATCTCTCAGTGGCCGTAGGCTACGTTTCGTGGTCGTAGGCCATTTTTCCCGTTTGGAGCCCGGTTTCCGATTTTTCGAAGTCGTTGGCCGTGTGCCTCGGTTCGGGACCGCTTAACCACCTCCGTTTGCTCCGGTTTTTGGCACATACCTTATTTGCTCCCTTTCGAGGGACACTGTGGCTCGAGAGACCAACTTCGTGGTTGAACGCCACCTCCGGTGCTTAACAATCAGTTTTCGGGGCCCCAGGCAGCGTATTTCGGCCCCCGAACCTTCGTTTTGCATCGGTTTGAGTTCATTTTTGGCAGGGACCTTATTTTCACTATTAGGAAGGTTGTAGAAGGGTGGGAGGCCAGTAATTGTTCTGACAACCAGTTTTATTCCTTCATCGCCCTCCGTCGCCCGTTTTTCTCATTAGAAAGCCAATGTTGACCACCTTAAGACCACTTTTTCTAGCCCTAAACCACATATTTGTGTTGTACACACCTGGGAGGCCACCAATATCATATGGCCGGCCAGTAATTGTGTTTGACCCTTTTGAACCCCTCCAAAAAATGGGCTTTTCTCTCTCCTGGTTCATTTTCTCTAGTTTTTGACCACATGGTTGTGTTGTGCACACATGGGAGGCCAGCTTTTTGGCTTGGCCGGCCACTAATCAGTCTTGACCCTTGGCCGACCGGCCATGGGGGGGCCGGTCGGCCACCTAAACCCTAAATAACCAGCCGGCCATGATCCTTGCACCCTGCTCCTTCCAACTATGACCTCATTTTCCCTCCAGATTCTGTATCCCAGGGGGGGAACTTTTGGAGGGGAAACTTAAATTTGAATCTCCCCCCCCCCTTTTCTCCACTCTTGTGTCTATATAGCCAGCCCCTCCCCTTCAGTTTTAAGGGTTAGAAAATCCTCTAGGAGCTTTGCATACATACATCCTCCATCTCTCTCTTTCAAAGCTTCAAAGTCCATTGTTCTTGGACTGTTTCTACACCACCTCATAGCACCACACCACCACCATCCTTTCCAACACTTTGAGGCTGTCTTTCAGATCTTAGGAGCACCTTTTCTCAGGCTAAGAGCTGCTGGTCCATTGGTCTTCAAGGGTAAGCCTCTTTTCCTTCTTTTTTGTTCCTATCTTGCTATATATTTTAGCTCTTTGTGGTTGCATTTTTGGGCTCCGACCCTAACTGAAAATAGTCATGTTTTGAGGTCTTTTTCATGTTTGATTAAGGGTCCTTCCATGTTTAAGGTCTCCAGCTACCACTTGCTTCTTTACCTTTCTTGTATGCCTCTTTCTTGCATAGTATTTTAGGCCTATTTGTGAACTGTTTTGAGCTTGGTTATAAACTGTAAAGTGGCTTTTTTTGAGCCCTTATTCAACATTGTTGAAGGGCTCTTCACTGTTTGAGGCTTCCTTTTGTCACTTTCCTCTTTATCCCTCTTTTGGCCTTATTTTTGCATGTTTTGTTAGCCCCTTGTGCTTGTATTTTTGGGCTCTGACCCAAACTGTAAATATTCATATTTTGACCCACCCTTCATGTTTGATTAAGGGTCTTTTTCTGTTTGAGTCTTCGTTTTTGCTCTTTGTGTTAAAGCTCTCTTTTATGCCTTACTTTGCATAGTATTTTAAGCTTGCTTGTGCACTGTTTTGGGCTTGGTCATAAACTATAAAATACCATGTTTTGGGCCCCTCTTCAACATTGTTGAGGGATCTTTTCCATTTAGGGCCAGCAGCTGTTACTTGCTTCTTTATCTCTCTTTCGAGGCCATTTTTGTATGTTAGCTTAGCCCTACTTGTGTTCACCTTTTGGCCTTGTTTAAAACTGAAAATATGCTTGTTTTGGGACTGTCTTGATTCTTTCTTCATACTTCATGTTCAAATAATGCATGCTTTGTATAGCTATAAGTCATTCCATGCGCCTAGTTTCGAGTTTCGAGTCTCATTTCATGCATCGGGTGCCATGTTTCCATGTTTCGGGGCTATTTTGCATCATATTTTAGCGCTGAAATTTGCATGCCAGTATGCCATATTCCATGCCTTGCCATGCTTTGTTAGAGTGGCATTTGGTGCCTTAGGGTCGGTCCTCGGCGTGCACGCATCTCGAGTGTCTCATTTTCATCTATTGGCCTCTTATGTGAGTGTGGCTGAGGTTCACTTGTGTTGGTGTAAGTCCATTATGCATTGTGCATGCCATTTCATTTCATAGCATTGTGTATGCTAGGTTGTATGTTAGCGCATTGTGTATGCCATGTTACCTCGTGCATCGTGTATGCCATTTCATAGCACTGTGCATGTTAGGTTGTATCTTAGTTTGCATTCATGCACGTCATGCATATTGCATTGTGTTTGGGATAGGAGTTAGCCTGAGCACGGGAAACGAGGGACGTTTCGTACTCCGAGTGACGGAACGTGTCTCAATTAACAGTCACCAACACTCCGAATTATCCATGATGGAGTTTAGGTATTGTTATGTTTATATGTGCATTCATTTCATATTAAGTTGTGCAATTCGACTCCTCATCCATCATGCATCGATATGCGTGATTGGTGGCACGAGGATCGAGGCATGCATACATATGTGAAAATACATTGCTATGCCCCTTTCCTGCTCTCTGTTGTAGCAAATCAAGAATCAGCAACCTTTCAGAGTTTGGTGCGCTTTCCAAGAACAATTGCAAAACAGAGGCTAATTGGGGCATCCTAGTGGATTTCCGCACAAGGCAGCCCAAACATACATCATTCATCAGAGTCGAGGCAGTCCCTGGCTTGCATGCCAATTTATAGCTTTCCTAGATTAATTTGTAAATTAATTAGGATTTTTGTACTTATTCAGACTATACTTATTTGGGACTATATATTATTCTTTCGGACCCTCCGAGCGAGGGCAATGTTGTAATAAGTGTGTGTGGGCGTGATGTATGTCTTCCAACCCCACGTCTTTCTTCCCTTTTATTTACTAGCTTATGATGGTTAGATTAGGACATGTTTCAATTAGCATACAGTATGATAGTATGTTTGCATTCATTCATCTGTTTTGCATGCACCGGGCTCGGCGCATCATACTAACTGCATTTGTATTTCAATTCTAAGTTGAATACATGATAGCTGTTGCATCTCATATGCCATGTTTAGAATAGCCGAGCCTGCTATAGTTGCATTTTTGCATGTGTTGCATTAGGCATTTCTGTGTATTTAGGATCATGCATGAATTTCTAATCGGTTTTCTGTTTTGGCTTGGAGTACTCGGTGAGTTTTTATGCTTTAGCATCCTTGCATGCGTGTGAGTGACTGCCATGATAGCATGCTTACCATGAGGCTATGTGCTTATGTGATATAACTGCTTGAATGCCTGTAGGTGAAGGTTGGGTTATTTGGATTGGAACAATGCATTGACTGTGAGTTTTAAGCCCACTAGATAGTGGCAAAACCATGTTTGCTAAGCCCACCTGAGGGTGGCAAAATCTGCATTTTAAGCCTACTTGCGGGTAGCAAACCATCTTTCAAAAACAAACATGAAATGTTTTGTTCCAATTCAGGCGACTCGGTCTATACTTGTATGCCGTGCGCATCACATAGTAAATCTAGGCTAATAATCGGAATAAGAACGCACAATGTTTTCAAAACTAGATATCATGGTTAGTAGAGGCCGATCTTTGATCGGGCGAACGGGGGTGCTCACGAAGTGACCTTCTCCAATCGTACCCAAGTTCCCGAGCCGAGGCAACTTTGGTGATGACGGACACGTGGCCTTAGGCAACGAGTCAGGGTTTCCTAAATTTTCCAAAATAAAATATTTAGGTGGCGACTCTGTATCTGGCAAAGCAGTCCATGTTTGGCACTTCTTTTCTAAAAATCTATTTTCTCAAAATGATTTGCCGGATTTGGACTCTTTGGTTTAGATTAAGAACCGTGACAAATCGAGTCCGAGCTGTAGCGAGGTCCCCCCGCGGGCTTGTCTACACATTGTTCTCACTGTATTACACACCTTACTTGCACTTGTTAGTACATTGCATCGCGTTATCTTGCGCACCTTACCTGCACTTGTTAGTACATTGCATCGCGCTTTCTTGTGCACCTTACCTGCACTTGTTAGTGCATTGCATCGCGCTTTCTTGCGCACCTTACCTGCACTTGTTAGTGCATTGCATTGTTCGCACTGTATTACACACCTTACCTGCACTTGTTAGTGCATTGCATTGTTCGCACTGTATTACACACCTTACCTGCACTTGTTAATGCATTGCATTGCGCTTTCTAGAGCACCTTACCTGCACTTGTTAGTGCATTGCATTGTTTGCACTGTATTACACACCTTACTTGCACTTGTTAGTGCATCGCATTGCTCACGCTATCTGGCGCACCCTCTGTCTTAGCACTGTTTTGTGCATCTTGTTAGCATTGTTTTGTGTTCATACCTTTTCTAGGTAGAAATGTGGCTTGGTCATGCGCCTTATTCACTCAATGACATTGCATTGCATTACATAAATCCTCAATTATCAAACCAGCTTCGCGAAGCGTATAAGTCCAATTATCAAAATATTCCTGCATATCATTTGCATCTTGCCTCTGAACTACGCTGGTTTGATTCCTTGCAATGGGATACGTAGGCAGCCTGTAGGCGCAACCATTTATTTATCTCTATTATTGAATGTCTGCCTGAGTCTTCGACCTTGTCAAAAATTGGTCGTCTCTGGGCTTTGACATTCACTTACGTCATTTCATGACTTTTGAGCTCTGTCAAAAACGTGCAACTGTAGACACTTCATTTTTGATCGTCCTCAAGACTCGGTTGTGCTTGTAGGTACATCCAGCCACAAGTTCAATTACTCGTCGGGTATTCAACTTTCGTGGCAGAACGTCACAGGTTTGAGCTTTCCAAACCCTGTATCCTTTCTGGTCCATTCTTGGACCATGACTTGGTCCTTTCAGAATGTGTTTCTTGATGCACTCCCGGTCACCTTTTGGCCCTGCCGGCCTTTACTTTGTTGCTGCCGGCCATCAATGAGCCACTGCCGGCCATCACTGATGGCCGGCAAAACCCCTGTCTCAGCAGGTTTCACTCCAGATCTTTTGAGCCAGCTGGAATCCTTTCATCTCCCCTCTATACACGTGTATGGAGGGATGAAGCTCTTGTCAAGCTTCTTGAAGAAGCTTTGCATTGTTTTCCCTCTATATAAGGGGAGAGCCTCTCTCCTTAAGGGAGGTTCAGCCATTTTAGAAGAGATATAACTCTCTCTCTCTCTATATTTCTTACTCTCTCTCTATATTGTTGTGGTTTAGTCCATTTTTCTTGCACTTTTACACTACAACACATAAAGATACACCACCACCATTGGACTGAGGTTCTTGGGAAGGTTACTTGAGCTCTGAAAGTGAGTTTTTGACCCCTGATGTTGCTGGTTTCGAAGTTGGTCTTCATGGGTGAGCTTTTTTCCCTTTTTAGCACTTTCTTGTACTTCATTTTGGCCATACTTTCATATTGTTTTATGCCTTGATTTCAACTAAAAAAAGTCTTGTTTTTAAATGCTTTTGAAGTTTGTTTGAGGTCTTTTTGGTGTTAGGGGTGTACAACCCTCTTGTATGCTTTGTTTAGCCTTGTTTTGAGCCATGCTTTAAGGCCTTCGAGCTAGCCTTGGTTTGGCCTTCTAGCCACTGAAATCCAATGAATTTTCAGTGGTCGGCATGTGGTTTTGAGACCTCAAATCAGAGGGGGTGACCCCCTCCCTTTTGATTTTTTGTTTGCTTGCATTTTTGGCCTTCCAAAGGAGCATGCCTCTCTGTACTTTTGAGGCTTGGTTCAGGCCATTTTTTGTGACTTTTAAGACCTTCCTTGGCTCTTTCCATGGCTGGTTTGGTCACCTTTTGTATGCATCTTGTATGTGTAGTGTAATCCCATTTGTAGCTCATCAAAGTAGCATGTTTGCCTAGCTTGTGTTGAGTCCATTTCAGTAGGTTTTTGGTGATGTTTTACCATACCTTAGATCTTTTTTGGGTTGGTTTTGTCACTCCATGCATGTATGATACACTTGTAGTGTAAATCTCATAAACTAGCTTTATATGCTTCTTGCTTTAGCATGTTATCCTAGCTTGTGTTGAGTCCATTTCAGCATGTTTTTGGTGATGCTTTGCCATGTCATGACTCTGTCCATAGCTGGCTTGGTAATCCTTTGCATGCTCCATATACTTGTAGAACAAATCTTACTTACTAGCTTTATGTGCATGATGTTTTGACTCATCATCCTAGCATATTTTGGCTTTGCTCCAGCATGATTTTATTCTTGTTTTGGGCTGTTCTAGGACTTTTTGGGCTGCCATGGCCATATCACTTGTGTTTTGTATAGCTATAGTGTAAATGCTTAGGCTAGCCTTGGGTTTTGAGGCTCCTACCATGCCATACATATGATGTTTGCATGCTTTGCCATCATTCTAAATGTTATCTCAGTCCATGAAATGTAGTCATACACTTGCATTTGACATGCCTTTAATGCCTTGAAGGCTTGGCTCTTTATGCCTCAAGAATGAACTTTTGTGCATGCCATTAAGCCTAAGCCATTGGCTCATCATATCAGTGCATTTTTGGTCTTGTTATACCATGATGTAACTCTGTTTTATGTTGTCCAAGTCATGTCATGTTTGGTTTCAATAGGTATAGTGCATTGCCTCTTTTGTAGCCTTGTAAACTCCATGTTTTTGGCCTTGTGTTCTAGCTTGTGTTGGCTAGCTTCGAGTTTGTTTTTGGTCTTGTTTGGACCTGCCTTGGGACTGTTTTAGGTTCCTTTAGCCCTTTGGGGCTAGCTTTGTATGGCCATGGCTTAAGTCCCTTTGCTAGTTCTTAGCTTTTGAGCTTCATGCATGCTATGCTTGTGTTATGTGTGTGATTTGGCATCATTCTTAACATCATTTCAGAGCATGTAGTATTGCCATACTTGCATGCTTTTCACTCCTCAAGTGTGCTTAAGAGTTGCATCTTTATGCCTTAATTCTTGGGCCCATTGGCATGCATGCTTGTCTAGCATTTTGTGTTATCATTTCAACACATAATGGCCATTGATTTGGGCATCACTGAGGTCTACCCATTTTGGTTTAAGTCCATCCTTGCATGTTGTTGCATGCTTGTCTTGCATATTGTTGTATGCTTGCTCCATCATTGCATGTTGTCGCATGCTAGTTCCATTACATGTTGTTGCATGTTTATTACACTGCATTTTGCATGCTTAAGTCATATTGCATGATTGCATGTTCAAGTTAGCATTGTGTATGCCGTCCTTGGATTGCATTGTTGTTTGGATTAAGTGTTAATTCGAGCACGAGAAACGAGGGACATTTCATACTGCAAGTAATGAAACATGTCTCAATTCTCGGTTGCCGACGCTCTTGATTATATGATAGAGTTCTAGGCTTTATGTGTTTATTTGTGCATTCATTTCATATTGATTTGCACAAGTTGGATCTTTGGCCATCATGCATCGGGATACGTGATTGATGGTCTTGGATCCAACTATGCCTTTCCCTTGATGTTTTTCGAGGTGATATGGGGTGTCATAGTGCATACATACCCTTGGGAGACTCTCCATTTTCTCTATTTTGGTGTCCCAAAGACATCGGTGTGGCGGCGTTGCCTTGCAGATGGCCGGCAGTCCCTCATTCTTGGCCGGCAGTGCCCACTCTTGGTCGGCAAGATGGTTAGCAGTGGCTCCTCATGGCCGGCAGGCCACTGATACACTCCCCGGTAATGTTTTGTTTTGGTAAGATTCAGCAGGAAGTTCTTGAGGACACCCTGCAGGCAGAGCCTCTAAAGAGCAACCGGAGAGTTTTTCGGGATGGCAACCGAGCATGCATCCTTCCTTCTTCAAGGCAGAACTGAGGCGGCCTAGCAACTCATTTTAGTGCTTACTTGTTAGTTAGCTTTAATTTGTGAATTAATTAGTTAATTTGTTAATTAATTAAGCGTTGTAATAATTAGTTCTAGCTAGTTATTCATTCGGTTATGTAATAATTAATTAGCTTGTTAGTTAGTCAGTTAGTTAGTTGGTATGTATTATTTATTCGGACCCTCCTTCGAGAGGGCGAATTTTGTAATAAGTGTACGTGCGTGTGTGCATGTCTTGCAACCTCCATTTCTTTCTCCCTTTTACTTACCTGCTTTCAGTGGTTAGTTTTAGGGCATGTTTCAATTAGCATACTTATGCTTTGCATATTTGCATCCATTCATCTGTCTAGCATCCTTATGCTCGCATGTTTGCATCATTCATCTACATTGCATGCACCGGGCTCGGCGCATCATATTAACTGCATTGTATTTCAATTCCAAGTTGAATACATGTATTAATTATCGCATCTCATATGTCATCTTAGAATAGCCAAGCCTATTTCTTGTTGCATTTTGCATGTGTTGCATTAGCCATCTTAACATGAACTAGGATCATGCATTGATTTCTAACTAGTTCTTTATTTTGGCTCCGAATACACTGTGAGTGTTTATGCTTTAGCATACTGCATGTGTCTTATTGATTATTATGAAAGCATTCTTGCCATGAGACTAACTGCTTATTTGCTATAACTGCTTGAATGCCTGTGGGTGAAAGTTGGATTACTTGAGTTGGAACAATTCATCAAATCTGCATTTTAGCCTACTTACGAGTAGCAAACTTCAAACCATTTTCCAAACAAACAGATATACAATGCTTTGTTCCAAATTAGGCGATCTAGTCTATACTTGTTTGTTGTGTGCATCACATAGTAATTCTAGCTAATTAACCAGAATAAGAACGCATGTGTTTTCAAAAACAAGATATCATGTTTAGTAGTAACCGATCTTTGATCGGGCGAGCGGGGGTGCTCATAGCTGACCTTCCCCAATCGTACCCAAGTTCCCGAGCCGAGGCAACTTTGGTGATGACGGACACGTGGCCTTAGGCAACGAGTCAGGGTTTCCTAAATTCCCCCAAAATAAAATATTTAGGTGGCGACTCTGTATCTGGCAAAGCAGTCAATGTTTGGCACTTCTTTACAAAAATCAGTTTTCCAAAACGATTTGCCGTATTTGGACTCTTTGGTGATTTATCAATCTCACATCGCACATTGTGAGATCAGATTAAGAACCGTGACATTTGAGTCCGAACTGTAGCATGAGGCCCCCGAGGGCGCATCTACAAGCGCACACATCAATTTTTATTGTGCCAAACAAGGCAACAAAATCACGGCGACTTTGAGTCATGTTTCCTTACTTTGGCTCAATTAAGGTCTGAACTAAAGTCTCCAAGACTTTTGCTCATCTAAAGAATATGATTACATTATTCTTATTTGAACATCTCTACTAAGTCTAGGTCAACCAAATTAACTTCCATAAACTAAATCAATTTAGAAAGAAATTCGCATTGGGATTAATTGATTAGCATAATATAATTTTGTCACAAAAAATCTAAATTAAATAGTGACAATATTACACGAGTCGCAAGATCAAAAATCCGCTATGCTCAGAATCATCTCTTGCGCCATAGGGGACGATTATCCAAAAATTTAATTTAATTCATGTGCAAAATATTGGTTTTCGGTAGTAAATCTACAAAGATTTCTCTCAACCGAACAACCTCCCACTGACTATGGTATGTTTAAAAGTATGATAAAATATTTAAATCCACATGATAATATCTCAATGTAGTTCATAAAAGAACATATGTTAGAATATTTAATCATGAAATTAAAATTCACCACTACAAATAAATCATGCTATAACAATATACTATAAGTTCTAATGATTTAAAAGAACTTAACATGTTGTATACAATATTTAAATAATGCCATAACATATTTCTATAATTTCTGCAAATTTATGAAATTTTCTAAAATTACAAGTAATTAATAATTACATAGAAAATCAGAAATAAATATTACAGAATCTGAAAAAATACAAAAATTATTCCAGTAAATAAGATTACATAACAGTAATCTACTGTAAAAATTTCAAGTCCAGAATCCAAGTCATGCTCCTCCAAGAGCAATTTAACGTAAAAATATTGAATTTTTCATTAATGAAAAATATTTTATTTTTAATAAAATTCTGAAACTTTAATATCTTGTATAAAAATTAATTACAAACCCAACAGTATAAGCCATGCTTCAATCAAAATTATAACGAATAATTTAGAAGCAATTAACATAGTTTTAAAATTAAAAACAAAACAAACAAGGCCTTAATGTAGCTGCCTTTTGCAGCTTGGCTCAGCCGGCGGCTTGTGTGTGATGATGACATTAGCGCGCAACAATTTTTTCTTCCCCGTTTTGTTCAAGTCTCGCTTCAAATTAAGATTTGAGTTTTCTCTTCAACCGTAAGTCGGAATCAGGCCCATAATATACTGTTTCAAAGGTATCGAAACAAGGATTCCAAATATGTAATTTTCATAACATAAAAACAAAGCATGTAAGACCAGCATGCTGTAAAAGTTATGAAAAATTAAATATAAATCTTTATTTTTCTCAAAATTCGACCGTTGGATTTTTATGAAACTTGGCAGATATATTCTACATGAAATATACTACAACATATGTAAATTTCAAGTTGATCGGAGAAAGTTCAGAAAAATATTAATTTTTCATGCATATATCGTGTATATATTTATATAAAAATATACACCTATTTTAATGTATAAAAATAAGCATGAAAATACCCATTAAAGCTCTGATACCAATGTAAAACAAAGGATAACGCAGCGGGTAAAAAATTCAGATCATACTTTTAGGTGATAGAACCTGAAGCGAAGAATCTCGTGGGTAAATCACGTGCTTCTAAAAATGCGAACAACGAACACCCTACAGTGGAGTGATACCACAATATGAGTATCACCCACATAAGTCATAGTGTAAAGGTTGGATCGTTCTCTTCATGGGAAAGAGTTAGAGAGAGAGTCTGGGAAAAAAGGTTATGGGTAAAAACCACATAACGTATCTGATATCAATATATTATTTAAATATATAATCAGATATATAACCATATATATCAATCTATCCATATCAGTTGATATGATAGATATAGATATCATGAGTGGTTATCCAAATAAGTTTTGAATTCAAATTCAAATTTACGTGGATAAGGTTCAAAAGGTTCATGGGTCATGCCACATGGACGCCCAATTTCTAACATCTATTCTAGCAAGATTAGAAAATTGAGTTTCCAGTCTAATTGTGCCTTTTGTTTTTCTTTTTCAACCTACACAAACATGCCTGTTGCTTTGAGTGCAAAGTGATGAAGCCATCATGAATCCTCCTGCCACAATGCTATATGATTGATCTGCACATTTGGATTTCAAAATGTCATTTAGGAGAAGATTAAGAATCATAAGATTGAAAACTAAAATGAGATGGAAAACATGAGAATTATCACTTTTATTTTTATTTTTGTTGTGTTTCATTTTTATTTTTGTTTTCTAGGAAACACGGGTTTAATTTTTATAGAAATGAGTCAAAAAGTGGATACCGAATATTTAGATAAATATTAAAAGTGAAATAAATTCAAACTCACCAAATTTATTCTTAAAGTGATTTGTGTTTTCTTTCCTCGAAATTCCTTGGACACACATTCAACATAAGCCAAGATAGACACTAAAAAGCATTCCTAGGAGGGCACAAAGGCACACAGCCCTGCTCATCCTTATAACCTTACTCTTTAGTATTAAACTTTCCCATTTTGTTCTCTTTTAGGCTCTCTTTTTGGAGTAACCAGTTCAACCTTGTTGGATCAACTTATATTTTTTACATAGACAACAAGGTATATTTATAGGTGTCTTATTGAGTCAACCTTAGAATTCTTGCTCAACACTCACAATTTCTTAACGTTAGGTATTTGCCCTGCTTTACAATGGTATTAGTCAATAAACAATGGTACAAATTACGATGGTAGTTCTTGTATTTTGGTCATTGTGAAATTTTAGTCATTGTAATTTCAATTGACTCGATTTTGATCCTAAATTTATGACTTTGTCTTAATTTGATTCAATTGATTCCAACTCCTAGCGTGCTTTTTTATTTTTTTATTTTATTATGGAAAATATGCACACAAGTGTTATATGTCATATTTTTAAGGGTAAAATTATGAACGTACTCAACTTAGTGAGTTACCTCAACCAATTTGGTGATAATTTTCTTTTAAAAACACTAACAATATTATCAATTTGACCAAATTGACACAAAATTTAAAATGAATGGTCAAAATTGAGCTAATTGAAAGTGTTTGAATCACAATGACACAAGAGATAAAATATAAGGATTGCTGGTGTAATTTGCCCTAAACAATAAGGCAACTAACCAAGCATTACGACAAAACCAATAAATTAAGTCTATGTAGGCCTATTGTAAAATAATTTAACCTTATTTCAACTTATTTGAGGCCAGATTTTTAAAAGTTTGTTAGGCCATCTTTGGCCCTTAAATTTTTACTCAAATTCAAGAAAAATGATTCATCCACATTACTGCAAATTTAATTAAAAATCCAAGTTTGATTTGATATGACATTCCAATGGATAAACTTAGGTTTGAATGCAAATTTGAGTAAAACTTCAAGAATGGCAGAGTGGTAAATTTGAAAGTTACAAAATGATCTTGACAAAATTTGATTATATATTTGAGTCTCTTTTAATTTGGGTTAAAAAATGGGTAAAACTCAATTTCATATAAATTTGTGTCAATTTGTGAAGAGGTGTTTTGCAAGATTTTTATCCAAATTTGAATTTGATAAACCTTGTTTGGCATTAGACTAATATAGTCAAAAAGTCACAATGAATTATCACATTACTCTTTTTACTTCTCATAAAAAGTCAAAAAACCAATTAAAATAGCCATTTCTCAAACCATATGGGTTGGAGATGTCCTTATAGGGTGGTTTTCAACTTTTGCTTGTGTGGGAAGATTTTTCAATTGGAAATTTACTTAATTATGGTTCCTATATAAACAGTTTCCCCACTTATTTCTCTCCTACTCTCCAATCTATATGACTAATAAGGACAAAAATGATAATTACACAATGGAGGTGATGGAACCAACTTAACCAATGCAATCATGAAAGTAACATTGGATCCACTCTTTAGAGTAAGTAAATTCTGAATTCTAAAAATTGTCACAAATTACGTGTATCGGTTTGTATCAGTTAAGTCCGAGAAACATTAGTAAGAGTCGAACTCGATATGTTTGGGTTTATAGTTCATTCTTAGGGTCTATCCTTTTTGCCACTAGGCAAAGTCATTCATTTACATGATCACATTTTTTACAATATGTGTCACAATGGCCTTGGAAATAGTCACTAGTGATGGAACCAACTTAACCAATGCAATCATGACCATGAGATGGTAAACTAAATATCATACAAAAAAAAAACATAAATGTAGTATTATTGGCCATTCCTTAATCATATAGATAAAAAAAAATAAAAATAATTGTCATATCTTTATATTGAAATGTATGTTCTATTATTAATTATTTTTATGTTTACATATTACCTGTATTAGTTGCGTTCACAGTCCCCTCCTCCCCCTCCCACACCTAACTAGATCATAATATTTATCTCAAACTTCTAAGATTACTATGACAAACGGAACTTGAGATCCATGTGTGTTTATTTGAGTGAGTTCACTCACTGCGTTGGCTAAATAATGTACAAAATATTAAATTTACAACTTTACCTTTTAAAATAAGGCACGTGATATGCACATGGCCAATTTCCGTCAAAAAACTTAACAACCATTTTCAATTGTGACAAAAAGAGACAAAATATAAAATTTGGGATTAAAATCGAGCAATTTGAAAATATAGGGATTAAAATAACATAATGAGTAAATTACAGGGACTATCGATGTAATTTGCCAATTTTTTGAAAATATAGGGATTAAAATAACATAATGAGTAAATTACAGGGACTATCGATGTAATTTGCCAATTTTTTTTTATAAAATGTATACCATATGCATAATTTTAAGGATGAATATCATAGCATCTTCCTTTTCTCTATGCTATTTGTTGGTACGGTGGGTAGGATTGGCTGATGCCTAATGAAATTGTGATAATTGATGTAGATCCCCTTTGGGTCATTGTGTGTCGACTGTTGAAATCAATGTGCAGTTAGGAGCTAATCATCTGCATCTGCATCTGCATATATGGAAACTTGTGATATTTTGGTTACATTGACAGTTTTATTGCTTTGGCTTTTGTTAGTGTTTGGCATTCACATAAAAAAGTTATATATATATATATATATTTAATTTTTTTAATTTTTAGTGATTTTTTTATTTCTAAATTATGTCCATTTTGTTTTTTACTTTTTAGGTTTGCGTCTAGAGAGTAACAATAAAAAATAAAAAAAAAATCCTAAAGACAAAAAAAGTTACAAAAAAATAAAAAGTGAACTGTTTTTTATTTTGTTTAATCTTTTGTGGACTTTTTTTTTTTCAAAATTTTCAATTTTTTTTTATCTTTTCTAATTTCTCTAGTCGAGTAGAATTCAAGAGTGTAACATTTTCTAATTTAAAAAAAAAATCATTAAAGATTAAAAAAAATCAACAAAAAATGATTAATAAAGCCAACTACAAACACTTATAAATTGGTTAAAACTCAATAGACACAACTAGATAGCGAATAAGACACACACACACAAAATCTTTGGCAAGGATTAATCATTAACAAATTAAATAAAAAGTAGTGCAAGTTGGGAAACATAATTGTATATTACAGATGTTACATACTTCTCCTAAATCATTAAAAGTTTTGACACAAGTAAAGATTACTAGAATGTGAAGAAAAACATGAATAGTTGAACTTATATGTGAATTTGACTGCTGCACAATAGCTCTCTGTTTTGATAAGGTTTTTCTTGCTGATACCATTACTATATGTATATCATTGTTGGAGCATTCTGCTCAATTCTCAAAATTAAAACTAGAATCCATGGCCTCAATTGGCAAAAGTCATGGAATTCACCAATAAAAGGAGAATACATGTATATGCAAAACACAGTCTATAAGACTACAACATATTCTGGACAATATGATAGTTCACAAATCATTTATTTAAGGAAAGACTTACTTTCGAATATTTTACAAATGGCACAAAATCATCAAACCCCATCAACATAGATACTAGAACTATAGAATTATACAAACTTATCTCTTTCCAACAACTCAAGAAAATTCATAACATGATCTCAATGTTGCTTTCCTATGAGGCTCTTTTCTCCAGCTGAATATAAGACCCTTTAATGACAAAGAAAAGCATATAACAAGCATATTAGTGGATGTTAACATGGTTTCTCTGAAATAATGCAACCAATGACTTCGAAAAAATATTTGAGAAATGTATTTGCATTATTTGAACTATATAACAACAAACCGCATTTGTTTCAATGTTTTTAAGCATGTGACAAAGAATTTTGGTGCTTTTGGTAAAGAAATTGTTGGAAATTAATCAGACTTTACTATATGATCTTGAATGTAAGACATGTTTTGATGATAATATGGAAATATCACTACCTCCACTTCAAACTATGAATGGTTATTCTTCAAGTTGTGATGATGTTCCAAAAATCATTTACATGATTAGCACTATTATGTTAATGACGGTAAGGAATTGAAATTTTTTTGAAAGATTCATGCAAGATAAATCATGGGTTATGAAGATATTGATTTGATGCACACATCGCAATCATGACAAGATACAGAGGTAATAAAAGTACATGATGAGAGAGAGAGACGAACCAATTGGGTGATAAATTCATCCTCAAAATGTGCCTTTGTTGAACTTCCTCCTTAGCTGAGCAAACTTCATTGTTATGTTTATTTGATATCCAATTGTAGTTGTTTTCAATGAACTGGAAGTATGCATACCTCCAAGACTTCTTGAAATTCAAAGTGCAACAGACCCCCAAGAAACCAGGTCCAATGCCAGTGTAGAACCACAAAACATCAGTTTCATCTGCAACTTTACTTTCATCAGCATGTTTGTGATCACCATCAAATGATTTATCATCGATGCAGCTGTTTAGTGGTGCACCACAAAGGCCATCATTGCCTATATAAATGGAAGGATCATTGAGAGTTTGAAGTTGATTTCCCGTTGGTATTCGCCCTGATAAATTATTGAATGACATGTTCAAATGACTTAGGTAGCTTAAACTAGACAGACTTGGAGGAATGGGGCCAGAAAGTTTGTTTCGAGACAAATCAAGAGATTCTAATTGTGTCAAATTGCCAATATTATTAGGGATCCTTCCTTTTAGATGATTTCCAGATGGATTCAAGTTCATCAACCCAAAAAGATCCATTAACTCTTCTGGAATCTCTCCAACAATGCCATTGTTCGAAAGGTCCATGGAGATGAGAAATTTGAGTGTCTTGGTGTATTCCAGTTCTATTCCTTTCATTGAATCCAAAATATTCTCGTCATAAATTCCTCTAAAATGATAAGTTACATCGAAATTGTACCCAAAATGATAAGTTGCATTGAAATTGTACCCATGGTCTAGTGCAACCATGGCAGTGAAGTTGCCAAAACAACGAGGGATATTTCCCGTTATGTTATTTTGTGCCAAGTTTAACAATTGCAAATTTTGGAGATGACAGAGTTGCGGAGGAATATCACCATAGAAATTATTTGCTTGAAGATTGAGAAATTTAAGATTAGTTAGGTTATATCCAATCTATGGAGGGATATTATCAGTGAACACATTTTCACCTAGATCAATGATGAAAACAATTGTCAAATTCTTTAAAGGACAAAGGAAGTTTCCCATGAAACTTATTGTTACGCAAGTGCAAGGAATTGAGAAATTGTAGGGAACCCAATGAACTTGGAATTTCACCATATAGACTATTATTTGTCAAATCTAGCACCAACAACTGATCCAACTGCCCCAAGCAAGGAGGGATTTTTCCTGATAGTTGATTGTTTGAGAAATCAATAAGAGTTATACGCTTTGCTTTGCACAAAGACACTGGAATGACAACAGTCAAATGGTTATTTGAGAGAACAAGATATATGAAGCTCATCGTCACATTATCACCACTCACAATAATAGGTCCTGAAAGTAAGTTATTGAAGAGATTTAAGGAATGAACATGCGAAGGAAGCGGTGTTAGTAGGCCCTCAAATCTGTTAGAACTCAATTGTAACCGTTTACCATGAGCACTATATCTATATTTACATTTTTGAAATATTGGCACCTTTCCTTTGATCTGGTTATTGGAAAGATCCAAGTATATAATGCCACAATAAATACTCTCAAACCAATCAGGAATGACAACTGAGATGCTTGCATTAGACGTGTCTAACCTTGTAACATTTTTTTTGTGTTTTGAGCCATTAAGGAAATTGGGGTCCTACTTTGATGGATGACAATTCTATGAATTGGAGTTGAAAGGGAGGAACCCATTGGAAGGACACATTCAAAACTAATGAATTTGAATGCAAGTTCAATACCTTTAAACTCTTGAGTTTGGCAAAGTGAAGTTCAAATACGGTGCCAACAAATGCATTTTTTGACAAATCTAGATAATCTAGTTTTGAATGTTGTCCAAGACTAATTGGAATGCTCCCATTCAATTGATTGTCTCCAGTATCTAACACACTTAAATATGATAGTGTTCCGAGTGATGATGGCAGCGGACCATAAAATGAATTGTTTCCAATAGTAAGCCACTTTAGAGACAAATCTTCCAAACTATTATGGATGCAACCAAATGGACTTCCAATAGAAGTTGAAAGCTTTCCAATGAATTTGTTGTTGGACAAATCCAATACACGCAAGTTGCAGAGGTTCCTCATGGAGTTTGGTATTTCACCTTCAAACGCATTCGAAGAGATATCAAGCTTTGTAAGTTGTGTCATATTTCCCATCTCACTTGGAATTGGACCTTGAAACGCATTCCAAGAGAGCTCAAGCTCTGTAAGTTGTATCATATTTCCCATCTCACTTGGAATTGGACCTTGAAACGCATTCCAAGAGAGGTCAAGCTCTGCAAGTTGTGTCATATTTCCCATCTCACTTGGAATTGGACCTTAAAGATAATTTTCATTCAACCTGAGGATTGAAAGAGAAGCAAGATTCCCAAGGCAATGGGGGATTGCACCTCTACGGCTAGTAGAACTAAGATCTATATAGACAAGACTGCTCAGGTTACACAAAGAATAATACAACATTGAATCATTGAAGTTGTTATATGAAAGGTCAAGGAATGTAAGAGAGGTCAACCTTCCAAGTGTATCAGGAATTGGACCGCGTAAATCGTTCATGCTCAAGTCTAAGTAATGCAAATGATTCAAATCGAGTAAGGAATGACTTATCTGACCAACCAATTGGTTCATTTCAAAATTTGGATCATCAATTGGATTATGCAGATCAAGCTTCACAATATGGCCTGTTTTATTGCTACAACCAACTCCCTTGTGCAACAATCCTTTTCGACCCACGAGGATAAACGGTTTGCTTCATCTATGAGATTTCCTTTGAATTTCATAAGAGCTTCTCGCTCACTCGCTATGCAGCTCACATTTGAATTTGTACTACTACAAATGAACTCAAGTCTTTAAATGAAAAAGAGAGCAAATAACATCACAAGAGCACTAGAGGTTGTGCCCTAGCTTCTGAGTGTGAAATGTAATTTTGATGCCAATGTTGAAAGATTAAAGTTTTATAAACTGTACAAGAAGACTTGATTGTTTTGAAAAGTCGCAAGTCATGAGCTTATTATTATTATTATTATATAATTAAAAATTATTAAAATATGTAAATAAGAATACATTTATGTCTAAGTCAAGTCATCAGTGGACGGCCATTCCGTCTTCTTGGGGGTAGAAACTCTGGTCTCTAGTCCTTGGTGTGTCAGGTTCATAGTGGACAAAGAGCAATGCTAAAATTATTAAATAATTTATCAAAAAATTTACCAAACACTCATATAAGACCATCTCTAATGATATATTAAATCTATCATCAAATTTAAATTTGATAAAAAGTTATCTCTTTTCCTTCTCCAACGCTTTCATCAAATACATATTAAATCGAGAATATCAAAAATGTTTCACCAAATTGAGAACGTCTGGACCTTTCAGCATTTCACTGTTTAGAATCGTTGTTTTTGGGCACTGGACGACCAGCTGGATGTCTACCTGATCTTCTGCTTAGTTAAAAATAAAGGGAAAAAGAATTTTGATATTATACTGGCTAGTCGACCAGCCAGACTTTTGCCCGATCATCCTTCTGGTCGATCGATGTTTTGATGACAACCAACAATGCTTCGTTGGAGAGCTAGATATTAGATAGAGGAATTACTCATTTTTTGCTCAAATTTAGTGAAATAATTGATATATCGTTAGAGATGCTCTAAAGTGTGAGATAGTGATACTAAAAAAAATACATTTATGTCAGTTACATATTGTATGAGTGTTTTTTGCAAGTGAAATTAATGGTGTTAGTGTTACAAATTAATTTAAAATCATGGGTAGAGTATATGGTTATTTTTAAAAGAGACAGTTAGAGTCAGTTTAACAAGAATGAGATAAAATATTATATATAACCGTCTTATAATTTAGTGGGGTTGTAGGGGTTCCTATCCTACTAAGTTGGTGGGATTGCTAAGATATGGGTATAATATTTTGTATATTTTGTAGAATTGTCATGAGTTTTTATAGTGTTAATATAAATAATTATAATTATGTTACGAAGGGATGCATCATAAAAAAAAGTTTTAAATACAAATTATTATGGTTATATAATAAACTAATATGATAATGCTGTGAATATTAAAATATTACATACTATTATGGTAAAAAAGTTATTTGACTATTGTGATTTTGTTATTAATTATTGTAGTGTAGTTTTGAAAAGGCATACCGAATACATTTTTAAGAATGTACCATAGATGGTGTTTGATAAAATTGAAAACTGAAAAGTGAAGATTGAAAATTAAGTATTGAAAACTGAATATTGAATTTTTTAAGTTAAAAAGTTGTTTGATAAAAATTTAAGTGTTGAATTAACAATACGTTATTTGATATGTGTAAGATAAAATTTGAAATTTATTATTTTTAAATTGTATATTTTAATTTTTATATTGTGATGGTGGTGATAGTAGAGTGGCATAGTGGCAGTGGTGGTGGTAGTAGTGGTGGCGGTGACAGTGGCATGGTGGTAGTGGTAGTAGTTGTGATGATAGTAGTAGTAAAATGATGGTGATGTTCATGGCAATAATGACAATGGTAATAAAAGTGATGGTTGTAATGGTAGTGGTAGTGGTGGCGGCAACGGTGTGATGGTAGCGACAGTGGTGATGGTGGTAGCGATGGCATAATGGTAGTGATAGTGATAGAAGTAGTGATGGTGGCGGTGGTAGTGGTAGTAGTGGTAGTGACATGATGGTAGTGGTTGTGATAGCAATGGCGGCAGCGGTGGCAGTGGCAGTGGCAGTGGCAGTGGCATGGTGGTAGTAGTGGCGGTGGCATGATGGTTGTGGTGGTGGTGGTGGTGGTGCTAGCAGTGGTGGTAGTGAGTTTATAAGAATGTATATCGATATTTATGTTTAATATTTATAAATTCTATCAGAATTAAGTAAGTTTTATATGACTTAAAATTTTCTTAAGTTTTAACCTACATTTTAAGAGACCTTTAAATTTTTAAATGATATCAATTATGATTATTAAATAGGTTTAATTGATTATCACTTAATCAATTCAATTTTAGGTGTTAAATCATGTTATCAAACACCTCTATAGTTATACTCGTTTTATTTCCTAAACAAAAATCACCAAAATATTTTCATATTGGATTACGCAGATCAAGCTTCACAACATGGCCTATTTTATTGCTACAACAAACTCCCTTCCGCTTACAACTGTCCTTTCCAACTCATGAGAATAAACGGTTTGCATAATCTGTGAGTTTTCTTTTGAATTTCATAAGAGCTTCTCGCTTACTCACGATGCAACTCACATTTGAATTTGTACTACTACAAATGAACTCAAGTCTTTCAATGGAAAAAAAGAAAAAGAAAAAGAAAAAGAAAGCAAATAACAATGACAAGAGCATTAGAGGTTGTGCCCATAGCTTCTGGGTGTGGAATGTAATTTTGATGCTAGTGTTGAAAGATTAGAGTTTTGTAGACAGTATGGTCACGTTTGTTTGGCGAATTAATTTAAATGAGATTGTTAGTAAAAGATGGTTAGTGAAAAGATTGTTAATATATGCATTGTTAGTGAGAGAATTAAATAAAAGTTTGTTTATTTTGATGATAGTGTAGGAGATGGTTAGTGATGGAATTGTTAAATTATTTTTGTATAAAATAAATAAAAAATTATTTTTATATTAAAAAAATAAAACAAATAGATGCAATTAGTAAAAAAAATAAAATTTTTATATAAAATAGACTCAATCTATTTACTATTTTTTTAATCTCACCTAAAATCTATCTAAACTAATTCTCTTACTGAGAGAAATTACTAAATCCATTACACTATCAATTCCCCCTCCTAAATTAATACCAAAAAAACTATTAATAAGACCCATGATCATATCAATCAAATCCGGCAATCCATGCGATAAACAAACCTAACCAAGGACTTGTTTGGGGTAGTTTAAAAAAATCAAAAAGTTAAAAAGTCACTATTTTATTTAAGTCATATCATTTTATTTAAATCATATCCTCTGTCTATCATATTACTTCAAACCCAACCTATAATCAACTCATATTTCATAAAAAATTAAAAAATATACTTATTTAAATCATTCTAAACCACCCAAAAAGACTTGATGATTTGAAAAGTCTTAAGGAGTCAAGTCATGAGCACCTAGTTATAATTATTATTATAATATAATGTATATAATTAAAAATTATTAAAATATGTAAATAGAATATATTTATGTACAAGTCAAGTCATCAGTAAACGGCTAATCCGGGGGCAGAACAGAAAGAGAAACTCTTGTCTCTAATCTTTGGTGTGTCAGGTTCATAGTGGACAAGGAGTAATAATTTATCCAAAAAAATTACGAAACACTCTCAAGAGGATCCTCTCCTTGCAGCCTTGGTGCTTGCAACCGTCCTTGCAGGCTTTCGGGTCTACTTTTAGGCCCAATTTTGATAATCTGAACCGTTCATATTTTATAATTTATTCAGTATATTATACCTGTAAAAAATCAAGTTGATCGGATATCGGGAAGTATGTGTTCAAAAAATTGAACTACAAATTATTTTTTAAATAATTTAATAAACAGTTTTCTGAACATATGCTTCCCGATATCCGATCAATTTGATTTTTTACAGGTATAATATACTGAATAAATCATAAAATATGAACGGTTCGGATTATCAAAATTGGACCTAAAAGTAGACCCGAAAGCTTGCAAGGACGGTTGCAAGCACAAGCCTGCAAGGAGAGGCTCTTGACTCGTGAGATAGTGATAAAAAAAAAAAAAAGAAAAAAAAAAAAGGGGATAAATTACAAAAATATCCTCTAAAATTTACTTAAATTATAAATGATTTCTTATAGCTTTAGAAATCACATTATGCTCATTAAGATTTATAATTTTATAATAAATAGGTCATTTTATTAATAAATTATCAAGTTAATTAATAGTTTTTAATAATGTTAAAATTTTATTTTAATTAATAATTTAGATAATTTTATTATTATATAAGTAAACAATTAGAAATTTTATATTTTCAATTAATTTTATTAAATAAAAATTTTTGACAATGAAGTATTTGTAATTTTTCAAACTACAAGGACAAGTCGTATTTTAAGCAAAATTTAAGGAGTGTATTTATAATTTATCCTAAAAAAAAGTGCATTTATGTCAGTTACATATGGCATAAGTGTTTTTTTTGCAAGTAAATGTAATGGGGTTAGTGTTACAAATTAATCTAAAATTGAGGGATATATGATTATTTTTAAAAGAGGCAGTTAGAGTCGGTCAAACGACAATAGGGATTATTTGGGATGACCTAAATAAGTGCACTTTTTATCTTTTTACGAAAAAATGTGCAGAAAAATAGAGAGGTGATGTGATAGAAAAAAGATAAAAAGATGAATTATTTTTTAGTTGCCTTTAGTGGGATTTTAGGGGGTCCAGGCCTTCTAAGTTGGTGGGATTGTATTTTGTAGAATTATTATGAGTTTTTATAATGTTAATACAAATTATTATAATTATGTTACGAAAGGATGTACCATAAAAAAAGGTTTTAAATACAAATTATTATGGTTATATAATAAACTAATATGATAATGTTATGAATATTTAAAATATTACATACTATTATGGTGAAAAAGTTATTTAACTATTGTGATTTTGTTATCAATTATCGTAGTGTAGTTTTGGAAAGGCATTTTAAGAGTGTACCATAGTTATGCTCGTTTTATTTCCTAAACAAAAACCACCAAAGTATTTTCATATTTAATTTATTAGTATATGGTAATTTCAAAATTTTGTGTATGCAATGTAATTTATAATTCATTATATACCATTTATGTATTGAATGAATTGTACGATATTATTTCTCATTTGCATTTTTCTGGTAGCAAAATATTGAAATTTAAGTTGGTGGAATACATTTTTGTAATTATTTTTAGCTTTATTTTAATAATGATTTGTTCATTTTAGTCGTCTAAATTAGACCTGATCCAACTTCTTACACTTATTTAATACTTTATTTTTGACTCTTCTAATAGTGTAATCCTAACCCCACCCCTAATTTTAATAGTTAATCTTAGGTCTCGAAAAACTCAGAAACGGCTTGATTTATGCACTACAATTTTGAACATCAACTTCATGAAAGTGTATAAGACGGCTTGATAGTTTAAGTCATGAACACCTAATCAATTAATGGGTTAGGTTTGTGTCTCATGGATACTTTAATAATATAAATCGCTCATTTTGTTGGTTTTTATGTGTATATTATTGATGGAAAAAAAAAAAGAAAAAAAAGATTGATTTGATAATTATAGTCATATAATTTTTTTTTGTATTTCTCTTAAAAAATGAACAATAAAATAATTGAACCAATTTGTTCATTTTTTAAAGACAAAATAATAAAATTATATTGTTATAATTATCAAATTAATTTGATTTTTTTTGTGTGTGTATGAATGATCTATGTATAAAACCCGACAAAATAAACTATTCATATTATTAAAATGGATTCTATTTGAAATTTCATATAACTCAATGGCACTCTCCAGTCCACACAATAAAATGTCTCTCTTCGTTATAGTGTAATGTATATAAATTCAAAAATTAATAAAATATTTAAATAATAAATACATTTATATGGCCGGCCCTTCCTTCTTCTTCAGACTCTTCTCTACATTATTGTAAATATATATATATATATATATATAATACTCTTCTCTAAAGCTTTCTAGTGATTCGTAAATTACACGTTAGTATTAATTTTCATCATTTATAATTAATCACTAGCAGTTAGATTTTTTTTAAATTTTTTTATCAAAATAATATTTTATAAAATTTAATTAAATTATGTATGTGTCTTATATAGGATAAATTACATTGATCTCTCTTGAGATTTGACAAAATTGCAAAAACATTCCATCAGATTTTTGAAAGAGTGAATTACACTAACGGTCCTTATAATTTGTAACTTATGTCATTTTGATCCCTGATTTTTCAATTGTGATGCATTTAATCCTAAATTTTGAATCTAGTTCTAAATAAAGACAATTAAAGATATTGTTGCTCAATTTTAAGGGAAAAGTTATTTGATAAAATATAAACTAATTTGACAAAAATAAATGTCAAAAAATTATTTTTAAATTTTTAAAAATTATTTCTATTCACCAAAGATAAAATTATATAAAAATGATAAATTTTTTATATTTTTATATTTTTACCAAATCATTTTTTAATATATGTTTGGATGATGATCATGTAATAGGTGGTTGTTTTTATTGACATTTTTTTATAGTTATCATGTACTAATGGTTGTATTTGTTATTAATAGATTTTTTTTATGGTTATCATGTAATGGATGGTTATTAAGCTTTTAATGTATAATCAATATGTTTAATATATGAAATATTTTTAGTTTTGAATTTTTTGATTTAATAATGATATCAAAGTTGTTGCCATGTTTGACTTTTGAAAAAATAAAAACTAATTTAACGAAAATAAATATCAAAAAAATTATTTTATAAAATTATTTCTACCCTCCCAAAAGATAAAATTATATAAAAATGATGTGTTTTTAATTTTTTTTTCACCAATTTAATTTTTAATTTCTTAGAAAAAAAAATAAAAAATATATTCTGAAAACCAAACCAAACAGAATTTTATAATAAAAAAAGTTCTAATATTATTCATTAAAAGAAAGACCATTATATTCCAAACAGCGTATAAGTCAACTAACACAAAATAAATTGTATAACAACTTTACTTTTAAAATTGAGTAACAATTCAAAATTCAAAGTCAAATGTATCACAATTATAAGGTCAGTGATCAAAGTGACACAAATCCCAAACTATGTTGGTGTAATTCACCCTTTTTGAGATGACTTGAACCTTTTTTAAGATTCAGTTTTCAATTGCACTGACCTCTCCTAAGGTTTAACAAAATTGCAGAAATCTTTCTTCAAATTTCTAACGTGACATATACCTTCTTTGGGTTTGGTTTTTTTTATTATAGATTATTTTTTCTATTACTTTATCACAAAAAATGCTGATATCTTTAAATAATTTAATTATATTTTTTAATTTATCCTTAAAATTGTGTCCGATTACAAATAAATAAAATTTTATAAATTTTATATTTTTTCTTTTTTATTATGCCTGCAATTAATGTTGATTATGTGTGCCTCCTTAAAAAAAAAAAAAAAAAAAAAAAAAAAAAAAAAACTCCTTTGCATCGAGAAAAAAAAAAAAAGAAACTGCTGACGTTAGTAAATAATTTAAATTTAATTACATTTCTAGTTTTACCCTTTAAAATTGTGTTCAATTACATAAACAAAATACAATTCATATTTTTTCTTTGTTATACTTGTAGTTACTGTTGATAATGTATGTCTCTTTTATCCAAAATCCCAATAGGAATTATATATATATATATATATTATTTCTTTGTAATCAGACACAATTTTAAAATGTAAATTACAAATATAAATTAAATTATTTAATAATGTCAGCATTTTCTGTTATTTTTTTATCACAAAGTAACAGAAAAAAAGAATTTATAATAAAAAAAGATTGAAACTCAAGGGAGTTTCTGTCATTTTAAAAACTTTAGGGGAGGTTTTACAATTTTATTAAACTTTAGGAAATGTTAGTATAATTGAAATTAAATCTCAAAAGGGGTTTACTTCGTTTCAGAAACTTTAGGAGAGATTTCTACATTTCATTAAACCCTAGGAGAGACTAGTGCAATTGAAAATTATACCTCAAGGGAGGTTTAATTCATTTTAGAAACTTCGTAAGAAGTTTTATAATATGTTATGATGTATAAGTTTAATAATATGTTATAATGTATAAGTTTAATAATATGTTTTTCTCTATGTTGAAATCCATAATTTTCTCTGTGTTTTCACTTTGTTCAAAATTAGAAAATTTTGTTGTGACATAACAACAAACACAGTAAAATTTGATGAATTTTTTTCTTCAGAATTTCATATTATTCATAAATTTTGTTTGAAAGATCTTGTCAATAAGATTCTAAAAATATACATTTTACTAAGAATGAAAATGTAAATTAAAAGTTATGAAATTTTAAAGTTATGAAATAATTTAAACAATGTAAAAGAAAACTAACTGTAGTGGAATATTTTTGTCCAAAATGATTAATCATGTTTGTTGGAAAACTTCAACTACTATTTGAAAATTGTTTGTTCTTATTCTTCTAAATTAATATTAGTAGGGATCTCAAATCTTAAAATATATATATATATATATTAGTATAAATCTAAAAATAAAAACCCCATGCAATAAACATTCATTTTCATTTTAGAAATAATAGTTACATTAAAAGAAAAATTAATAACATAAAATTAAAAATAATTCTAATTATTTATTATTATTTTTTTATTCGTTTGGAAACGGAAAAAGCATTAGGAAACAGAAGAAGCATTGACTACTCCAACGAAAAGCAAACGAAAATATAAGCAATACATCAGGTTCTGAATAATGAATGCAGCAATACATCATTTGGTAAAGTTGAACAATGAACTACAACCATAGTTATCAAAAACTTGATCTGAATCTTACTATTTAGACACAATCGATCTGGATCATTGAAAAAATCCCTTACGGGTAGGATCGTTTGATACTGGTAATTGGATCCTATAGGATCGTGAAATCTCGATCTGAATTCGTTCCTATCCGATCTAATTTGTAAGCCTGTTTTGTATTATATGGCTTATTTTATGAGATACTTATGTGTAGATCCTAATAATTAGACTTATTATCTAATTGGTCTTATGAAATTTTTTTTATATTTATTGTCTAAATACCAATTTATGTGGTCTAAATGAATATATATATATATATATATAAGAAGAAGAAGTAGAATTGAATCAAATAAATTAAGAAAAACAAACTAGAAAACAAATATTTAAATATTGCAGTAATTTATTTAAGAAAACTAAGTAGTCGAAAAAACAAAGTATGAGGAGGGTAAGATGATTGTAACTTTATCCCAATTTTCGGAGAGACAATTTTCGTGTCTCGAACCTACTAAAGATGCTAATGAGCAACCTTATCATTCGGTTAAACCGCTTTTTTGAGTTCTGAATCTATTTTTATATTTAACTTTGTTAAATATGTTTTTCTTCATTTTTTTTATGCATTATTGTAGATTACAAAGTATTATGTTATAAAATTCTTCTTCTTTTTCACTGTCTTTTTTGATGAAATTTAAAACTTTTGCCATGAGTTTTCTATTGTACAAAATTATATTTACATTTTACATAAAATATTATATTTTTCACAATATCTTCACTTTTTTTTAGTAAAATATAGTCTTATTTTGTGTATTCTTTTTAAGCAATATTTATTTAAATTAAATTACTACGTGATTTATTTTTTTCAGTAGAATCTTACGATCCTTGATCTGCTTCTACGATCCAATCCTGTAAACACCTCCAACGATTTATTGTAAGATCCCAATTTTAATAACAATGGCTACAACTGTGAGGAGGGGAAAATGGTTCACATAGGTAATCCATATGAAAAAAATCCTCACCCATTAAAATTTTCAAGTCTTTAAGCTCTTTTTGCCAATGTAAACAAAAGAAATATAGCAACATAATACAGAAAAACCTAAATCTTTTTCCTATTATTTTTGTTAAATTCCTTTGTTTGGTAAGATGAACAAGATGGGGCAAAAACCAAATATTTTCAAAATTTTCATTTGACTTATAGTTTTTAGAAATACAATTGCTTAAATATAAGCTAGTACTAAGGCATGTCCTGTCTAAGCATGCTAGCCCATCTCCAACGCTTCACCAAAATTCTCATCTAATCCGATTCTAAATTTGAGCAAAAAATTTGATTTGATATGAACTACTCCAATCTTTTCATCAAATTTTCATCAAAATCTTTTTAAAATTTCCCCTCTTATCCCCAATTTCCCTAAATTTTATTTATAATAAATAAATAAATAAATTCATCTCCAATGCTTATGTTTTTAAATTTTCATCAAATTTGATAAATGATTTGATGAGTTCTCAATTTGATAAAAAAAAATTGACTCTCCCTTGATTTGATGAACATTGATGAAAGAAAAAGATGAAGGATTGGAGATGCTTAGTATATAAACACACGATCATATTCTCATATGAAACATTCTTATATAGTAATGCATGTATATGACTTCTAACTAACTAAAACAGCATTGCATGTAACAATGAAGAGAATTACTTGACACAAAATGGGTTGAAATCTCAAACAACCTTCAATGGAGGATCAAGGGTTTCGAAGTAGAGATCACCGAACAAGTATTTAACGCCATCGATTTGGTTGGACCCATTTCTGGTAGGCTTGAAGATTGTCGTACAGATTACACATGCATATTTGGTAAGGTCTTGACATCATCATCGTGAGGCTCTGATCTCATCATCATTCAGATCGTCATCTAAACGTATCGTAGAGAGAGAGAGAGAGAGAGAAGAGAACTTAGAGAGAGGAAGAGAGACGCAAGCGTGAAATGAAAGTTGGAGTCAAAAAGTAGAAAAGATCTGAGAGATGAAAGTCTCTCTTGCTAATCCAACGATCATCTTACTAGATGAAAATCCAACGGTCACCATTAGCTAGAAAATAACGAATTTAGTAAACACGCCAAAGGCCCTAAGCAGAACATTGTACAAACTTGATGAAAAATGAAAGCGCAAATGTCACGGCCCGGATTTACACGGTTCAGTCCACGTGAATAAATCACTTAACGATAAATAATAGATAACAATTCTCATGCAGATGTATATAAAATAGTCACACAATACATGTGTTTATCCAATTTCATACATTCCTAGATATAACAATTTAAGTCGAATAGATGTTCTGAACTAAAACATGCAAATGTGTTATCTATTAAATTGAAATGCCTAAAGGCTTACATCAAATACAAGGATGTAACCCTTACAAGAATGACACACGGCTAATAAATAACATGAATGGCCCATGACCTACAAAAAAAAGAACCACCCTACATAGTTCCAACACAACTTCACGTCTCACTCCACATCCTCACATGTATACCTGAAAAACATTTTCAACTACATAGGGTGAGCAAAAAGCCCAGTAGAGAATATTTCAAAAGGTAAATATGCTCTACTAGTATAAATAATCATGATGCAATACATACATACAATATGCCCAAATGCATTTTCCAAATCCACTTTCTTTCTCAACAGAATCCTTTCTTTCCCGTTACCAAAACCTTATATTTATTCAAAATATTTCTTGAATTTGCAACATCTTTTTGAAACAAAAAGAGAAAATTTCCAAAAACAAATCCTGGTATCTCAATACCAATGAGCAAATACATTACCAAATCAAATGTGAACACATGTCTAAACAACCACAATTACATTGCTAAAACCATTTCCAAAACACTCCTTTTTAAAATCAAAGCGATAATAAATAAAATGGGTAAATCTCCGGGGCTAGTGTTTATAATAATAACTATACAAGTTCCTATGTCATTTTTACTGATATTAACCAGAAAGCTCGACAGCTATCGAGCAGGTTTAAGTCTTACATCAAGGACACACAGGCCAACTTAATTTTGCTTTAACACTCCCTTATAGCTTTACCATTTTAATTACCATTTTCCAATAATACAATACACAAGATCCAAGTATAATTTTCAAAATGAAACAAATGTTCTTAATACATGACACGAGAATTTCCAAAATAGCCTTTTACAAAATACACAATTCCAGTTCCAAAATCCTTTTCAAAATCCATAATATGCACAATTCATAAGCAATTTAGTTTTCCTTGTCTACATACAGTTTCTAAAACACGACAATGCTATCCTCTACTGACAACCAAAACAGTTATCTCTAATACAATAAATAAAAAGACAACAATCCGAGTATACAAATCCAAAAATATTAAAGTCATGATTCCAAAGAATTTCCAAAAGAGTATCCAACTCTCGGTATTTTCCAAATCTCATAACACCTTTTTCCAATCAAGTCCCTTTTTCGAAAATCCAATCATTGCCAAAAGATTATCTTTTAGGTTTTTCTCAAATCGGGGCTTTTTACTTCTAAAAACTTATATGCATCTTTGTAAATGGAAAATAGATTTTTTTTGTAGACAAACTATTGCTCAACAACCCCATTTGGAACAAACCCTTAATTCATAAAACAAATTTCCAAAATCAACCCCAAAATAATGAAATCTACATATTAAAATACACTACCAAACTCACGTCGAGTTTAAGAAATAGACCCGACCTCTTGAAGCAAGAAGGAAACAAGCCGAAAAAATCGTCGGTGACGAAAAGATGATTTGCTCATATTAAATGGAAGCCCTCGCCGAGCTCTACGTTTTGATATAAGGGACTAGGGGTAGAAAGTGACTAGAGGTAGATGAAACCAAGCTTCGAAGCTTGAAAAAGGAAAAAATGGTGGACTGGAAGAGAGTGAGGGGAAAAAGAGATCAAAAATAGATATTTTTAAGCGTGAACTAAAAGACCGCGGGATCAACTTGCCTAGGTAGCATGGTCACGGGCGCGAGCGGCATGGCCGCGAGTGCAACCTGCCTTACCCAGAAACACTGGGCTATTGCCCAACAACCAACCCAATACTCCCAAGGTCCACAACCACCAATCAAGACCGAAAACGCTGGACATCAACTTGTCCTAACCAGAAACTAAATTAGTAGAGGGCTTTCTTGACCCAGGCCACTACAATCTCCCCCACTTAGGACATTTCGTCCTCGAAATGAAATAATGTGGGCGCTTGGGAAGTGGCTATTTTTTAGGTTTTTTGGCTGTTTTAGTAGGCTATTTTAGTTTGTGTTTGGGAAGATATGATGGATTTTTATTTGAGTTGTTGTATTGAAAAATGCGTTTGAAATGATGTTTGATGCTGAAATGACAAATTTGTCCCTAACCTCACTTTTTCCAAAATTGGTCTAAAGGGGGCAAAATTGTCATTTCATCCTGTGGGACTAGGTTGTCACAACACTGTGCCTACACTGTCAACGTGACAGTGTAGGTTACCCCACTGCCAGCTGTTTTTTTTTAATAATATAAATAATTGCTTTAGGATACTATTTAAGGCTATTTGGCTTCTTTAGTGTTTGAACTTGGGTTCCCAAACACCCCCAATGTCATAACACCCTCTCACACAACACAAAATCAACACCAAAACCAACGCACCACAACCCGCCCAACTACGACCACCTCCTTCTTAATACTAACGCGATAAAATAAAAGGAACTCGAGCCATAACCACGCAAGGAAGGAAAGAAATAATACGTGTGATACAATAACACGTGACAATGTACAAGTAAAATCTCAAGCAAGAAAATTCTAACACACATCATACGCGGTCACTTTGAATTCAAAATCATATCAACCCACATAACTCGTTGTGGTCTACAAGACAAGAAATCACCACCATAGCAACAACAACTCTCAGACTCAACAACGCCAGCCACCGTCCAATTACCTACAACACCCAAACCACCACCGAGTACTCAAATGCTTGGGTGCAAAGAATAAGAAAACTCCTCACATACAAAGCTCCCAGTCAACTTTCTCGTAACCCGAGACATAAATAAAACACAACCAACCAGCAACGTTATGGCACATCAATGCCTGAAAATTCAAAATCCTTGCAAAATAAATACACAACATGTAATTATCAATTGAGGCTAGATCAAAACACGATTTCCCAATACAAGATACAAGATACCCCATTTAAGTTAAAGAAAATTCTTTATTTTCCCATTTGTTTCAAAGCACTTTGCTTTCCCAAAAAGTGCTCAAACCCGCACTGCCACAATCCATATACATTTTCAACCATCCATAACAATACTCAGAGATTTCCAAATTGTTTTTCCAAAAACCAAAGGTGTTATTTATAACACAAAACCATCTTCATTTTGTTTTTGATTTGTTGGATTTAGCTTTTCATTAAACCGAAAACTTCCAACCCAAAACTATTTTAGTTCAAGAAAAGTGCCCAAGGCCACAACACCAAAGGATTTTTTTTTTTTTTTTTCCACAATATCATTCCTTAGCGTTCTTCGGTGAACCACAACACAGTCACCCAACAAAACCCATCACATCCATGGTGATGCCACAATATTAAAACAATATTTCCATGATGAGAATCTCCAGATTTTTCGAAATATCAGCAACGCAATAACATAAGAGAAAGAAATTTCACACCCACTAATCATATAATAGCGTAAAAGCGCTTATAAGACCAAACTTCTCAACCGTAACCCCAAACCGGTTACCACAAACTCAACACAACTTCCCAACTGTCCATATAGGACTTACATGCCACACCTTGACACCATTCAATTACACAACGTTCAATTCCATCCTATTCCCGTGGTGACTACATGTCAACTAACCCAAATATGAACCAACCAACTATCCAATACTACTATCCCACACCGACCTCCAAACACTGACATACCCCTTAACTCAACCTATCTCAACACTACACCAACTTATTGCCTAACCAAACCAACTCTTAGATGGAGTTCCTCACACAATCTTACATTCTCATTGAATCACACCAGATTCTGCAAGTTAACCGATACTACCTCAAATCCTTGCCCATCCCCTACACCTATGCCTACATGGCAACACTTCTTCACACCACACTCGAGTTCGAGTTGAATTCCTAAAGATCAAAATACACACTCACCCCATTGCGTCAAGTCATACATCAACCAATGATTCTTAAATACCTCCCACACCTAAAGATTGATAAAGTCAATAACAAACTTATATAGCTCACTACTTACTCCACACAACCTTACCATACCACTCGTGTCACGACCCAAACCCGCCCCTAAAAGTTTGGTCCATGACCAGTCTGTGATTAAGCCTCAAAACAAAATTTCATAATAATATTTATTCAATTACGGGGCCTTAAGCGAAAGCAAATACCAACATAGATAAAATGCCCATTGAGCTTGTGCATACATGAAGATTTAGATTAACTTAGGCAATTAAATACGTTTCCATGTTTACAATAATCACAGAACAATACTGATCTCACACACACTTACATAAGACTCAATGAATTACATAATTCCCAATACAAAAATTAAGGCCTCAACGTAGAGGCGTAACTCGGTTGGTTTGACGGAGAGGCGGACCTCAATACAATTCTAGTGTTGATCCTCGATGGCTCACCTACATATATAAAATAAAAGGGGTGAGCTAATGCCCAGTGAGTAATACTAAAGTAAAGAGGTTAATGAATGATGTCCTTAACATTAGGATAACATACTTCACAATTTTGAAACGTATCACGAATCTTTTCAAATTAGCCATTTATCGTATCATAAACCATACCCCTTTCAAGTGGAATATATAATGGAACTATTACAAAACATTTTACATGGTACGTGGCACGCCCACTCATACAAAAGATTAGAAGCACATTTTAAAATAGGACATCCATTCATACAGATAAAGTAACACATCATAACATGAGTTATATAGCGATGTCAAAACTTTTGTATTCATATCATATGTTCTGAACGACCTTGAGTCCATGTATAACAAAACGGCCTCGGGCCCAATCATATATCAAAACGACCTTCGGTCCAAACATATCATTTTGTATCATTGTATCTGATCATGGAGTAGATGGAACATCGACATGTCTCCACCTCTCCTTGGGCCCAATTCATGCATGTGTGGACACAAGAGGTGTCTCGTACGGACTCTAGAGGTGACTTACACTGTAGCACTTAGTTCCATACAGTATTTTGTTCCATACCAAAATGATTAGGTCTTAAAGACCGAACAATTCATACCATGCCATAGCATAAGCGAAACAGATAAACAGAACGGCCTTGGGCCCACCATATGATATGATAAACGATGCACAGCTCTTATTCATGGCTCATTTTACTTTTCTTGGAAACTTGTGTATTTTAACAAAATACGACATTGAGAGAATCATGTCACACATTATCAAAATATGACATTTAGAGAATCCTGTCACACATTAATCAAAATAGATAATGAAAAACATATCTTTACTATACTATTACTCACAGTGCTGGGCTTCTAGTAGCAATGGGACGATGTCCTCGTTGACCTAAGAACATAATGCACATAGCATAATATGAGAATATAACCAATATCTTTCTTGTTCTTTAATCAATTAGCCTTGGTGGTTCTAAACTCATTAGTCCTCAATAGTTCATAATCCGCGTCTAAGAAAATAGGAGGAATCAAAAGGAAAATGGTTTAGAAGAAGAAATGGTATAAAACCGGTAGACAGAAAGTGAATAATCATCACTAATTTGGGCATATCTATTTGTGTACTTATAATTTGGGAGTGAGACCACCATCATTGGAAACTAGACTTCCGGGGCTTGAATTTAGGCTCAAGAATCACTTAAAACGGAGTCCGGATGCAAGAGATATGCTTATTTGAAGTTGGCTGAAATAGAGTTGTCCCGCACCTGTGGGAAACAGGGCCGCACGTGCAGGACAACATGCTTTTTTAGCAGAATCAGATTTGGTGCTGGAAATGGGCTGTCGCACGTGCAAGAAGCCCCGCCGCACGTGCGGCTCTGGGCACAATTTGCTGTTCGAAAACCTTGGTTGGCTTTAACACTAGTTTTTCCATGTTCTAGGCTAGGTTTCAACTTTAATCACCCAAAAACATGTAAAATTAATCTACAACATGATAAACTAACATCATTCAAGTGTAATTTCATCTCAAACAAACCAATCTTTGCCACAAATTAGAAATTCAAGTCTCATCTTTTCTATATAATCAAACTCCCACAATATATGCCCAAAATCATGTAAATATGTCATACACATGATTGGTTCTCACACCAAATCTTGTTATTCCATGAATCATTCTTAAGATTGAACCCAATTCAAGCAAATTTAAGGAAATCAAGGTTCAATTCCTTGAGTTTAACCCATTTAATTCATAACCCAACACACTTGTTCATTTACATGTTAATCTTCCAAGTCAATCCTTGATTTCATGTAGTAGATGAATTATCTACAAAGATAATAGTTAAAGCCACATACCTTAACTCAATTCCTTGATTTTCCCCTTAATCTCTTCAATTTTCCCAAGCTTCATGGTTGATCTTCTTCCTCTCTCTTCAATTCTCTTCAATTATCTTCAAACCTCCATGAACGGTGAGCTTCTCTTAGAGAATCTCTCTCTCTCTCTCTCTCTCTCTCTCTCTCTCTCTCTCTCACAGTTCTCTCCCTCTCCCTTAGATATTTTTGGCTCAAATGTTGAATTCAACTCATATATCTCATATATATCTATACATCTAACTATATATAAGTTTATCACAATTTGGGAGAGGCAAACGCACCCTTACGAATCATACGAAATCAAATTTCAATCAAACTCCTCAGATGACTCTAAAAATTATACTGATCACAACTATGTACTATGTTCTGGTTTTTGAAGCCCCTAAGGCCTTCAATTTGCAGTGCAAAGTTAACCTCCCAAACACACCTTAACGAATCTAACGAAATAAATTTCCAATTGATTTTCCCAAATAGCTCCAAAATTCCCATTAACATATCTATATACTCAATTCCGATTTCTGAACCCATAAAGGTCATCAATTCCAGTTTTAAAGTCATAACTCAATAGATAATTCTTCAATTCGAACATATATAATTAAATTAAAGTACATTAACCCATAGGTAAATAAAGATAATTCTTTATACGCATATTGGGGTCTTACATCCTCCCCACCTTAAGAAGTTTGGTCCTCCAAACTTGATTTACCGTGTCACAAGTCTAGTTTATAAATTTCAATCTCTTATCAATGTCTATTTCATCTCACATACACAATATTTCCACAAATCACAATTAATTTGTTATTTACTGGCCAATTAGTAATCCAATTGATAATAATATTCAGCAACCTCAAAACATTAATTTATTATTCATAACCCTCATGCATTTCAATTTATTGGTCCACAAGTCATATACCCCAAATGGTAAAACTATAATCCCTAGGATGTTTATGAGCTAACTCTTTTCCTTTATATTTCAAATTGGTCTAATGTTGATTGTCATTTGAAATCCTCAAATTAACTTAGTCCATAAATCTATAGTATTATGTAACTCTCCATTGATTCCACAATAAATCTTTAAAGATGAAGAAATATTCACTTCCCAATTATGTTTCCAATGATATTTTCATTTTACACCCATTGAACCAAATAAACACATGAATTTTGGATCCATTACTTCATAGATCTTTGCTCACTAATGATTTAAATGCTCACAACAGTGGTCTTAACAAATGATGACTAAATTTTAAATAACCAAATTTAGATCCAAGTCCTCAACTTCAATGGAGGCTCAAATAATCAAAATTAAACTTATCAGCTCAAATCAGATTTCTCACAGACCCCAAAGAGCAAACCCAAATCCTGTAGCAAGAAATTACCTGTTCAGATTGGGCACCATGATTTTTCTTTCCAAAATAAATTATTAGTAAAATCAAATATGGATCAACCCTAATTGTCACAACTCCCAAATTACAGTAAAATAACAACCACTCAAAATCAATGTTTGCTTAGAGATCTTAAAGTTAACTTCATGATATCAAACATAAAACGTGTTGTCCATAAAACTCCTATATCCTTGTTCCAATAACTTCAAAGTGTGACTGAGCATCGCATCTAATCCATTTATTGGTTCCATTCATTGTAAGTCACAACTAACTTGTTTATGCCTATTAACAGTATTGATTTATCATACATTCTACTATTCTATACAAAGAATATTAAATCAGGCCCATAGAAATTCTTAATATGTAATATTAGTCTCAAAAAAAAAAAAAAAAAATCAATTCCTCGCAGACGTAAACAATTCAAACAAGAGGATAAGGCCCAAATTAATCATATAAACAGTTTGCTTACATTTCATTTAAGGACTTAAAATAATGGTCTTCATACATCGAAGTTCCTCAATCTAAATATCTCAGTATTTTAGCTCAAGTTTCTCGTATCCACACGAAAGCATTCTGGTCGTAAACAACTCGCTTAGGAATATGGTCAATATTTACCCATCACATGCAAGATCACATATTAATCATCCATGTCGGAAACACCGAATTTAATTAATGGTGTAACATCTCTAAATAACACAAACCACATAAATTTTATTCCAATGATCACTCATTCTTCTTTTTTTTTTTTTCTTTTTTTTTTTCTTTTTCTTTTGGTCGCAATAAACGGACAAGCTTTGAATTAATCCTCATATAAACATTTCATCCTTAACCCCAAGAGTGTTCCGAATCCAATTCTCTTCAAGTATTCAATTGCATGCAACTCGTAAGCTATCAATTACAACAATCTCAAATATTATAATTCTTTAAAGAATAAGGAAATATTCACCGCTTATTCGTGTTTCCAATGGCACATGCATCCTACAACAATTAAACCCAAAATAAATAAATGAGTTCTAAATTAACGACTTTATGGCTCTTGCTCACTAATAAGTTAAGTCTTCACAACAATGGTCTTGGTAATTCGAAATATTTCTAGTCCATTTACTTTCATAACGAATGGGGTAAATGAGGTCGCCAACCAAATTTAACTTCTAGTCCTCTTCTCTCCGCTCAATATAAATATACTTATCAATTCCCTTTACCATAAAATTTCCGCTCTTAGTCCTTCTCAATTCACACTTACTTTGTTTTTACTTAATGGTTCTCACCAATCAATTTTCTCATTACCGGAGTTTAATTCATTATCATATATGTACAGATTATTAATCCAAATTGATTCAGTCGCCAAAAATTATCTTGTAATGCTATAATGATTCATAGAGTTAACATCATAGTAGTAAAACACAAAACACATTGTCCATAAACTCATATATTTTTGTATTACTATTCACATAATTCCTATTTGCATAATTTCAAATAATCACAGTTCAACCTCAAATGCCTACCATGCTTACACTCTTTTGTTTTCCATAACTTCAAAAGAGACTAAGGATATCAAATGCAAACCTTGCTCCACAAATTTCTTAACCACACTAGTCCAAATGGTAGTTTCCACACAACTTATATACCTCATTGGTAATTAATTAGGTGGGTCCCAAAAGTCAAAGGTCACAAATAACTTATGTAGGCATGCTAACAATGTTTCCTTACCTTCCCCATATTTTACATTAAGACACTAAATCAATTCCATATCACATTCTAATAAAATAGATCCTTCAAGTAATAAGGAGATTCCTAACACATACTCTTAGCCCGCTGATCAACTCGTTTTGCAGCTAAATGATTCAAATAAGTAAATGGACTCTAACTAACATTTTGCTCACAAATAGCGCAAACACATAAAACACCCATCGAAGTGTCCCTACTTATCATAACATTTAGTTCAAGTTCTATTTATCCACTTAAAAGGATTCTACACTCTCCAATAGTCATGTAAACATACATAACGCTTCCTATCGCATTCTTTGATTCCTTTGTTGAGTTCATACTTAAGTTCTTCTTTTGATCTTATTGTTTCTCATGACACGTCTGCATGGAAATATTCCTTCTACCTTATCCAGTTGCCTCAACAAAGACTTAACTTCCATTTCATCCCTACTTTCCATTATCTACTTCTAGGGTCATAAGATGCAGACCGTTAACACATCGGGTATCATCTACTAACTACACCATAACACATAGTAATACATTCTTAATCATAACACACACAAACATACAAAGGTATGGGTGGGGCAATTTCTTCATCTATACTTCTCATATCAAACCATTCCCTAATTCTCAAGTCCCATACTCATTATGAATCATCACATTTCTCAATTGCCATAATTCCTTACACCTTATTCATTGGCAACAACTTCAATTTCCCAAAATTCTTCATACTCTAATTTCATATGTAGTCCACATAGAAACTACGTTTAAGCTCTTTTCACATCATGTTTCCACAAACATGCCTATACTTACCAATTTGAATATCCTATGAACACCAATATACCACATCTTTCAAAACCTTAGCCTCAATTGCATACTCATTATGTAACCCATTCTCATGTCATAACAATTATCGAATCCTCCTTAGTCACAAAACTCAAGCTGTGAAACAATACATATGGATCTCCTTTTATTACCCCAAAGTCCATAAGAGATCTAATACTCAAGCTTAATACTTAACTGATTGTACAGGTTCACATACATCGTTAAGAATGCACAACATATCGTTTCGTTACTAAATATTTGCAACTTAAATGCATTCTAAACACTCCAATGCTCAATGGACATGTGTGTGAGATCATAACTCGTGCTCTGATACCAATTGTCACGACCCAAACCCGCCCCCTAAAAGTTTGGTCCACAACCAGCCTGTGATTAGGCCTCAAAACAAAATTTCATAATAATATTTATTCAATTACGGGGCCTTAAGCGGAAGCAAATACTAACACAGATAAAATGCCAATTGAGCTTGTGCATACATGAAGATTTAGATTAACTTAGGCAATTAAATATGTTTCCATGTTTACAATAATCACAGAACTATACTGATCTCATACACACTTACATAAGACTCAATAAATTACATAATTCCCAAGACAAAAATTAAGGCCTCAACGTGGAGGCGTAACCCGGTTGGTTTGACAGAGAGGCGGACCTCGATACAATTCTAGTGTTGATCCCCGATGGCTCACCTACATATATAAAATAAAATGGGTGAGCTAACGCCCAGTGAGTAATACTAAAGTAAAGAGGTTAATGAATGATGTCCTTAACATTAGGATAACATACTTCACAATTTAGAAACGTATCATAAATCTTTTCAAATCAGCCATTTATCGTATCATAAACCATACCCCTTTCAAGTGGAATATATAATGGAACTATTACAAAACATTTTACGTAGTACGTGGCAGGCCCACTCATACAAAAGATTAGAAGCACATTTTAAAATAGGACATCTATTCATACAGATAAAGTAACACATCATAACATGAGTCATATAGCAATGTCAAAACCTTTGTATTCATATCATATGTTCTGAACGACCTCGAGTCCATGTATAACAAAACGGCCTCGGGCCCAATCATATATCAAAATGACTTTCGGTCCAAACGTATCATATTGTACCATTGTATCTGATCATGGAGTAGATGAAACATCGACATGTCTCTGTAGCAACGCCCGCGAGGGCTTCACTCTACAGTTCGCAGGACTCTTCTTTTTGTTTGTTGCGGTTCTAAATCTGAACCAAAGAGTCCACCTCTGGCAAATTGTTTTGAGAAAAACTGATTTTTGAAAAGAAGTGCCAAACATGGACTGCTTTGCCAGATTACAGAGTCGCCACCTAAATATTTAAAATGGGAAATTTAGGAAACCCTGACTCGGTGCCGAAGGCCACACGTCCGTCATCACCAAAGTGACTTGGCTCAGGAGCTTGGGTACGATCGGGGAAGGTCAGCTATGAGCACCCCCTTTCGCCCGGTCCGAAGACCGGCCTCTACTAACCGTGATATCCATTTTTGAAAACTTTATGCGTTCTTATTCTGGTTATTAGCCTAGAATTACTATGTTATCTTATGACAAACAAGTATAGACTAGATCGCCTAATTTGGGAACAAACATTGCATATCCGTTTTGTCTCGAAAAACGTGTTTAGATGTTGCTACTCGCAAGTAGACTAAAATGCGGATTTCAATGAGTACTTCCAACTTAAGCAATCCAACCTCCACCCGAGGCATTCATACAGTTTATCATGTAAGCATTTAGCATGGTAATCCTCTTGTCATGGCAACACCCACACGCATGCAGTATGCTAAAGCATAAAAGCTCACCTAGTACTCCGCGCCAAAACAATAAACTAGTTAGCAAAACAATGCATGACCTAGTCCATGTTAAGTGGCTAATGCAACATAGGCATAAATGCAATCTAGAGTAGGCTCGGCTATCCTAAGCATGGTATACGAAATGCTATCACGTAGCACGTATTCAATTTTGGAATTTGAAAATTGCAATGCAGTTTGTATGATGTACCGAGCCCGGTGCATGTAAACAAATGCATGGATGCACGCATGCATTGCATAAGGTATGCTAAAATAAGTATGCCCTAATCTACCATAAGCAGGTAAATAAAAGGGAGAAAGAAATGGGGGTTGGAAGACATACACCCACTCACACACACTTATTACAATTTCGCCCTCACTCGGAGGGACCGAATAAATATACAAAACCAAATAAATAATTAACTAATCTAGCTAATTAAATATTACAAATTAACTAAATTAATTAAATAAATTAATAAATCTAATTAAGCATTAAATGCCTCGGGATGAGGGCTAATTGCGTGGCCCGGGACTCGCTTCGAGAATCGCCTTGCCTGGGTTGCCTCTGTTTCCTCTGCTCTTCAGCTCAAAAAAATTCCAAAGCTTCAGGAGTGCCTCCCAGAACACTGAGAAGCATCATCGGCTCAAACAGAGGGCCACCTATGAGGAGAATTTCCATCGGACTTGAATTTCATTATCGGTGCTTTCGAGGCGTGGGTCGACTAAAAGTGCGGTCGGCACAAAGTGTTACGCAAAACACGCAACTCACAAAGAGAGGGAACAAAAGGCAAGGCAATGCAATTCAAGGTATATATGCACCAAACACATCCCAAATCGTGCTATGGACTTAAAGGGCATGTGCCTCGATTCAGGGGCCTGTCGCGCATTTCCATGCGTGATGGCCCTAAGGACCAAGAATGCAACTTTGATTTCAAATGCATGCAATGCAAACAAAGGTGCCAAACCTCTATCAAACTCACTTCAAGAGGCTTGGCATGCATAATGCCAATGCAACCCTAAGCATGTCATCTAGCATGCAATATGGCAATGCAATGCAAGAATATTGTTGTGTAAACATACAAGCATGCAAAGCAAAGTAGGAATGGACTTACACATGAATTGGACAGCTCTAAAAGGCCCAAGAACAGTGGAGGGTTTGCCTTAAGGTGGGGTCTGAGAACACACGCACACATGCACATATTAAGACACCAACACTTGAGCATAATAAACAACATTCAAGTACACTTGAAATGAGTTAAACATGGACTACTAGCATGCAACTTAGGCTCTGAAATTCATACAAAACACATGGCCAAAACATGCAACAAAGCAAGCCAAACAAAGCATGCAACTAGCCTATGCTTGAGGCAAGCTCAAGAGAGCATTGAACCACATCTATGCAAAGCAAACAAGGCATGCATTGAACAACCTAAATCAGGTTTCTAGCATGTTAAAACAAGGCCAAATGTCCACTTAGATGGCATCTAAGAAGCTTAAGCATGAAGGCATGCAACTGCACCAAAACATGGAGTACTTAACACACACCTTTAAAGCATTAAAGAGGCATGCAAGGCAATCAATCAAACATGTATGAGGGACTGAATAGCATGGAAGATGGTCCCAACCATCAAAAACAAAGCTAGAATAGCATACCACATATTCATGCTTTTGAGGCCTACAAGCCAAATACAAAGGGGCTACAAAATACATGCTAAGATTGGCCAAAATAGCTATGGACAGAGCTAAAGCATGACAAAATAAGCCTACAAGCTTCACAAATGCAAGCCTAAAACATGCTAGAAATATAGGCTAACAAGCTAATCATGTTAAGGCAATATTAAGGCATTACAAAGTAACTATGCAAATCATGCAAAGAGTACTAAAACCCACTTGAAAGCATGCTATAATATGACAATATAAGCATGATAAACAACCAAAACATGCTCAATACACAACTAAACATGGAGCTCTCTTAAGGAGCCAACCTTGTCCTTTTCAAGGACATCAAGGAGAGGGGGTGGCCCTCTCCTTCTTGAGACTTCAAGGCATACTCTTCACCTGAAATCCTCAAGATTTGGTGGTGAAGAGATCCCAAGACCAAAATCTCGGATCTCTCCAAAATGGTACAAAAAGTGCCCTTTTCAAGGCCTAAAGGTGGTCAAAGTTCCTCAAACCACAAAACACTCTTAATACACAATAAAGAGAGTCAAAAATCAGAACTTTTATGTGCCAAACACTAAGCTCAAAAACTGTTTTAAACTAGGTAAAAACAAGTTGCAAAAATGGGGAATAAAGTGTAAGTTTCTTACCCTTGTTGACTACCTTCACAAAGGTTGTTGTGCTTGGTCCCTTGAGCTCCAATCCAGTCAAGAATCACCAAAACTAACCTTTAGAACCTCTGAACCAAGAGAAAGGTGGGACACTAGGTGCTAGTGTGCAAAAGTAAGGCACAAAACACCTAGTTAAACAAGAGAATGAGAGAGATATAGAAGTTATATCTATTCTAACCCTAAAACCAGAGCTTGGCTCTCTCTAACAATGGCTAACACTCTGAAATTTTCTAACCCTCAAGCCAAGAGGGAGAGCTTCCCTCTTATAGGCCAAAAGCTTACAAGCTTGGCCACTAAGCAAGCCCATCCCTCCATACACGTGTATGGAGGGGAAACAAGTTGCAAACAGCTGTGAGAAAATATCTCACCAAGCAAGTGCACAGTGGTCGGCAGGGCAAAATGGTCATTTCGCCCAAAACAGTGCCGACCGGCACAAAATAGTGCCGACCGGCACAATATAGTGCCGGTGACAACTTCTGACCACGGTAGCCTCTAGCCCCTGGTGGTGTGTGGGGATGCCTCGAGAAGGCATTCCCCCTCAAACAAATCAAAGGTGTTTGGTGCAAAACCAAACACAAGCGGTCGAGTTCGGAGGTCCCGAGGCACGCGAGCCGAGAACTCCGGGAACTCCAAACGAACACACACATGGATGATCACCGAGTGTCCAAGCGGTGACATCCAAGTCTTGAGGACGGTCAAAAATGGGGTGTCTACAGTCTCCACCTCTCCTTGGGCCCAATTCATGCATGTATGGACGCAAGAGGTGTCTCGTACGGACTCTAGAGGTGACTTACACTGTAGCACTTAGTTCCGTACAGTATTTTGTTCCATACCAAAATGATTAGGTCTTAAAGACCGAACAATTCATACCATGCCATAGCATAAGCGAAACAGATAAAAAGAACGGCCTTGGGCCCACCATATGATATGATAAACAATGCACAGTTCTTATTCATGGCTCATTTTACTTTTCTTGGAAACTTGTGTATTTTAACAAAATACGACATTGAGAGAATCATGTCACACATTATCAAAATATGATATTTAGAGAATCCGGTCACACATTAATCAAAATAGATAATGAAAAACATATCTTTACTATACTATTACTCACAGTGCTGGGCTTCTGGTAGCAATGGGACGATGTCCTCGTTGATAACACAGTGCACATTTTAATGTTCTAAGCACCCTCGGGTCCATACGTAACGCAATAAATTAATCTTAACTATATACAGATACCTTGACTTACAAATGTCCCTAGTTCCATTTATTCGTTAAGAAACAATTTAGTTTGCTTACAGGTAATAAACGGTTACTATTCATTATGGACATGACAGAATAATTTCAAAAGCATACAGAAATTACAGACCAACATGCAGCTTAGTTATGTTATATAAGTAGTGTATCCAGTTACTTCCCGTACATAGGTACCACTAGATCCATTTACAGAATCGTAGATCCTATTAGATATACCACATTCATAGTTCTTATATTCATCCTAATTTGGTAATGTCAAAACTAAACAGACAATGATATTTATCATGAAGCAATGCGTAACCACGTATTGAATATCGTTCATATTCGTGTCAATTGACAATAAGTGGTAAAGGTCTCAACCAACCATTAACATAGCATATTCCCAATTCCATTGTTTCTACTCAAGTTCACAATGTCATACAGAACGATTCACACTTGAAGGCTTTCACAATCTTAAATTATAAACATACATAAAACAAGATTTAATTCTTGCAGTAACTTGTCAAAGTATCAATCATTTAGCTTCAGTCTCAAAATAATTAATAAGCACCCATCTTGTGTCAAGTATTATGTGAGCAGGCTCATAATGGGGGTAACATTCCTCATGTCGGTCAATCATTCTTTATAAGAAATCTTAATCACGAATTACATGTTACACATAACAGAATAATTTACAGTTTCAAATTGGCATAAACAAATCCCTTGGTCCCTATCAGACGTTGACAATAATTTTCTCGGCTCACGAACTCTTGTAACTTCCTTCAAAATCATAATTCATAGTATTTGACCAAACCGGTTCAAGGTCAATACCCAAATGTCCAAACAGAACTAATATGTACGTCATTCCCTTATTTCGTATGACTTATTGGCAGGGAACAAGGTTATATTCAATTATTTTCGTACATCACTACAAGAATCTCTATACGTATGACTTCTTATCACAGCTAGTCATTCTCAACACATTACAAAACGTCATGCAACATTTATTCTTATTAAAAGGTCTAATTATAATAACCTCATAGGTTTAAACATTGCTATAATAAGGAGAACATGGCTATACTACAAAAGTACACATTACATACATTATCTTATTTAATCAATAAGTCTTAGGAATATCCATGCTTAAGGTGTAAGCAATTCAGCTATACAGATGCTAGAAAGCTCAGTCCTTTGCTATCATTTTCCGCAGATATCAATCAATCCGTCAATATCAACTAATAACATAAAATTCACATAATCGTAAACATATAAATTGTCTTACCAGTCAGCTCAAATTCTTACCCCACTTCCACCGAGCAATTCTATTGATCTGATCCCATCTACATGACTTACATAGTCCACCAACCATGTTTCTATTCTTCTTTTTTTTTCCGGCGGAGGTAGAATCCTTTATCCTTATTCTCACCGTTACCTACACAATACTCACTTATACTGTAGACATAAATCAAAATTGTTAGCCATATCAGAGTACACTTAACGTTGCCATCGATCTTCCATGTATTTTCTGGATGTCATGCAAGTTGTCTAACGCTTTCCTAGACATCCTAGAGCTCAATGGATCCGTGTGTGAGATAGCAACTCGTGCTCTGATACCACTTGTCACGACCCAAACCTGCCCCTAAAAGGTTTGGGCATGACCTAATCAGGAACAGACAGAATGACCTATGATGAACAGCGTTTGGGGCCTGGGCGGAAGCAGTAAATTTTAAATAACAATAAACAGACACATCCATTGAGCAACTACCAAAAACCAGGACCATTTCGAGATTTAACAAAAGGCAAACATGCATACAGAAATAGGTTACAAAACATCTACAAATCCAGCCCAGATATTAGGCACTCAAAACGGTAGATACAATAACCTTGACTAGCAACATGGATACCAAAAATTACATATACAAAGAAAACTGGTTTAATATGTAAGGGTTCCCTCCTATGCCTGGTTATCCTTAAGCTGATAAAATGCACGAGGTAATGCTAGAACAGCTCCCCAAGCCGCTCCTGAATCGAGACAACATATAGAATGAGACAAGCTCGATTGAATAATAGTGCGCAATAATAAAATCACAATGCATCTTAGTATATGTACCAAAATCAATTCTGAAATAACAGATTGGCTGTTGGCGGATAGCCTTTTCTAAGATGGTAGCCTTGCGGCTGTGCAGATAGCCTTCGGCACAACAGATAGCCTTCGGCTCAGATGTAAGCTCAAGGCAATGTAGCCTTTCGGCACAACAGATAGCCTTCGGCTATGAGATAACCTTCGGCACAGATAGCCTTGCGGCTGTGCAGATAGCCTTTCGCGGCATGAGATAGCCTTTACGTAGCGGTAATGCGCACGCGAGATATCACGGATATGGTTTCCACTTTTCATTTCGAGATCAATACATGATTTACAATTATGTCTTCTGAGCAGAATACATAAATATATATGTAATGCATTATTACTCGCGTTGAGACAACGTGTTGCTTTCTCTGGAATACGCCTGCATATAATCAATGCACATTAGTTCTCTTTTCCTTTCTTAAATCATTTCTGAACCATTACACTTTGCATGCATTTACAATCATTATAAAGTCATCGAGAAAAATATTCTAAAAATACCGGAGGATCAAGCACGCATAAACCGAACAAACATATTTTTGCGAAATTAAGCCTTCCCGCCGGCGCCACTTTGGCGCCGGCGGATCTCTGAGCACAAAACTGGAAGGTCAATTTTCTCGCCGGCGGGCCTTTCCTCGCTTCGGCGGACCAAGCAAAATTGAAATTGAACTTGAATTTGAGTTCCAATTTGACATTCAGAGCTGCAATCTATCGTTTACAACACAAAACAAAACCTTCCAATGGGTCTAACATCAAATGAAGGTATTAAATCACACAACACATCAATTACAACCCTCTTTACTCTTTTACTCAATCAATCCATCATAATCAACCATCATCTTTCCAATTGGATTTACACATATATGCATATAAAGTTATCTAAGCTTCTAATTCAAATTCATAGTTGAATATTCTCATGGAATAGCAAGAAAATAAGGGATAGATCCCCCTCCATAACTCAATTTGGTTCTCCAACATAGATGATCACATAAACTCTCATCATCATTCTTAACTTCCCAAATACAAGAAGAATTCCCAATCAAGATCAAGAAAGAGGGGCTAGATAAAGAATTTTCCATACCTTGAGTTAAATCTAACCAATCTTCACCAAAATCTCCCAATTCCTTCATTTGGAGAGCCTCTCCCCCAACTCTCACGTTTTTCCCCTCTTCTAAGAAGATATTTTTGTTGGTTCTAAATCAACAAGAGCATATATATATATAGATATATCCTTATAAGAGAATAAGACAAAATTGAATCGTTTAATCATTCCGAAATTGAAATTTTGTAAACGTACTTAATATTACCAGAAAATTATGCTGATCACAGATATATAATCAATTTCAGATAATTAAGACGTTAAGATGCCCAATTTCTGAGTCAAACGTGTTAATGGTGACAGATAGTTTTCTTGTGAAACAGATAGACTTCTTTTAAACTTGGGATTTACTTACTTAACCATAATTCCACATGGAAATTCACAATAAGCATATAAATATACTGAATAAGGAAGCTAAAAGTACACCAAGATCATAGATGAGGGTCGGGTTATTACATAACCAAATTGTTGAGAAGGGTTATTCTCAACCCCTGGAACACTCCCAAAACTATGACGCCTAGGACAAGAGCTACAGACGTCACCCAGTTGGCTACACTTGAAGCAAACACGCATCTCTTCACTCTGAGGGTAAAAGCTTGACCCTCCAATGGCCCTCGAAGTCTGGCCTACTCGGTTCTGGTATTGGTATCGCCCCTGGTCGGACAAATAAGGCTGAACCAGATTAGATTGCAAATTACCCAAATAAGTTCCCGATTGCATACAAAATGCCTAATATGACCCGGTTGGTTACATGCATAACAAATAGGTAGCCCTCGAAGATGTGACTAGTTCGAAGCCTGAACTGGTAAGGATCCCAATAACTACTCCTCCTGTGAGCACTCAATTACCTCAAGTCCCCGATTGGTTAGATGATCCAATTGGTGCAACCATTGGTTGAGGCAATAACCTTGCCCTTCTCTTTTGGCTCTTACTAGGTCTACCACGACCCCAAGCTGAAGGAGTTGCCGAAGTGGCCTCATCCCCACTCTATCCCATGACTAATACTGCAGCCTCTATGTGAGCTACCGCTTACACAAGCGCACGATAATTCCTATGCCAAGGCCCAACAATCCTTCCCCGAACATCATCACATAACTTATTCTCAAACTCTGAACAATGGAGCTCCTTGGTTTCCACCAATTCCGGAGCGAACTTTTACAGATTGGTAAACCACACCTCAAACTGTGCCAAAGGTGTAGTACCTTGGTGAAACTTTAGAAATTGCCTCCTCAATTCTTCTTGTGTGGAAGGAGGAAAGTCGTCACTTCCTCGTCTAGACATCCTAACCAAAAACAAGCACAACAAATTTAGTATATATCTAAATGCACCCCTTACAAAATCTCATACATTTTAGCATTAAACATACAATGCATTTCACATAAGCACTTAGTCACATAATCACACACGAATTACATTCTTAAGATAAAATTTATTCTACGAAACCCCAAGAATTCCTATTAGAACAAACATTGATCAAGTGTCCTTTTAATAAGACCTGTAAGTGTTTAGCAGACACAAATCATATCCGAAGGATCCAATTCCATACCTACTTAGCCACATAAACATGTTATCATTTAGCATACTAAGCATACAAATGTCCTTACTGAGCATGGTAAACCCATTATGGCCAACCACTTCCCGCGAGCCCAAGCCTTTCAAACGTGGTTAGCTCTGATACCAAGTTGTCACACCCTGGATTTACACGATCTAGCCCATGTGAATTAACCACCCAATGATAAACAATAGATAACAACTCTTATGCAGATTTATATAAAATAGTCACACAATACATGTGTTTATCCAATTTCATACATTCCCAGATATAACAATCTAAATCGAATGGATGTTCTAAACTAAAACATGCAAAGGTTTTATAAATTAAATTGAAATGCCCAAAGTCTTACATCAAATACAAGGGTGTAACCCTTACAAGAATGGCACACGGCCAATAAATAACATGAATGGCCCATGGTTTACAAAAAGAACCACACTACACAGTTCCAACACAACTTCATGTCCCAGTAGAGAATATTTCAAAAAGCTAAGTATGCTCCACCAATGTAAATGATCATGATGCAATACATACATACATTATACCCAAATGCATTTTCTAAATCCACTTGCTTTCTCAACAAAATCCTTTCTTTCCAGTTACCAAAACCTTACGTTTATTCAAATGTTTCCCGAGTTTACAACATCTTTTTGAAACAAAAGAAAAATCCATTTCCAAAAACAAATCATGGTATCTCAATACCAATGAGCAAATACATTGCCAAATCAATGTGAACACATCTCTAAACAACCACAATTACATTGCTAAAACCGTTTCCAAAACATTCCTTTTCAAAACCAAAGAAATAATAAATAAAATAGGTAAATTTCTAGGGCTAGTGTTCAAAATAGTAACTATACAAGTCACTATGTCATTTTTATAGATATTAATCAGAAGGCTCGACACCTGCTGCTCGGGTTAGTTCTTCCACCAAGGACACACATGCCAACTTAATTTTGCTTTAACATCCCCTAACTGCTTTACCATTTTAATTATCATTTTATAGTAACACAATACACAAGATCCAAAGTATAATTTTCAAAATGAAACGAATGTTCTTAATACATAACACGAGAATTTCCAAAATAGCCGGCTACAAAATACACAGTTCAAGTTCCAAAATCCCTTTCAAAATCCATGATATGCATGATTCATAAATAGTTCAATTTGCCTAGTCCACATACATTTTCTAACTGTGGACTTGCCTTTTTCTCGCACCCCACCTTTCGGAAAGGCTTGAAAAGAAAGGCCTCATAGTTGGGACTCCCGTGGTTCTGAATCTATTCTCACAAATGCAATGTGAAATTGATAAACACCAAAGAGTCCAATCCAGCAAATCTTTTTGGAAAATCGATTTTAAATCAAATAATGCCAAAATTGGACTACTATTCCAGATATAGAGTCGCCACCTAAATATTTTATTTTTGGAAAAATTTAGGAAACCCTGACTCATGCCAAAGGTCACATGTCCATCATCACCAAAGTTGCCTCGGCTCAGGAACTTGGGTACAAGGGGGAAGGTCATGAATTGAATACCCCCGCTTGTCCAATCAAAGATCAGCCTCTACTGATCATGATATGATTTTTTATAAACATTATGCGTTCTTATTCTGGTTATTAAACTAGCTTTACTCTGTGATGTGCACAAGTAAGTATAGACTAATTTGCTCAATTTGGAACAATTCAACTTATGTTTGTTTTTGCGAAAATGATTTGAAATTGCCACCTCAAGTGGGCTTAAAAGATGTGGATTTGCCACCAAAACATAGTGGGCTTTAAAACATGATTTGCCACTCAACGAAGTGGGCTTAAAACACAAATCTATTGAATCGTTCCAATTCAAACAACAAGCCTTCATGCAATTTAGCATTTAAGCACATAGCCTTATGGCAAGCACGCTAGATATGGCAATCACTTACACTCATGCAAGTATGCTAAAGCATAAAAACTCACCTAGTACTCTAAGCCAAAACAAAAACTAGTTAGAAAGATGCATGATCTTAACTATACAGGATGCCTAATGCAACACATGCAATATGCAATTAATAGACTTGGCTACTAATATGGCATATGAATCGATTTGAACAACATGTGATTAAACACGTATTCAAATAAGATATTGAAATGATAATGCAGTTTGAATGATGCGCCAAGCCTCTGTGCATGCAAGACAAATGAATGGATGCAAGCATGCGATATGCTAATTGAAAATGTCCCTAATCTAACCATCGAAAACGATTAAATAAAAGGGAGAAAGATGTAGGGTTGGAAAATATACACACACGCACGCACACTTATTACAACATTACACCCTCGCAAAGGAGGGTCCAAATAAATAAGCGCTAACTAGCTACGCTAATTAAGCTAACTATTACAACACTTGAAATGAATTAACTAACTATTCTAAGCTAACTAAAGCAGTTAAATAATTAACTATCTAAGCTAAGCTAATTAAATAGTTACAACACTTGCATGAATTAGCTACCCCTAATCAGCTAAGCAAAGCAACTAAATGGCCTCGGGGGGTGAGGTACATATGCATGCTCGGTTGGTTTCCACCTGAAAATGCCACTGCCTCACTGTTGTAAGACTCTGTTTGCACACTTGAACACCAAAGAAGCTACCAATTTCCAGAACACCTCTGCTCTCCCTTTCCATCACACTGAGCAATTTCTTCATTGATGGCCGGTTGGCTACCAATGGTGGCTGTTGGCCACCATTGGTGGCCGGTCGGCTACTGCTAGTGGCTGGTCGGCCACCCCTGTCCAGAACTTCCCCATTTGCTGCAACAGAGAGCAAACAGAGGCAAAGCAGTGTATTCTCAAGGGTTATTTGTACTATTACCCTCCTTATCATCAAATGAGCTCAAAAGAGTGTAACTCTTGGCCCTCAAACCATCAATCAAGAACTTTCCATGCATGATGGCTAAGGAACCAAGTTTATACAAGTTCAATTAATGCAACACAAGACCAAAAAGCCCATCACCCTATCATGCATGATCAAGGGTGATGGTGACCAAGGAAAGTGGCACATTTCATCACTTTTGAGTATAAAATGTCTCCATTTCCTTATGTTCGAATTAACGTTCGATTCAAACACATGCAATGCAACATAAAAGATGCTTGTCTTGCATCTTTTACTTGTCCAATTTTGTTTGCCCGTTTTACATTACCAAATCATTCTTTAATTGATTAAGTCCAAAAGTGAGTGTCCTCTAATGGAAAGAGGGCTTAAACCTAAGGTGCTTTGGACATGAAAGAGACCTCATGCCGTTGGTAATGAACCCCCAAAGGGATTAAACCATTCAGCACAAATGTCTCAATTTCACACTTAAGCAAACAAGGGGTTTAAAACCACTTTCAAAGCAAACAAAAGGGTGAAGACTTGAGGGAGATTGCAGAGGTTTAAAGTGCTGAAATTAAGTGCAAAACAACACTAAAGCATGCTTTCAACTCAAAACAATGATGAATAAAGCACTAAAACATCAAGCTAGTGAAGGAAATTGCACTACAACCATGCCATACAAGGCTCAAATGACTTAACCAACCCAAAATAGAGCTAAAATAGGTCAAAACAAAAGCAAAAACATGCTGGACTAGAGCTAGGTTAAGCTAGAAAAACATGATAACATGTGAAGCTAGCTAGACATGAAACAAGATACAAGAAAGGGAGGCTAACCCCTCCAATTTTGAACTTCAAAAGTTGATTTTTACCACTGAAAAACCTCTAAGATTTAGTGGTTAAAAGGCCCAAAAAAGTTGATTTGAAAGTGATGAAAAGTAGCACAAAAAGCTTAACAAGCTAAGAAGCCAAAATGGTGGACAACCCCCTAACTCAAAAATGTTCAAACCACCATTTTTAGGTCACAAAAACAGAGTTTTTTACACTTCAAAACGACCTTAAAATAGTTGAAAAAGATAGGAAAATAAGTATGCACAATAAGCTTAAATAACGTAAGTGCTCTACCTTTGAAACAAAACACAATTTAGGCACAAATCGAAGCTCAAACCTCCTTCCAAAGCTCAAACAAGACTCCAAGGGACCTTAGCTCAATGGTGGTCAAGTTTGATTAAGGGTTGGTGTGCAAAAGTATGGAGGAACTAGGCAATCAAGCACAAAATATCGAGTGAGAGAGAGAAAGCTAGAGAGAGAGAGATATATTTTTGGTCCAAAATCTTCTAATCCTCAAAAATGGGGGAGGAACCCCCCTATTTATAGAAAAACAAGTCTTGAGCTTGGATACATGCTACCATACACATGTATGAAGATGCAGCTCAATGAGCAACAGCTAGCATAGCTGTCAACAAATATCTGGAAAAAGAGACCAATGGCCGTCAACTACCACTGGTGGCCGTCACCCACCACTAGTAGCCGACAAGCACAAGCCATGGCCGACAGATTCTAGGGCTGGCTGATAGGTCACCCTCTCTTCCAGGCTAGATGCAACAAGCTCTTGGTCCAAAAACATGCACCAAACAGATAAGGTTTAGAGGCTCAAAGACAAGGCATTCCGCCGAGGACTTTGGGCACTCAAAATGAACACAAACAAGCACAATCATCGAGTGCACAAACGATGACGTCCAAGTCTTGAGAACAGTCAAAAATGGGGTGTATTCACTAACACACGGCAATGCTATCCTCCACCGATAGCTAAAACAGTTATCTCTAATACAATAAATAAAAAGATAACAATCCGAATATACAAATCCAAAAATATTAAAGTCATGATTCCAAAGAATTTCCAAAAGAGTATCCAACACTCGGTATTTTCCAAATCTCATAATACTTTTCTCCAATCAAGTCAATTTTTTGAAAATCCAATAATTCCCAAAAGATTATCTTTTAGGGCTTTTCTCAAATTGGGGCTTTTTACTTCTAAAAACTCATATGCATCTTTGTAAATGGAAAATAGATTTTTTTGTGGATAAACCATAGCTCAACAACCCCATTTGGAATAAACCCTCAACTCATAAAACAAATTTCCAAAATCAACCCAAAAATAACAAAATCTACATATTAAAATACACCACAAATACACTATCGAACTCACATCGAGTTTAAGAAATAGACCCTACCTCTTGAAGTAAGAAGGAAACAAGCCGGAAAAAAGCTGGTGACGAAAAGACAATCCGCTCAAATTAAATGGAAGTTCTCGCTGAGCTCTACATTTTAGTATAAAGGACTAGGGGTAGAAAATGACTAGAGGTAGATGAAACCAAGCTTGGAAGCTTGAAAGAGGAAAAAATGGTGGACTGGAATAGAGAGATGGGAAAAAGAGATCAAAAATAGATAGTTCAACTATCCACAAGTTTTTATATAAAACCCATCGTGGGTGCGAACTAAGAGATCATGGGCGCGACCTACCTAGGTGGCATGGTCGCGAGCGCGACCTACCTTACCCAGAAACATTGGGCTGCTGCCCAACAACCATCCCGGACCACTCCCAAGGTCCACAACCACCAAACAAGACCAAAAACGCTGGACATCAACGTGTCCCAGGTAGAAACTAAATCAGTAGAGGGCTTTCCCGACCTAGGCCACTACAGCAAGAACTTCCACTAAAAATGAGAACCTTTTTTACTGTAGCTTCCTCAACTCCCTCTTATATAATACTAGATGCGCGGGCTATGTGCATTGCATGATAACTCGTGCCTATGATGAGTTGATGTAATATGTAATTTGAAATAATGTGATTGTAAATTTTGTGAAATTCATAACATAGATGAAAATATATAAATAAAACAAGAACTATACTTAAAACATTGTCTAAACAGAGATGAAGAACAAAAACAATTAAAGGAAATATAGAATTAGTTATTACTGAATAAAATAAATAAATAAATGATTGGCTGAAGTTCAAATACAAATCAAACCAAGACCAAACTAAGAAACAAAATTAAAGAAATTAAAAGTGCAGAGAAAAAATTGATTGCAAAAAAAACACACACACTATAGATCGCCCAAACTCCGCTCCGCGCACGAGGACGCGAATTGTAGTTCTAGCTACTACAGTTCGGACTCCTGTCACAGTTCTGAATCTAATCTCACAAAGTGCAATATAAGACTGATAAATCACCAAAGAGTCCAAATCCGGCAAATCGTTTTGGAAAACTGATTTTAATCAAGAAGTGCCAAACATGGATTGCTTTGCCAGATTTCAGAGTCGTCACCTAAATATTTTATCTTTGGGAAATTTAGGAAACCCTGACTCGTGCCTAAGGCCACGTGTCCGTCATCACCAAAGTTGTCTCGACTTGGGAACTTGGGTACGAGAGGGGAAGGTCCTGAAATGAGCACCCCCACTCGCCCGATCAAAGGATCGGCCTCTACTAACATGATATGTTGTTTTTGAAAACACATGCGTTCTTATTCCGGTTTATTAGCTAGCTTACTATGTGATGGGCACAGCATACAAGTATAGACTAAATCACTCGATTTGGAACAAAACATCTCATGTTTGTTTTCAAAAATGGTTTGAAGTTGCTACCCGCAAGTAGGCTAAGTCGCGGATTTGCCACCCTCAAGTGGGCTTAAAACATGATGATTTGCCACTTCAAGTGGGCTTAAAACTTACATTTTGATGAATTGTTCCAATTCAGGCAATGAAGCCTTCACCCACAGGCATTCATGTAGTTGAAACACTTAAGCAGTTAACCTCATGGAAAGCATGCTATCATGGCAACACTTGCACACATGCAAGGATGCTAAAGCATAAACACTCACAGTATACTCCGAGCCAAAACAGAAGCTAGTTAGTAATCAATGCATGATCCTAGCTATGTCAACAATGCCTAATGCAGCACATACAAAATGCAACTAAGATAGGCTCGGCTATTCTAAGATGTCATGTGAATGCAACTAGATAACATGTGTTCAAATTGGTATTGAAATACAATGCAGTTTGTATGATGCGCCGAGCCCAGTGCATGCAAGACAGATGAATGATGCACACATGCATAGCATAAGGATGCTAATTGAAATATGCCCTAAAACTAACCATCAAAAGCTGGAAAATAAAAGGGAGAAAGACGTGGGGTTGGAAGACATTCACACACACATGCACACTTGTAACAACATTTGCCCTCTCGACGGAGGGTTCGAATAATAAGCTAACTAGCTAATATAAGCTAATTAAACTAATTATTACAAATCAAAACTAATTAACTAATCTTAGTTAACTAATTAGTTATTACAACACAAATTGATTAGTTAAGTGCGTTAACTAATTAAGTACAAAACCAAAGCATTAGCTAGCTAAGCAAAGAAGCTAAGTAAAGCACTAAAAGAGGAGCCTTGGGGCGAGAAGTGTATGCATGTTCGATCGCCTCACTCGGAAATCCATCGCTATGCCCCAACTTGCCTCTGTTTGCATTTGATCTCAGAACACTGCACAAACCTCTAGATAGCTTCTACTCCATCATGAAACTTCCAGGAAGGCTGCCGACCACTTTTTGGTGGTGTAGACCACCTGAAGACCACCTAAGTATGCTGCAGACCAGAAAAAGTGGTTGGCCAGTTACTTTTTCTGGTCTGCCGACCAGAAAATTTTGCATAACTCCATTTTGCTGCAACAGAGAACAAGAAAAGGCACGGTAGTGTATTTGCAAGATATGTGTGCACAACCACCCTCCCTATCATTTCTTAGGCTCAAGGGAGTGTAGTTCTCGACGCTTGGGCCACCAACCATGCATCGCAATGCACGATGACCGAAAAGCCAAGTTTGCACAAATCAATGTCAATGAATGCACAAATAACACATAAGGGCCTTATCCTCTATCATGCATGATCAAGAGGGTCGGCGACTGAGAAATGAGGCACATTTCATCACTTCAAGTATGAAACGCCCCTCGTTCCTCGTGTTTGGATTAACACCCGATCCAAACACAATGCAATGCAACATGATCAACTTATCAAAGCTACTGGCATGCAAACTCAATGCAATGCATGCAAACATAATGCAATGCAACAAGCATGCAAACACAATGCAAACAACAACATTCAAACAACATGCTCAATGGACTTAAACCGAATATGGACAGACCTTAATCATGCCCAAGACAGTGGCCATAATGCTGAAATGATGGCATGAAATGCAAGATAATGCATGCTCATGCAATGGTTCATCAACTAGGCATAAGAGCACAACTCTCAAACATGAGCAAGGAGTGACAAATATGGAAGTGTGACAACACTAAATGTTCTGAAATATCATGTGAAATGATGTCATGGCAAGCAAACATCTCAAGTATGGCATGGAAGAGGGCCTAAGGCACAAGGCCACCAAGAGGGACTACACAAGAGGTATGTAATACATGGCACAAATGACTGAACCAGCCATGGACAGAGCTCAATTAGGTCAAAACAAAGACCAAAACATGTTGAGATAGGAGCTCAAAAGCCTAGGAATGCATGCATACAAGTTAGGCCACAAATAAGGCAATAATGCATAACCCTTAAAAGCATTCAAAGAATTAAAGAAGTGAGAATATGGCCATGCTATATGCTCTAAAATAACATATCAAATGATGCCAAATCATGCACATGTCACAAATAAAGCATGTAAGATACCTCAAAACTCAAGGCTAGCAAGGCCAATTACACTACAGCTATGCAATACATGAAGCTTATGGCCAAGAAAACCCAAAGCAGTCCTAGAGCATGCCAAAATGTTGCTAAAACATGTATGGACTAGAGCTAACACATGCTAGCGTGAAGGGCATGAAGCATGGAGTATGCAAGGCCAATAAGGAGGATTACACTACACCTACCAAAACCAAGCATGAGATGACTTTACCAACAAAAATCAGAGTTATATTATGGCAAAATGACATCAAAAACACACTGATATGGCAGCCCAAAAGCCTAGGCAAGATGGCATACACAATGGCTCATATTCAAGGCATAAAGCACAACCCCTCCAAAGCATTGAAAGAGTGACACATGTGAGTATATGACCACACTACATGCACTGAAATCATGTACCAAATGATGCTAAATCACACAAATAGCCCAAGCAATGCATACTAGTGACTTGGAAACTCAAAGCTAATGAGCTAGAATGCACTATGGCTATACAAAGTAAGGCATGCATGACCAAAACAACATAAAACAGAGCTTAAACATGGTAAAACATGAGTAAAAGCTTGTTGGAGTTGAGCCAAAATCATGCTAGAATGATGGTCTAAAGCATGATGCATGTTAGGCTAGTGAGTGGAATTGACTACAAGTGCATAGAGCATGCAAGGGGCTATCAAACCAACCCCTAATAGAGCTATAACATGCTGAAATAATGCCTAAGACATGCTAAGATGGAGCCAAAACATGCTAGAAAGACATGCTACTTTGATGAGCCACAAGTAAGATTACACTACACATACAAGAAGCATGCAAGGGGTGACCAAGACAACCAAAAACAGAGTCATAGCAGGTCTAAAAGGTCACAAAAAAGTGCTCAAACAAAGCTTCAAGAAGATAGAACTACATGCTCTTGTGATGAGCCATCAACACAAGCATACAAGAGAAGATGAGAGGGGACAACCCCCACCCATTTGAGGCCTCAAAACCAAGTTTCCACCATTGAAATTCCAGATGAATTTCAGTGGTAGAAAGGCCAAATAAAGGTGATCACAAAGGCTCAAAATGATGGCTCAAAAACCTAGCAAATAGGGCATACAAGGGAGTAGATCACCCCTAACACCAAGGAAGCCTCAAACAAACACCTTAAACACTTAAAATTAGAGCTTTTTGTAGTTTAAAATTAGGCCTAAATCAGCATGCAAATAGGGCCAAAGACTTAAACAAAAACAAAGCTTTAAGGCGTTAGAAACTCACCCTTGTAGAATAAATTTAAGGAAGCAACTCCAGCAACCTTTTTGGATCAAAAGCAGTCCAAAAACTCCAAAGCCAGCTTCAAGGTGCCTTAGCTCCAAGAGTATGGTATTTGAGTAGGTGTTTGTGTGCAAAAGTGTGAAGAAAAGGCACTTTTAAGCACAAATATGAGAGAAAGGAGCAATACAGAGATAGAAGTGTATGCATATTTCTCTAAGCAATTTTCTGAACCTAAGGCAAGAGGGAGGAGGCTCCCTTATATAGAAAAACATGTAACAAGCTTGTTGAACAAGCTTTAGGCTCCAAGCAACCCCTCCATACACGTGTATGGAGGATGCCTTCTGTGCCCAACAGCTGGCAAGAAAATATCTGCAGAAAACTGCAGGAAAGCTGCCGACCAGTTGAAGTGGTCGGCCAACTACTTGCACTGGTCGGCCGACCACCAAAAGGGGTCTGCTAGGAGACCAACTGGTCGGCAAGGGGGAGAGGTGGTCTGCACAAAGAAAGCAAGGTGGTGGCATGGCTACCGACCACTTTTGGTGGTCCAAAGACCACCAAGATCAGTTGGCCGACCAAAAAACTGGCTGGCAGGAAGGAAAAGTGATTTTCAGGGAGAGAAACTGGTCTACAACCCCTATTCCACCCTCCAAGCAAGGAAAACAAGGTTTGTACCAAAAACAAACCAAAAAGGATGCAAGACAAGAGTTCGCAAGTCAAGGCACGCAGCCGAAAACCTCGAAAACTAGTCTACGGGCACCAAAAGTGGTCTACGGCCACAAAAAGTGGTCTACAAGACCTCTGTGTCCCTCTAGACCAAGGCAACAAGGCATGGTCCAAAAACCAAGCCAAGAGGAGAACGATAAGAGGTCTCGAGACAAGGCGTGCAACCGAAGGCTCTGGAAACCGGCAACTAGTCTATAAGAGGGAAAAGTGGCCTACGACCACAAAAAATGGTCTACAAACCTCTCTCTCCCTCCAGGGAAGGGAAACAAGGCATGGTCCATAAACCAAGCCAACACACAAAGAGTTCAAAGGCCCAGAGGCAAGGCACTCAGCCGAAAACTCTGAAAACTCAAAACGAGCACAAACATGCGCAATCACCAAGCGCTCAATCGATGACGTCTGAGTCTTAAGGTTGGTCAAAATTGGGTGTCTACACACACACACACACACACACACACACACACACACAAAAAAAAGAAAGAAAGAAAGAAAAATAAACTGTGAAACCACAACTAAGGTTAGTTGTGAAACATTTAGTGATATTATGAAAGCTGAATGCATCTTTCTATGCATTCAGAAGAATTTAACAAATTTACAATGAGAACCAAGAAATCAGTAAATATCCATATAGAAGCTTGAATAGAAACCAAACCAAGAGAACTGAAAAAGCAAAACATATATAAGAATAATGTTTTTTTTCTTTTTCTTTTTTTGTCCTAAAAATATACTTCCCATAGTACATATCTTTAACCAATAATAACTTTGCGCTGCAGATCCCATAATGCCAAAATCAATAAATGTCCATACAAAATGACAAAGCTCAAACTTTATAATATCACCACCTAAAATCCAACAAAAAGTTTCATCCTTTAGGCCAAAAATATGACAAATATTTAGTTTCCAAGATAACAAAATCATAAGCATTTAAAAAAAAAAAAAAAAAAAAATTGAAATCTTCCATCGATAATCGCATATAAAGCATAAAATATGTTTTTTCTATAACCACGTATAAAAAGTGCCAAAATGCTATTGGAGTGAATCTAACTCATATTAAAATGTCCAATACACCCTTCTTGTGTCAAAATACAATATCAGTTGAACCAAGGCACTGAGTGAAGAAATTCCTAGAACCCAAAACACTACTCTTCAAGGAAAAAGCTCGAACCTGGCCAAGCGATCTGATTTGTCTACTTCCCAAACTATATCCACCGAGGGCCACTATTACATTAGACATTATTACAAACTCCCAAATAACACTACCTGGTAAGACATTATTACAAACCTTTTTTTTTGTTTGTTTATACATTAGATGATTACATATCATAGTTTCCAATTTCTTTGTTTGTACATGTTGGTATTGGAATTGTATATTTGTGTGTTATTTTGTATTTGTTAATATGTATACCTTGCACACAATGTGTTTGACAATATATACCCATAAGAGAAAACTTGTCTTGTTCGTGTGCTTCTCACTTTTATTGACATTGAAATTGGCTTTATTTTATTTTATTTTATGTTTTTCATATCAAAACATCCTAGACAAATTAAGTTGCTTGTTCTTATCATACCACATGTAGGGGCAGGGACCAAACCCAAAAAAAAAAAAAGAATCCAGAATTTCTAAAGTTACAACAAAACTTTTAAAATAAACTCGTGAAAATCAATTGTATACCAACAATTTTCTATATTATAAATTTCCATTCAAGCAACATTAACTGGTCTTATTTGCCAAATATCAAAATGCTCAATTGAGCCAACATAACACAATTTTAATTTGCAACACAATTCCAATAGTACAACCATGACAACACAAAATAAAATCCAATCAAACAATAACAACACAAAACCAGGAAAAGAATCAAAAGACATAGAAACTCAAAAGTTTTACAAGATAAAGTTTCCGAGAGCAATAAGATGCAAATAGAGCTGTTAAGTATGATTTTTCAAATATAATTATATGGATTGTCTTGATTTTATCACTTGGTTTCTATGTTTCTTTTACTCTACTCCAAGTATCCATCTCAATATGATGGATTATGGAGTTCAAACAATGATTTTAGAGATAAATGAGTGAAACCGGAGAAAAAAAGAGAGAGAAGAGAGAGGAGTGTGTAAAAAGTGAGAAGCGAGTGTGTATAAGTCTATCTATAGTATAAGGGCAAAAATTAGGTTTTGGGCCCACAAATCTGATTAAAAGGGAAATTTTCATGTGCTTAATTTAAACAGACCACTAGAGTGACAAAACTTGCATAGAGTGGTGAATTAGGGCTTGCAGTACATATGGATATAACTAAATCCCTCATAAAGAGAACTAATGTCAACATCACCATTTTACTTGTGGGTTGATGAAAGCATATTTGAAATTAGCAAACTAACAAATAATCAAAAAATTGAAATCCAATAGTGAACTAATAAACACTTCAAAATAAGGAAACGAAAACATTATAGCCTCTGATTGGAGGGATTCGAAACTAATTTTTACTAACATGCTTCATATCCATCTATTGGAGGGCATACTTTCGCCCTCTAGGTAACTTACACCAACAAGCCTTTCCTTACTGGCAGCACCCAGCCCCCTTAAACTGCTTCTATCTTCTTCCTATCTTTTCCACCTCCTTTCTCTGCCAAGAACAATCTCACTTCTACTATCCCTCTATCTCTCTCCCTCTTCACAACTACTTACACCTAGGGATGTAATCAGTTTGGTACAGTTGGTATTTAGGTAAAAAATTACGCTGAACCGATAATGTCAGTTTTATTATTGTGAACACCGATACAGACCACTTCTCCCATCAAATCGCACCGAACCGAACCGATTGAAACGGTTCGGTTTGGTGTAGTTTAATCGGTCTAGGATTTTTCAAACTTAAGCCACTTTTAAATATAATCATTAATCTATATAAAAACATTAAATTAGTTATTTGTCTACCATTTCAAACATATCCAATCCATCCATTTAATACACTTTTTAATTCCTAAATTAACAAAAATAAAAAGAAAAAAAAATTAAAACTACTAAGGTTTCAAGAATAATGAGTTAGAGTTAAGATTATAATAAGAGTTTACAAACTTAGGTTATAAAGATGATAAGGTTAATTAATTAAGGTTAATAATTTATTATAATTATTAATATCATTATATTATTAGATTATATATATATATATTATAAATAGAATATATGTTGAAGCGGTCCGTTTCAGTTTAGATTGGTACACAAGGTGCTTAAATCGATACCAAACCAAAAACTGAACAAAATCAAATTTAAAAACAGCACAGACCGATTCTTGTTAAAAAACAGGCCAAATATAGCCGGTTTGGTCCAATTCAATTAGTTTTTTCGATTTTTCTTACATCCCTACTCACACCTATAAATAATTTGAAACTAACCCACCACACTTTAGGGCATTTCAACCAACTCTCTCTCTCTCTTTTGTCTCTAAAATATCATAAATGTAGATATAGTTGTAGAGTATCACAACTCTCAATCCACATTCTACTATTAGAGAGTAAATCTTCAACACAAGCTGTCAATTGATGGCAAATATAAATCCCTTCCTTCCCAATTGCTTTGGTTTTGTAAAGAAATGATAAAAAATAAATAAAATAAACTTGTAAAATGACGAAGTTTTACAAACTTGTAAAGTTGCAAAAGTATACAAGAAGGCTGATTTAGTTAGTTCAAAGACAGCTTGGGTGGCAAAATTGATTTGGGACTCTTTTGTATACTAATTCTGACATGTTTTATATACATTTCTTACAAGTTGTACTTTTCTCCATCAGTGTAACGCACATCCACCGGCCCTTCTCCACCCACCGGTTACACCCAATTCCTTAAATTATTTCTATCTTCTCTACCATCTCAATCCACCAAGCACAATTGCATCTCTCACTCATTCTCAAATTTTTCCACCACCAATCACACCTATTAATAATCTAAAACTAACCACAAATCAAAAAAGAAATTTTGCACCCAAAACAAGTTGAAAAGAATGTGCTTATAACTGTTAAACCCTTTCAGGTGAAGAAACTTAAGGAGGAATTGTTTTACCCCATTAATTAGGACCCAGACTTGAGATAATTGTGTTTTTTTTTTTTTTTGGGTTATTTGTAATTATTGTCTGACTCATGTTAAATAAATTAATGTTCCAAAGTATGCTTTAAATATTTATGTGTACCTTTTATTTTATCCTGCTGCATTATTTAATTTGTTTAATCTAGAATTAATCCTTGGTAACTTTAGAAATCAACTAGATGTGACATCTAGCCCTAAACACCAGGGTTGGGTCATGACACTCAGATTGTCTGTCGATTTGAGGGTGATAGGTGGTACTAAAAGTCAATTGGGTATCTATAACACTCTGCAAACTCTGCCACAATCGTGCGGTAAAACGAGGGTCCCTATCTGAGACAATACTTGCTGAAACCTCGTGAAGCTGGACGATCTCCCGAATGTAAAGCTCAGCTAAGAAATCAACTGAATCCCCCCACATATGTAGTAAGGAAATGAGCTGACTTAGTCAATCCACAACCATCCAAACCCCCTCCGTATTCTAGGATGGCCCGAAACAAAGTCCATAGTGATGTGCTCTTACTTCCACTTTGCTATAGGTAAGGGTTGTTGGCAAGTTAGACACTTAGACACAAACAACGCTACATCTCATTTCATACTCCTCCACTAAAATTGACGGCTAAGATTATGGTACATTTTTTTACCTCTCAGATGCAACGCAAGGCGTAAATGATGGAATTCTCGAAGAACTTTGTCTGTATAGAATTCTGGTACAAAAAGACATTCTAAAAATAGAACACTTGAATCCAAATGTACCCCCATCCCCTTCTCTTCCTTGCTTTGGGAGATCTTCCCTTGGATTACCTCCACTTCTAAATCACCCTATTGAGCTTCTATAACCCGTGTGATGAGTGTAAGTTGTGCAAGAACTATAAACAAATTGGTGTGCTTAGGAGACTCGCCAAAATGCAAGTCAAATTCACCTAGATCACCCAACATTTCCCACTCTATAATAGCAAGACTAGCAATGGTACTCACGGATTTTCTACTCAAGGCATCTGCCACCACATTGGTCTTTCCCAGATGATAATGCAATATAAAGTCGTAATCTTCCATAAATTCCATCCACCTCCTCTAATGTATGTTCAATCTTTTTGAGAGAATAGATACTTAAGGCATTTATGGTCCGAGAATACATCAAACTTCTCTGTATAGATAGTGCTTCCACGGTTTTAAGGCAAAGATAACTGCTGTTAGCTCTAGGTCGTGAGTTAGGTAGTTTCTATCATGAGTCTTCAACTGACACGAACCATACACCACAACCTTACCTTCTTGCATCAAGACACACCCAAACCTTCCCTAAAAGCATCGCAGTAAACGGTGTAGCCCAACCCTCTCTCCAGAATAATCAAAATAGGTAGAGTAGTCTACCTAGACTTCAACTCTAGGAAAGATTTCTCACATGACTCACTCCAAACGAACTTGACACATTTTCTGGTTAGTCTAGTCAGTGGAGAAGTTAGGGTAGAAAAGTCTTTCACAAACCGCTTATAATAACTAGCTAGACCTAAAAAGCTACAAATCACAAAGGCATTCTTTGGTCACTCCCAATTTTACATAGCCTCTATTTTTGAAGAATCCACTATGATCCCATTCCCAGAAACTACATGACCGAAGAGCTTCACCTTGAAAAGCCAAAATTCACATTTCTCATACTTAGCATATAACTAATGTTCCCTAAGCAATTATAAAACAATACAAAGGTGTCCCCCATGCTCTTTCTCAGAAGTTGAATAAATAAGGATGTCATCTACGAAAACCACTACAAATTTATCGAGATATACTTGGAAGACTAGATTCATTAAGTCCATAAAAGTGGCAGGGGCATTGGTCAAGCCAAAACGCATTACTAGAAATTCATAGTGGCCAAATCAAGTACGAAAGGCCGTTTTCGGAATAGCCTCCTCCTTCACTCGCAACTAATGATAACCTAACCTTTGATCTATCTTTGAAAAACACCTAGAACCTTTAAGTTAGTCAAAAAGATCATCTTTTCTAGGCAACGGATATTTGTTCTTAACAATGACCCTATTCAACTTGCAATAATCAATGCATAACCGCAATGAACCATCATTCTTCTTGGCAAAGAGAGCCGGTACTCGCCATGGAGAAGTATTGGGGCGTATAAAGCCCTTGTCTAATAACTCTTGTAGCTGCTCCTTCAAAACGAACAATTCTGTCAGCGTGAATCTATAGGGTGACATGGAGATAGGTGTCGTGCCGAGCACTAAGTCTATAGAAAACTCAACCTCATGATGAGGTGGTAATTCGATAAGGTCCTTAGAAAATAGATCAGAATATTCGCAAACCACTCTAGGGAATACACCTCGAATCCTATTATTCTCATCATCAAATAAGGTTGCAAGAAGAGAGCTAAGTTCACCTCAACCCTGTGGGTCATACAATGGCTGTAACAATCTATCGGTTCTACCCCCTAGAAAAGAGAAACAATCACCACCCAGTGTGCACACAGTGACTCTCCTATGATAACAGTTTATAACGGCATGGTAGAAGGACAACCAATTCATGCCAAGGATGACATCAAAACCCAACATATCTAATAATACAAAACTAAAAAGGAGTTGGTAATCAGCGACTTCAATCACACACCCGCAATATCCCTGATTCAAGACAACTTTACCCTTAATAGGTGACTCTACCATGAGCAGAGATTCTAGTGTTGTTCACTTTCTAACCCCAAAATGGATGCGAATGCAGATGCTATGAATTAGTGTGATGCTCTACTATCTATCAACACATTGGCGCAAATATTGAAAATACAATATGTACCTCTCACTACCAACGGCCCAGATGATTGGTCGGATGGAGCAATGGCATAAACTCGCCCCTCTGGTCCCTGCTTGCTTCGATCTCCCCTCTGAATGTAGGCCAGTTGGATTGATTATGCAGAAGTGGCCCTTTGTACTGCCCTAGATGCCTGTCCAGACTGAACTGGCTAATGAGTTTGCCTTTGACTCTGCTTGACTGAAAACCTCACACTAGTCGAAACCCTAAAGCACTAGTCGTCTTGGCTATCTGTGGACCATACCCCTTTGTATGACCAAACTGGCCACACTAACAGCAGATGCGTGATTGACCTCTACCTAGTGTCTGGCTCTAAGAACAAGCCAAAGTTTGGCATTGTTGACTACCCCTTTGGGGACATGCAATGGACTTATGGCCTTGCTCACCACACTGATAACAAGTAACTCCACTTTGCCCCATACTATCCGTACTCTTCCCTAGCCTAGGAATTGATGGCATGACCTGTAGAGGTGGTGACTGAAAAGACAACAAACCCCTTGAATTTTTGGATGATTTAGTATCCCCCCGAGACTTTGAAAACCCTTGCCTCTCATGCCATCACCTCATTTGTTCAGGCTTCAACATTACTTCCACATATGCTGAAGACTCTACCAACCTATCATAATCATGAATCATATTTCCCATCACTTTCATCAAGATCCCTAGCCTTAATCTTTTCTCAAACTTTAGGCATTGGTGCTCCTTCGTTGCTACTAGGTTAAGTGCAAAATGAGATGGACTAGTAAAGATAGCATCAAACTCTGCTACAGTAGATTCAAATTGTTCCAGCTCCTTGTAGACATCCCCGAACGTCCCGGGAGAAATCCTGTTTTGTTCATTGGGCTCACTACAGTTCGGACTCAAATGTTACGATTATGAATCTAATCCCGCAAAGTGCAATGCGAGACCGATGAATCACCAAAGAGTCCAAATCTGGCATATCGATTTGAAAAATAGATTTTTAGAAAGAAGTGCTAAACATGGACTACTTTGCCAGATACAGAGTCGCCACCTAAATATTTTGTTTCGGGGGAATTTAGGAAACCCTGACTCATGCCTAAGGCCACGTGTCCGTCATCACCAAAGTTGCCTCGGCTCGGGAACTTGGGTACGATTAGGGAAGGTCATTTCATGAGCACCCCCGCTCGCCCGATCGAAGATCGGCCACTACTAAGCATGATATCGAGTTTTTGAAAACACATGTGTTCTTATTCCAGTTTATTAGCTTAGGATTACTATGTGATGCGCACAACACACAAGTATAGACTAGATCGCCTAAGTCGGAACAAAACATCTCATGTTTGTTTGAAAATGGTTTGGAGGTGCTACCCGCAAGTAGGCTAAGACGTGGATTTGCCACCCTCGAGTGGGCTTAGAAAACGAGATGATTTTGCCACCTCAAGTGGGCTTAAAACTCGCATTTGATGAATTGTTCCGATTTAAATAATCCAACCTTCACCCACAGGCATTTAGGTAGGTATATCACGTAAGTAGTTCGCCTCATGGTAAGTATGCTATCATGGTAGTCACTCACACACATGCAAAGATGTTAAAGCATAAACACTTACCGAGTACTCCGAGCCAAAACAGAAACTAATTAGTAATCAATGCATGATCCTAGTTCATGTTAAGATGGCTAATGCAACTAAGATAGGCTCGGCTATTCTAGGATGGCATATGAGATGCTACAGATAACATGTATTCAACTTGGAATTGAAATACAATGCAGTTAGCATAGTGCGCCAAGCCCGGTGCATACAAGATAGATGAATGAATGCAAACATGCGAGCATAAGGATGCTAATTGAAACATGCCCTAAACTAACCATCATAAGCTAGTAAATAAAACGGAGAAAGACATGGGGTTGGAAGACATACAACACACACACGCACATTTATTACAACAGTTGGCCCTCTCTCGGAGGGTCTGAATAAATAATACACAACCGAATGAATAACGAATTACAGCTAATTATTACACAACCCTAATTAATTAACAAATTAACTAAAATAAATAAGCTAGCATGCAAATTAAACAAAATGGACCGCCTCAGCTCTCTTTCGAATGATAGGGATGCATGCATGCTCAAGTCGCCTTGTCGGGAAATCCATCGCGATGCCCCGATTTGCCACTGTTTGCAACTGGTCCCAGAACACTATACAAAGCTCCAGAAAGCTGCTGACCAGTTTTTGTTGCTGGTTTCCGGTTTGCTACAACAGAAAGCGAGAAAGGGGCATGGCAAAGTATTTTCAACATACGTGTGCATGACCACTCTCCCCATCATTGCACAAGCTCCAAGGAGTGTAGTCCTTGATCCTCGTGCCACCAATCATGCATCTCGATGCATGATGGCCGAGGAGTCGGATTGCACGACTCGATGTAAAATGAATGCATATATAAACACAACAAGGCCTAAACTCCATCATGGGTAATCCGGAATGTCGGCGATCGAGAATCGAGGCACGTTTCGTCACTTTGAGTATGAAACGTCCCTCGTTTTCCATGTTTGGACTAAACCCTACTCCAAACACTATGCAACAACTAGAATGGCATGACATGCAAACACAATGCAACAACTAGCATGCAATCCTAAACGAAATGCAACTAAGACATGTAAACATGCAAGGAATGACCTGCAAAGTTGCAACTAGCATACGCAATGCTATGAACTACGAATGGCATACTCAATGCACATGACGCAATATGGCATACACAACGCACATATGACGGTGGACATACACAAAAGCATAATCAAGGCATACACAATGCGACGATCAAGCATGTGACATCATGGACATGGCATACACAATGCAAGATGGACTTAAACTAAAATGAATGGCCCTCAGCCACACTCAAATCAGTGGCCAATACATGATGAAAATGAAGCAACAACACACATGCAAACATGCAAACATGCACAAATGCAAGGGACCAAACCTTAGACACCAAATGCAACTCTACCAAAGCATGGCAAGGGATGAAATATGGCATACAATCACACATTTTCCAGCTCTGAAATGTCATGCAAAATGGTCCTGAATCATGCAAACACCTCACACAATGCATGCTAGATGGCCCGGATACTAAAACTAGTGAAGTGCATTACATTAGAGGTACACAAAGCAATGCTCAAATGACCCAACCAGCCCCAAATAGTCCCTATGCAGGTCCAAGACAGTGGAAAAATTGTCTAAAATGATGGCTCAAAATGCATGGAAATGAAGCTCATGCAATGGTCCATAAATGAGGCATTCATGCATAACTCTCAAACACATTTAAAGAGTGGAAGCCATAGGAATATGGCATACATATAAGCTCTAAAATATGATTCACAATGATGCCAAAACATGGAAACACCTCAAAATACGCATGCAATAGGCTTCAAAACTCAAAGCTAGGCAAGGGTATTGAACTACAACCATGCATAGCAAACATCATTCAACCATGAGGCCCAAAAATAGAGTTAAGGCAGTCCAAAACATGTACAAAATCAGTTTAAGGCATGGCCAAAAAGTGCTAGAATCAAAGGCCAAAATAGCATCCAATGTAAGCTAGTAAAGAGGATTTGCACTACAAGCATGTGAGGCAATCAAGAGGTCACTAAACCAGAAAAAGTTAGAGGTATGAAATGCCAAATAAAGCCCAAAAACCTACTGAAACATGATCAATGCATGCAAGAATGAGATGCTCCTTTGATAGGCTATGAAGAGGGTTATTCTACACATGCAAGATGGACACCCAATATGGAAAAAACAAGCTTTGGATAGAGCCTATGCAGGTCCTAAAACTCACCAAAAATGGCCTGAAACATGGCTTGGAAGCATGTAAAGAAGGGCTCCTTTGTTAGGCCAAATATGCTAGGAAACAAAACAAGGGGAGAGAGGGTCACCCCTCTCTCATTTTGGCACTCAAAATAGCAAGCTAGCCACTAAAAATCCACTAGATTTCAGTGGCTAGAAGGCCAAACAAAGTTCAATGCAAAGGCCCTAATGCATGGCTCAAAATAAAGCAAAATGAAGCATACAAGGGGGTAGATGACCCCCAACATAAAAATGATCTTAAACAAATATGTTAAGGACCTCAAAATAAGACTTTTTTAAGTTTACACCAAAGCTCAAATATGCTTGCAAGTATAGCCAAAAGATGTTGCAAAATAAAGCTCAAAAGAGGGAATAGGGTGTTACTCTTGTAGCTCAGCAACTCCAGCAGCTTCTGGACCAAAATGTAGCTCCTCAACCTCTAAAAAAGGCCTCCAAGAAGCTTAGGTTGATGGTGGGGGGGTTAGGTTAAGAGGTGGTGTGCAAAGGGGCCAAGAACCTTACACTTCTAAACCTAAAATGGAGAGATACAAAGAGAGATATATGTTTGCCTTAGACAAATTTCTGAACCCTCTACAAGGAAGGGAAGGCCTTCCTTTATAGCCAAGAGGGTCCAAAGCTTCTCAAAGAAGCTAAAAAATAAGCTTAAAGATCCTCCATACACGTGTATAAAGGATCCACTCTGTGCCTTCCAGCTGGCACAGCTGGCAACAACTCACAGAGACAAGACTAATGAGAACTGGCCGACCAGTTCAAGTGGTCGGCCAACCACTTGCCCTGGTCAGCCGACCAGGGTCAAAAGGGTCAAGTGGTCGGCAGCCTCCTAGGGTGGTTTCCACATGAAATACAAGCAAGTGGTATGGTGGGAGACCCACAAATATGGCTCAAAAATCAAGGAAACCAGCTTCCTGATAAGAAAACTGGCTGGCGGGAGAAAAGGTGGTCTCCCACCCTTTTACCACCTCCCAAACAATGAAAATAGGGTCCACGCCAAAAATAAACCAAGACGGATGCAAAACGAGGGTTCGAGGGCCAAAATGCGCAGTCGGGTGCCCCGAAAACTGACTATTAAGCATCGAAAGTGGCGTGCGACCACGAAGGTGGTCTCTCGGGCCATAGTGTCCCTCTAGAGAGAGGAAACAAGGTGTGTGCCAAAAATCAGAGCAAATAGAGAAAGTTAAGCGGTCCCGAACCGAGGCGCACGGCCGACGGCTCCGAAAATCGAAAACTGGTCTCCAAACAGGAATAGTGGCCTACGACCACAAAAAGTAGCCCACGACCACTGAGAGATGGTCTACGAGACCTCTCCCTCCCTTCGGGAAGAGAAAACGGAACCTGGTTCGCAAACTGAGGCAAAGCACAAAAGAGTCCCAAAGTCTGGAGGCAAGGCTCTTAGCCGAGACTCCGAAACCTCAAAACGAGCACATCATTAATCGATGACATCTGAGTCTTAAGGTCGGTCAAAAATGGGGTGTCTACACTCCTCAAATTCCCTCTTTAGATGCTCCTTCGCAGTAGGAGAAAGGTATTTCTCATAGAAGGCATGTTCAAATGCCTCCCAAGTGTGCTCAATTTGACTCTTGGTATACTTCCACCATTGGCTTGCGTTCCCCTTCAACTGGTAGGTGGCAAGCGCTACTCAAAGTTCCTCCTCACGGATATCCAAAATATTGAAAGACTTGGTGATTTGATGTAGTCATTCGTCGGCCTTCAATGGTTCAGTGCCGCTGTAAAATTTGGTAGGGTTAGAGTGGAAAAACTCCTTTAAAAATGAAGTCCTCGACTCTCTTTCAATAATCCTAGCCACTTGCTCGGCTCTAAGAATATCCATGGACTCTCTAAGAGCCCCGACCATCTCTCGAGCTAACGCCCCCATAGCGTCTTAGGCTGATGGAGTGGCCATATTAGTTTGACCCACTCATTCTTCCAGACAAGGGATTTCCAGTTGGGATGTAATGTCCCGACTGCCTCAGTGACGTCTACCACGGCCTCTGCCACATCCAGACATCCTATGTAAGATTAGATGTAAAATAGAATTAATTCATAGTTCACATACTAACACACCACCTCAAACATTACTTCCAGTTAAGTCTTGATTTCACTCTAGACACATGGGCACACAAATAATTAGAGCACATTCAAGTCATCCTCCTAAGATATCAACTCATTCCATGACACTCAAAGATTTCCAAGTGGAAGAGGTATTGATCAAGTGCCTTTCCAAAAGGACTTTGATGGTTGTAATGGACACCAGTTATATCCTAGAAACTTGACCCCATACCCAAATAGTCACATAAGCACGTAAACAGCCAAACATGTAAGGCAAATAACGTCCCATCCTAACATGATAAACCCATTATGGCATGAGCCACGTCCCACGAGCTCCAGGAATTCAAACTCGGTTAGCTCTGATACCAATTTGTAATGCCCTCAAATCTGAAACTATAAATTATCCAACATAGCTGAGATGTACATATAATATTCAACTCAAATTCACAATAAATCCCAAATTTTCTCTTTTTCATTGAACTATAATTCCAAGGTTACAAAATACATATTCAAGCTTTCACGGTTCAAGAAGATAGAGAAAGTTAAACAAATGCCCCACAACGGCTTACAATATTAAATACATGGCCTTTAATGAACAAAATGGGCCCTTGATCTCAAAACTATATAAAAGTTCGACAATTACATTACAAATTCAAAATATCATTGACTTTTAAACAAAAGAGTTGGTTAGCTTCTTTTTCAATGGGGTAGTTGCGGTTCACCAAGTCCTAAAATTTGTTAGATAGGAATGAGCAATTTCCTAGTAGAGAATATATTTAACCACGTATATAAACATTTGATTTAAATTATGCATAACAATGTTCCTTTACTTATGGACATTAATCTCCCAACCTCATAACCTAATACACATCATTCCATTTAACTCCACATTTCTCGGTCCTCACACGAATGGCCGGTAGGCACCTCAAATATTCCACATTTATTGTTCTCACACGAGCAGGCATGTGGACACCTCAACATTTCCATATTTGTCGTCCTCACACAACCGGGCAAGTGGGCACCTCAATGCCCTATGTAGGTAAAACCATATCACACAACACGCAACAATCCAAAAACTCAAATTTCATCTCAACATAAGGGATCTCAACATATATCCAATTTAACCATTAATTCCTCTCTTATTACTCACCCAAATCCATGAACAACAATTAGGGTTTCTCAAGAAATTTAGGGCTTTCTTTCCATTCCTTAGTTTTCCAAAATTATTGATGTATACATTATTTTTACCTAAGAAATAACCAAATCTCCCACAAATCTTAGGACAAAACTTGTTATCACCGTTAGAGTATATATATATATATCACCCATTCCAAATCACATCTTTGTATCATGAGATTAACACATATTCAAACCAAAGCATAGATATACATGGGTAAAAATATTCCTACCTCAAAGGTTGTGAGAGAAGAGATGAAGACCCAAGGAGTCATCTTGCTAAATAACACGATCCAATCGGTTCGATGTGTAGCTTATGGTGAGATTAACAACTTTGATAAAAGGACAATGATGGATTCTTACTAAAAATGGGTGAAATATATTGCTTTGATGCTAGGGTTTTCAGAAATAGGTGTTTGCAAGATCAAAAATCCGCTATACTCGTAATCATCTCTTACGCCACAAATGACAATTATCCAAAATTTAATTTAATTTATGTACAAAATATTGGTTTTGGGGAGTAAATTTACAAAGATTTCTCTCAACTGAACAACCTCCCACTAACTATGGCAGGTTTAAAGCTTAATAATATATTAATTCCACATAATAGCATCACAATGTGAATTCAAATAAAAAAAAATGCTAGATTAATTTAATAATGAAAAAAATTCACTAATATAAATAAATCATGCTATTTAAAATAACAACATACTGCAAGTTCTAAATATTTAACATGCTATATACAGTATTTAAATAATGACATAATAGATTTCTATAATTTTTGGAATTTTCTAAAAAATTACAAGTAATTAATAATTACGCAAAAATAAGAAATAAATATTATAGCATTTGAAACAGTACAAAAATCATACCAACAAATTGATGTACATCACAGTAGTCTACTACAAAAATTTCAAGTTCAGGATCCCAGTCATGCTCCCCCAAGAGCAATTTAACATAAAAATATGGAATTATTCATTAATGAAAAATATTTTATTTTTCAAAAAAATATGAACCTTTAACATATTGAGTCTAACAGTATAAGCCATGCTTCAATTAGAATTATAACGAATAATATAGAAGCAACAAATGTAGTTTTTAAATTAAAAACAACCAAACAAAGCCTTAACCGTCCTAATGCCTGCATGTACAAATGATGTCATTGTAGACACCCTATTTTTTACTAGCCTTAAGACTTCTAGCTCTTTTTTGAGTTCCCGATGATGAAGATGACATGTGTTAATCTTACAAGTTCTACAGCAAGAAGCCTAAGGGTCAAACTTTAAACATTCAAATGTTCGTTTTGGACAAAGTGTTTTTCGACCAAAATGGAAACCTCATTTCAAAATGAGTTTAGTGGTGCAATTCCGAACATCACCATAGTGTTTTGAGGCTCTTATTTTCAAAATCAAAGCATTGTATTCTTTCAAATAAATTGAGCAAAGAATATAGTAAAAATGAATGGAAGCAATGAAATCCTTTGAAATACCTGTTTCTTCTTTCAATTCAAGCTAACCTTCTCTTGTTGGTTTGACGATGTGCTTTCTAACTAGTTGGACACCATATGTTGGCTGGTCAAAAATACACACCAAGAAGAACAATCGGCTAAATGCTCCAGGTACAGAGCATCAGAAATTTCAGCTTGTTCAACACATTTTCCACAAATATCTCAGATATTTACACCCTAAGCTCTATAAATAAAGCTCAGCAGCTCATTTTAAAGGGTTGAAAGTGTGGCCCAAAGCTCATAAGAGCCTCTTGACCCTTCTCTCCTGACTGCATCTCCTACATACCACCATTTAGCTTTGGACATCCAAGCCCCATTAAAGCCTGATCCTAAGCACCTTGCTAAGACTCTTGGACATTAAACAATACATCTAAAGTGGCTTGAGGGAATTAAAATGGAGTTTGTGAATCAAAAGGACTTATCCTTTTAAAGGAGATTTTCTTACACTTTTAATCATTTTTCTCTCTTTCTTTCTTCATTTCAAGCTTTGTTTTCACTATGTAACTATTGTAGGGTTGGAACAAGTCAACATGGATGTGGAGGGAGTAGATTTAGCCACTCATCCATTGAGTTGATAGCTTTTTATTTTTTTTTTCTTTCTTTTCTTGGCTTTAACTCTTAGTTCTTATGCACCTTGGACCCTTGTAGATGTGTTTGGGAGTAGTTATTAGCCATCCATTCACAAGTTCAATAAGTATAGTAGTTTTTCTAGTTGTTGCGCTCATCTCCTTCACTTATCCTATCTCTCAATGCATCAATTCATGTGTTTCAACTCCTTACTCAATGTCAATGAGTGCTAGGGGTTTGTCTCATAGGATTGCTTGGGTGATCCATGGAATTTGATGTTGGAAAAGTTGTCTCATTCCCTTTTCCTTGAGCATTTTGGAAGTAAAACAAGATATTTTGGGTCAAAGGAAGTTGGAAGTCCCTTCTCAATCATATGTGAACATAGAAAAGCGTGTAACAATCCTTGTTACATGACTAGATAAGAAGTTTTCAATAAATTTGATGAATTCCTTGTTTTCTTGGGCTTGAATTGGTTCTTGATTTTGATTCATTTAATTGTTAATTTGTTGCAAAATATCTGTTGTATATATTTATTCATATTATTGTTGAGGGTTATAGCCCATCCACCTCTCCCCCAAATGATCCCTGTTAGTATAGGAGGTAGAAAGGATGAGTAACCCCCTCCAGAAAGTGTCTTTTTCCTGCTGTCCTGGAATTCTGCACTAACCTAAATCCTAGCTGAAAGAAGAATTCCCAACCAATTCCCTGTTTGGTCGGCCCATTTTGTGTCTGGCAAAACATCTCTTTCCAAGGACAGAGCAAATGGTTTCTAGAAAGTGCTATCCTAGATGGTTCTAGAACTACTGAATGATTTATTTAGTATGATTTGTTAGATTCAACAGTAATTTGGCTGAATCGATTCATTATTGTAATAATTTATCCACCCGCCTCTTTCTCTTATTATTTGTTCGATGTTGTAATAATCTCTCTCCCTTTCTCTCTCCTACCCTCCTTTCTCATTCAAATTGTTGTAATAATCTTTTAACCCCACATCTTCCTAACTCTTTTATTTACATGCTTTTAGTAATGTGGCATGTTTCATTCATCATACCTGTATATTGTATCCATTTTTCATGCATTCGAATCTGGTTCATCCACATTTGTGGAATTTATTAGTTTCAAAAGCTGAATACATGTGTTGTTCCATGTCTTGAGATGATATTCATGTCATATCTTAGTATTTGGTCTTCTAGGTTCATGTCTTGTATGTATTCCATTAGTCGGTTGTATATAAGATCACCCATATAAGTGTATATATCTAAACATTTCTTGGGACCCACCTCGGAGTACTAGATGAGGAATTTTGGCTTTAGCATGCTGCATGTGCATGTTCCTTATCATATTTGTTGCTACATCATGAGGCTAAGTGCTTAAATGAGATATCTGTTTAATACCAGTGGATGAAGGTTGTGTTGTTCATATTGGAATGTAGTTGATTCTTAGGCTCTTGAGTTTGTACAAAAATATTTTTCAAAAATGCATGAAATCAAAGCATAACCAAAATTAATGGCATAATCTATACTTCCATGCCTTAGATAGTAATAGTAGTATTATCAATAACCGGAATACGAATATATATTGATTATTAAAACCACAGCATGACATAGGAGAGGCCAATCTTCTGATCGGGTGGGGGAGTACTCAATTAATGACCTTCTCCTCTCATACTTAAGTCCCCGAGCCGAAACACTTTGGTTACGATGGACGGTAACCTTTGGCATGAGTCACAGGTTTCCTAATTTTCCTAAAAGATTAGATGACAACTCTGAAATCTGATGATGTAGTCCATTCCTAGCAAACATTTTGCAATCAAATGGATTTTCTCTAAAAATTAATGGATTTGGACTCCTACTCTCTGTTTCACATCACACTAGTGACATCAGATTAGAAATCGGGAGTCTGAACTGTTGGGCGCACTTGGTAACCCCAAAGGCATCCTACAGTTTCTAGCAACTCTGCTGGGGACACTAAGAGAGCTTGACTCAAAGCTCATGATATGGATTTTTATTTTCATATATATTCATTGCATTTCATACATGGTGTGCTAAGTCAGTGTATTTTCTATCTAACACCTTGGATGGCTTGTCGAATGTGGGCTCTGTTATGGTAGGAATACAAGCCTCAGATTTGGATCACCAATGTACTATTTAATCCTCCCTTCACTTATAGATGTTGGAAAGGGTAGGTATATCAAGTGTCTTAATGAGGTACCCTCTTTGACCAGATTGACCTAGTTTATATATTAAGCTTTAGAAACTTCCATAATTATGACAAAATGCTTTCCTGTGTCTAAGATGTAGTGGTACCACTTGTTTGAATAGTGAAGCCCTAGTTCGTCTCCAAAACTATAACACGGTATCCTAAGCCCCCATAGGGCTGTTTTGATCACCTTACTTGCTATATGCTATGTGTGGGTTCAATGTAAGGGCTCGTTGTTCATATCAGTAGTTCAGATACATCAATGGTTGGATTGAGAATAGTTCAATGGGATATACAGTGGTCAGTGGTACAGATATAATGATTGAGCTAAAATGTTACCGGATTCGTGTCTGATATATGTGTTGTAAGCCAAATTGCTACCAGATTTGTGTTTGATGTGTGTTTTGTTTTCTTTGTTTGTCTTTCTTTTGCTAGGTAGTTGGTTCATCATAGCTTCGAAAAGTTCTAACACCCCTAAAACCCTATGGACTCATGTTGGTAGGCTCTACAAAACTACAGATTGGGTTGAAGGTCAGCCAGTGTTAGTGTCCCTTTCATCAATATCCAAAAAAAAAGTCAGACAAATACAGTTGATTCAGAGTCCGCGTCAGTCACCTCTTAGATCTCCTTCACAGGTTTTAAATCAATCACCCCTTAGATTTCCTCTATTTAGTACCATGATAAACGATTCTTTAATCTCTACAATGGCTTAGAATCTACCAGACATAGTGGAAATGATTGCTAATCTTCAGCGGTCCATGGATGTTATTAATTATACAATAGCCATTCAAGGCGATGCCATCATTGGGATGCAACAATCAGTCGAGGCAATTGCTGCCCATCCACTGCCAGTCAATCATCTGGATCTAGACTCACCTCTGCCAATTGAGAATTTCCCAGGTTTTGGCTAACCAGAAGAACTAGCCTAGGCTTCTGATGCTAGAGCCCTGGTACATCCATTGAAAGACTATTTTCCTTCGATATCGCCGAGTTTGATCTAGCTATGTTAAAGATAGCCAAGTTAGAGAAATTGTTCAAGAAATCCCAGGGGATCAATTTCATTCTTGATATTGAGGATGGGTATACAGAAGTAGCTATTAAATTACCAAAAAGTTTCAAGATGCCACATATTAACCGATTTGATGGACTAGGGGACCCTATGGTAATATTCACCTATTCTCAGATATTTTAAAACCCATGGGTCTGACCCGTCCTCAAAAATTGTCTTTGTTTGGGAGGAATTTATCAGGAATCGCTGCTACTTGGTATGATAAATTGGAGGATAAAGTGAAGCAAAGTTTGGAGGAATTGGCTGAGACATTCATTGCTCAGTACTCCTACAACACACAAATCGAAATAACCACTCGGGATTTGGAAGCAACTCGCCAAGAACCAAAGGGAAACTTTGTTGAATTCATAACAATGTGAAAGGCCAAGGCTACCACGATGACTAACAAACCCTCAAAAATGGATCAGATCTAGACAGTGGTATGAAACCTTCACAACAACATGTTACAAAAGATGATAGTTCTCCCGCTCTTTACCTTGAAAGATTTACATGAGATAGGAGTCCAAATTGAAGATGCTATGAAATAGGGGATCATTGTAGATGAGAAAGAACCCATAAGAAAGACTTTCGTTCCCAGTTCCAATGTTACTAGCAGTAGTAACACAATCGCGAAGCCATAAGAAGTTAGTACTGTCACTACATCAGCTAAAACAGCCAACCCCATTACTGATGCCACCCCACAGCCCTACAATCGAAACTGATTCTTGAACCATGACTTCTATCAACTTTATATGTTGGTGGAAAAAGGCCAACTCAAACTTCCTGATCCTCGACGTCTTCCTGACCCACTTCCACCCAAGCATGATACATCCAAGTACTGTGCTTTCCACCAGTAACAAGGCCATGAAACTAACTGATGCATTTGTCTCCGTCACGAAATTTAGGATCTCATAGACCATAAAATCAAGCTCCACCTCAAAGGCCAAATGTCACCACCAACCCATTGCCTACCATGATCAAGTTCTGCCACCTCTATGTCTTAACCTTATCCATACACTGTATCCTGCCTTTAACCCCCAACATATACATTACTCCTTTTCCACTTACCCAAACTTGAGGTTCACGTTCTTGAGGACACTGATCTGTACATCGTAGATGCACCCCAATCTCAGTTGGAACCCAAATACCCTGTTATGGCAGTATCTAAAATATGGGAGACAGTGATAGAGAAAGAAGAGGAGAAATGCATGAAAGAAGGGACAAAACCTAAAGCAGAAGTGATAAAGGTACCTGTGATCGAAATAGAGAAATTACCGGATGAAGGATATAATCCCAATAGATGTATTGTGTCAACTGACCATCCAAAGCCAAAGGTTATCTTACCTGATACATTCTCCATTGATCTCATCAGGGAAAATGTACATGAGCAAGGATTGGACGATTTGGCTGATTTGGAAGAAGACTTGGATAATCTCCATTTCTCCGAAGAGCAGAGCCTAGAGGATGTACAAATAGAGTGGTAGAGCCTGAATAATATGGCTAGTGTTCATGGATGGACAAGCAGTGATAGGGATTTAGAAATAAAGGAGGATGACTAGGAAATAAGAAGGAAAACGCAAGCCAATAGAAAAACAAAGAGAAAGGGAAAGATAGATAAAAGTAGTAAAATCGGGAAAAACAATAGGTCAGAAAAATCCAAAATGGAAGAAATTGAGAAGGAAATGACAACAGGGGTTGAGAAAGATGAAATTGAAGTGGAAACACTAGAACCAAAAATGTCACGATCCAAACCCAACCCTGTAGGTTTAGTGCCATGACCGGCCTGTAATCTTAGATTACCTACAACCTCTATTAACAAAATCAATCTTAGTATAATTTACGGGGCTTAGCAGAAGCAATTTATGACATAAAGATGATCCATTGAGCTGTGCTTATATGAAAACATCCTCATAGCATAATTATACGTCCGTTCTTTGCATATGAGCATTCATTCATCACAATAGACTTTTAACATTTAATACACATTCCAAATATCCAAAGGTTTAAAATTTAAAAAACCCCCAGTAGCAAAAACAAAAGTAGATCATAAACAAAAGTGGTTTTGACTTGCTTGGCTCTGCTTGAGCCACGGATTGCTTCATTCCGAAAGCTCAACAAAAGGCTGACAAAAGGGTAGACTCAAGGCTTTCTCTCTAACCTTGATGTTCAATTCGCTCACCTACATACATATATAAATAGTGAGCTAGGGTTCAATGAGTAATAACAGAAGAAAGAGCTTATATGAATGAAGTTCAGTAACATATCAAATATCAATTCCAATTCTATTTGAATCTCGATACCAATAGCCATTTCAATAAATTTACATGGTACATCCATTAGAGTAACAATGCATCAATGACAATGGGACTACAAGGGTCAATCAATGGGACTACGATGCGTCATTTGATATTCCATATTCAATGTGACCACGTGGGTCTAACATCAGAGATCTTTTTGTTTCAATTATTTAATGAGCCATGGTATTATATCCCCAAGCAAGGGCCTATTAACAATGGGCCATGATATTGTTTCTCCCATGCATAGGCCTCACTAAAAGATGCCACGATTACAATTTCAAAATAGAACTACATTCATTATAAGGAAATAATGTTTCAATAAACCATTCAATCAATCATATATCAATTTCAAGAACAATAACAATTTCGAAAATAAAGATAATTTGAACATATCTTTATAAAGTTACTACTCACAGTGGGTTAAATCGTCACTAGGCCTTGGGCGTCCACCTATACAAAATGCATAACAAAAACACATTGAGGTTCCATTTCGATTTAACGTGTAATCTCAAATCAATTCTCATCTTGAATGTCTCTACATCAATTCCTTACTATTAATGTCTTAATCAATGTCTAAGAATGCTTTAGTAAGCATGAGGATGTAATGATGCACTTATGAAAGCTTTTTGAAAGTTGCTGAAAACAGGGTGTTCGCTCGAGCGCACACTTGTCGCTCGAGCGATCCATCAAAATGTAAAGGGTTCGCTCGAGCGCACACTCGTTCGCTCGATCCGTGTGTAAAGACTGCAAAAGTACTGGATGCTCAATTTTCACACTCGATGGTTGCTCGATAGTCGCTCGAGCCAAGTACTGAGTAAAAATGGGTTCGCTCGTGTGCACAATCGGTCACTCGAGTCATCATGCAATTGTCTGAAAAACTACTAGGAGCTTGACATGTACGCTCGAGCAACACTTCCATCGTTTGAGCAGATTGCTCGAATTTTGGAATTTCCAAAATTGTGTTTAAAGCTCAAAACTCATCTTTCAAGTATGAGACTTGCGTGGCTTGTTCCAAAAACATAGAAAAGCATTGTAAAACATGAAAACAAAATTAATTTTTAACTAATTGTCCAAAATCATGGTCCATTTCTTAAATTTGAACTCGAACTTTAAGTTATAAGCCATGCATGTCTTAACTTGAGTTCTCTTCCTTCCAAAACATAACAAGATGGCATGAAATCTATAAAACTGTGAAAAACCCTCAAGTTCTTGTCTTCTAGACCTCATGCATGTATGAAATTCAAGAAATCTTAACTCAAAAATGAAGAATCATGCATGCATGTATATAATTGAACTCAACTCTTCCAATTCATTATAATTCTAGCCTCCATTGTAAACTTACATGCAAATAAACTTAAGAACTGGATGAAATCAACTTCTATATGTTTTATCTACAAAGATTAAGGGAGGATTTCATACCTAGAGTGTGAATTCAAGAATCGATTAGCTCAATTCTCCAAGTCTTTCACCAATTTCCTTCAATTTCTCTTTTCTCTCTCTAGAGGTGATGAGTTCTTCCTCTCCCTCTCTCAAAATCTCAGCCAGGTTATGTTTATGAGTTCATTTGAGCTTATGTAGCTCATATATATATGGGTAATTAGCTTAAGTTAATTAAGCTTACTTAGGACTAATTAATTATTCTAATTATTTTGATTTGAATCAAATTTTAATTAAAGTTGCCATAAAATTCTAAATACTCTAATTATCCTGTAGGGCTAGTCAATTTCAATTTTTAAAGCCGTTAAGGCTCTGAATTTCTAATTCTAGGTCGGTTTTCAATAGATATTCCATGCATTAACAGATATACACACTTAAACATATAATTAAGCAATTAAACTCACACAAATAAATATATAAAAATAATGTATGCGTTGGGAGTCGTCACATCTCTTCCCCTTAGAAAGTTTGGTCCTCCAAACTCAAGTTACCTCTATCGAAAAACAATTCTAGGTAGCGTTGTTTCATTTCCTCTTCTTTCTCTCACGTGGCTTCTTTTTCGTAATGCTCTTTCCACTCGACTTTTACCATAGGAATAGTTTTGTTCCTCAATTGCTTAACTTGTCTATCAACAATCTAAATTGGCTTCTCTTTATATATCATATCTTCATCTAAAGCAATCCGATGATAATCAATCACGTGAAATGGATCTCCAAGATAGACTCGAAGCATAGACACATGAAATACGTTGTGCATCTGTTCCATTTTTGGCGGTAAGGCAATTCGGCAAGCCACGGGACCTATTCTCTCAAGGATCTAAAACAGTCCAATGTAGCGAGGAGTTAATTTTTCCTTTCTACTAAATCTCTTATGCCTTTTTATCGGTGTGACTTTAATAAATACATGATTCCCTACTTCATACTTTAAGTCTCTCCTTCGTTGATCAGCATAATTTTTTTGTCGGCTCTAGTAGCACAAGTTTGGTTCCATATATAGCTCTGTCACCAACCTCTATCCAACAAATTAGAGATCTACACTTTCTACCATATAGTGCCTCATATGGCGCCATACCAATACGAGCGTGGAAACTGTTATTATAAACAAATTCAGCCAATGGAAAATATGTTTCCCAGCTGCCTTGGAATTCCAGCACACACATATGAAGCATGTCCTCAAGAGTCTGAATAGTTCTCTCTATTTGTCCGTTAGTTTATGGATGAAAAGTTGTGCTAAACCTTAACTCTGCTCCCATTGCATTCTGTAGATTATGCCAAAATCTAGAAACAAATTTAGGATCCCTATCTAATATAATAGACACTGGAACTGTCACGCCCTTAAACCTGCCCCTAAAGTTTGGGCATGACCCATACGAAAACGGACATATACTCTAGTATTCCTAGCATACGGGGCTTAACGGAAGCACTAGAAATTAAAATAATATAACAAACTCCATTAAGCTACATCTAACATGCCAGGATCACATGCATCATGAATATTATAACATACAGTTACAAGCTAAAATTATACTTCATGCATCAGTTACGTACATACATATACAGTCCCAACCCTATAAACAAAAACATTAAAGTCATGTACATTCAACCCAAAGGAGTAATCAAATACAAGTCATCATCTTAGTAAGGCTTCACAAAAAGTGCTCTCGTCTAGTGCTCGAGCTCACATAGGTTGACAAAAAGAAACGAACGTCCTGGGTTAGGGCTGACCTTCTAGTTGGTTACCTACAGAAACAGACATATCAAAGGGTGAGCCAAACTCAGTGAATAGTAATACATAACAAGGCGATGCTTAACTTGAACCGTAGTAAAAGAATACATATAGTCTCATAGCTTCCCAACATTTATTGATCCATAAATTGTGTCTAACATGCTTTGGAAAGAAATGAGGATAGAACTATGAACTAAATGCACTTTTCAAATTTTCCTGAAAATGGGTCCCCGCTCGAGCGCCACTTTGGCCGCTCGAGCGTACTGTACAATTTAACAAAAATGCTGGGAGGTCGATTTTTACGCTCGAGCGGGAGGACAGCGAAATCTCTGAAAAACTGCTGGGAGGTTAATTTCCACGCTCGAGCGGGACTTCCCCCGCTCGAGCGGATCATGCAATTTCTGAAATTTTAACATTTCAATTAAAGTTCCAACCTGGTATCCAAAGCTTCAAACATGTATTTTCGTATATTACTGTAGCATTCACATAACGAGTCTAAATCTGTACTTATTCATAATGGGCTTAGGTCTTATCTTGGAACATATTGGCTTGGACATAATGTTTTGGCTTAAAGCCCTTGTATAGTGTGGCACAAACTCTTGTTCATGGTGGCGCAAGGCCCTTGAATAAATTGGCATGGAGTCCTTGAATCATTTGGCATTGAGCCCTTATAAATTGGCATTGAGCCCTTGTAAATTGGCATTGAGCCCTTATAAATTCTTGTATGAACTCAAGAGGTGTCTCACACGGGTTCTAGCGGTGACTCACATTGTAACACTTAGTCCCGTGTAGCACTTTGTTTCATATCGTAGTTACTTATACGGTATGGCCAAAGGCCCATAATCTTAAAGAATGAAAATACTTCATCTTTCCCATTTCTACATATATATATACATTAAATCATAAACATAATTACAAATCGTTTATGAATAAAATGCTAATGACAATCATTAGCTATACATATGAAGCATATAATGGTACTACTACTCACTGTGGTGTTGAGATGACGTGCTACTTCCTCCTGGAGTGTGTCCTGTACACAAGCAAAACTTGCATATTAATTCTTTTTTTCCTTGGTACATTAGTTCCCGATTCATTACGCTTCCAGTGAATTATAGCTATCTTAAGCTCATCAAAACGTCATCTAAACATAGCAGAGGGTCGAGCACACAAAAGAGAACAAATAATTTTTCTTCTTCTCCGCTCGAGCGGCCATGTCTCTGCTCGAGCGGTTGTGCCCCTGTTTTGGCAGTTCGAAGTTCAACCAAAAAAACCAGCAATCCCAACACATTCTATATGCAAAACAAGGAGAAATTAATGCAATATATTGACTTAACCTTACTATACCATGACTTATCATCTCAACCACACAAAGAAACATGATTAGAAGCTTAATCACTCTTTCAAACTACTTTTGTTCATAAAACCTAACATCTTGCATATATATACTTTCATGGAGTTGGCATAAAACTAAAGATTGAAGTATAATTTCCACATAACACCTAAATTAGGCGACAAAACAACCTATTAATGAGCATAACTTGTTAATCACACCAAAAATACAACTCTCCCTTACAACCCTAGTAATTCCATATAAAATTGACAACCCTTCCTCACAATTGGAAGGGGAACTTCTTACATAATCAAGAGGAAGCTTGTACAAGGTGAATTTACCATACCTTAAGTTCAAGATTTACACCCTTCACAAGGTTTCTTGACCCTCTTCCTGAAGACCTTCCTTAAAAGCTCTTTTCTTCCCTAATTTCCCCCTTTCACGAGATTTCTTCTTGAATTGAGTACAAGTTCATGTTCAACCAATATATAATATGTGAATAAGGACAAAATCCAATCGTTTAATCATTCCGAAATTGAAATTTTGTAAACATGCTTAATATTACTTAAAAATTATGCTGATCATAGATATATAATCAATTTCAGATAATTAAACCTTTAAGGCTTCCAATTTCTGAATCAAAGATTTAATTGTAACAGATACGTTTCTTGAGGGACAGATAGACTTCCTTAAACATGGATTTCATTTACATAACTTTAATTTTCCAGGGAATTTCACAGTAAACATTTAAATGCCCAAGAACAAAGACTGAAAATATATCAGAAAACATGTACGAGGGTCGGGTTATTACAGGAACCCTATGTAATCGAATAATCTCATCAATGTAGATAGTAGCAAGTTTATAAGCATTAAATGAGGTTTTCACAGTAAGAAAATGAGCAGACTTTGTCAATCTATCAACTATAACCCAAATAGCATTCATACCTTTAGATGTTCAAGCTAGACCGACGATGAAGTCCATGGTTATGTGCTCCCATTTCCAATCTGGAATAGGAAGGGACTGGAGCAAGCCTGGCAGTTTCTAACACTCTGCTTTCACTTGTTGACATTGTAGGCATTCAGAGTTGAATTCAGCATTCTGTCTTTTCATGTTGGGCCACCAATAAACTAACTTCAAATATTAATACATTTTGGTATTCCCTGGGTGCATAGCAAACATCAACTTGTAAGCTTCTTCTAGGATTCTTCATTGGGAACACAAAGTCTCCATTTAAATTTCAATACTGAGTCTTTAATTGTGAATCCCGATTTAGGTTTAGCCTCAAACTCATCACAAATCTTCTTCAGAAATTCATCATTCATTTTCTTTTGTTTGATCTCTTCGATAATTGCCGTTTTTGCGGACATTGCAACTATTTATCCATTTTGTTCAAAAGGCACCACTTCTATTTCAAGCTTTTCAAATTCTTGTAAAAGCTCTTTCTGATCTGTAAGCAAGCAGGCTAAACCTTCCACGTTCTTTCTGCTAAGTGCATCTACCACAGTATTGGCCTTGCTTGGGTGGTAATGAATCTGTAGATCATAGTCCTTGATAAATTCAAGCCATCGCCTCTGTTGCATGTTTAATTCTTTCTGTGTGAAAAAGTACTTCAAGATTTTATGATCTGTGTACACTTCACATTTAGCCCCATACAAATAATTTCAGCATATATTGTATATAAGAATCACATCATGATTAGTAGAGGTCGATCTTTGATAGAGTGAGTGGGGTGCTCAATTCATGACCTTCCCCTCTCATACCTAAGTTCCCGAGCCGAGACACTTTAGTGATGACGGACTAGTGGCCTTTGGCACAAGTCACAGGTTTTCTAAATTTCTCAAAAATATTTAGGTGGTGACTCTGAAATCTAGCAATGCAGTCCATTTGTGGCATTTTTTTTATTAAAAATTGATTTTCTAAAGATTTGCTGAATTTGGACTCTTTTGTGTATCTATTTCACATTGCACTTGTGAAATCAGATTCAGAACCACGGGAGTCTGAACTGTAGGGCTGTAGACACCCCATTTTTGACCGACCTTAAGACTCAGACGTCATCGATTGAGTGCTCGATGATTGCGTATGTTGTGCTCGTTTCGAGGTTTCGGAGTTTTCGGCTGAGTGCCTTGCCTCCAAGCTTTTGAACTCTTTGTGTTTTGGCTCGGTTTGTGGACCGAACCTTGTTTTCTCTTCCCTGGGAGGAGTGGGAGGTATGTGGACCACCTTTTCGTGGTCGTAGACCACTTTCCTCATTTGGAGACCAGTTTTCGATTTGCGGAGTCTTCGGCCGCGCGCCTTGACTCAGGACCGCTTAATGTTCTCCGTTTGGCATGGTTTTTGAACCACACCTTGTTTCCTCCGCCTAGAGGGACACTATGGTCCGAGAGACCACTTTTGTGGTCGTAGACCACTTTTGATGCCCATAGACTAGTTTTCAAGGCTTTCGGCTGCGCACTTTGCCTCCCAGACTTTCGTCTTGCATCCTTTTTGGTTTGTTTTTGGTGCAAACATTGTTTTCCTTGTTTGGAAGGTGGTACAAGGGTAGGAGACCAGTTCTTCCCCTTGGAGACCACTTTCCTTCCTACCAGCTAGTTTTCTGGTCGGCCAACTGGCTTTCTTAGTCTTTGGACCACCTTTTCTGGTCGGCCACCACACCATTGCCTTGCTTTCAACCTGCAGACCACCTCTCCCCTATGGCCGACCACTTTTTGCCCTCGCCAACCACTTCAAGTGGTCGGCAGCTTTCCAGCTCATTCCTGGAGATATTTTCTATCCAGCTATCACAGTTGGAAGGCACTAAAACCATCCTCCATACACGTATATGGAGGGATGGCCTTAGACCCTAAGCTTGTCCAACAAGCTTACACTTTTGTTCCCTATAAGAGAGAACCTCCCCCCTCCTCTTCTAGGTTTAGTTTTTTGTGCTTGAGAGTTATACATACACCTTTGTATCTATCTTGCATCTCCTCTTCATTTTTGTGTTCAAAAGTGCATTTTCATCACACTTTAACACAAAAACACACACTCAAACACCATACTCTTGGAGCTGAGGTCCCTTGAAGTTGTTTTTGAAGTTTTTGGACTAATTTTGATTCAAAAAGAGTGCTGGAGTTGCAGCTTTGAAGGTGTTCATCAAAGGTGAGAAACTAACCTCTTAAACCTTGCTTTTTGCTTAAGCTTTTAGCCCTATTTGCATGGTGTTTTAGGCTTAACTTCCTACTACAAAAAGTTCTATTTTTCAATCCTTAACATGTTTGTTTAAGGTTAGTTTTGTGTTGGGGTTAGTCTACCCTCTCTTAGGCCTTGTTTGGTCTTGTTCTTGTGCCATCTTTTTAAGCTATTGGGATTACCTTGTTTTGGCCTTCTCACCACTAAAACTCAGAGGAAATTTAGTGGTGGAAATGGTGTTTTAAGGTCCCAAATAGGAGAGGGTCATCCCCTCTCCTTGTGTTTTGAATACTTGCTTTATTTGCCTCATGTTTGAGCATGTTTGTTAAGCTTATGTTGGCCATATCTTAGCATGTATTTTGGGTTATTTCAGCATGGCATACCACTATTTTGGTTTGGTTTTGTCACCTCTTGCATGCCTTATACACTTATAGTGTATTTCTCACAAACTAGTCTTGTATGCTTCATGAAGTAGCATGTCTTTCTAGCTTGTTTTGAGTCCATTTCAGCATGTTCTTGGTGTTTTTTTGCCATGATATACCTCTGTTAAGGTTTGGTTTGATATTCCCTTGCATGCTCCATGCACTTGTAGTGTAATCACACAAATCAGCCTAATGTGTATCATGCCTTAGACCATCATTCTAGCATGATTTTGGCTTAACTCTAAGAAGCTTTTGTTTATGTTGTAGCATGCTCTAGCTCTGATTTGTGTTGTTTTGGTCATGCATGCCATACTTTGTATAGCTATAATGCATTTTAGCTTGTTAGTTTTGTGTATCAAGTCCATTAGTATGCATTACTTGGACTATTTTCATGATTTGGCATCATTTGAAATGTTATTTCAGTCCATATAGTGTGGTCATACACTTGCATCTTTCGCTTATTTCAATGCGTTGGAGGGTTTGCCCCTTTATGCCTTAACATGAGCCATTGCGTATGCCTTCATACCTAAGCTTGTGAGCTATCATTTCAGTGGGTTTTTGGAGTTATTTTTCCATGATATAACTCTGATTTTTGTTGGCGAAGCCATCTCATGCTTGGTCTTAGTAGGTGTAGTGTAATCCACCTTATTTGCCTTGCATTTTTCATGCTTCATGCCCTTCATGCTAGCTTATTTTGGCTTTCTTCTATACATGTTTTAGCATCATTTTGACATGTTCTAGGATTTTTTTGGATTGCCTTGACCATATGCTTCATGTTTTGCATAGTTGTAGTACAAATGCCTATGCTAGCTTCAAGCTTTGGATATCATAGCATGCTTCATTTGTGTTGTGTACATGATTTGGCATCATTTACCATGACATTTCAAAGCATGTAGCATTGCCATGTTCCCACTTCATTCACTCTTTAAGTGCCTTTGAGTGTTATGCGTTGTTGCCTTGTTTGTGGCCTAGCATGTATGTCATCTTGCCTAGGTTTTTGAGCCTCCATCTCAGCATATTTTGGTCTTTGTTTAGACCTATTTAAGCTCTGTCCATGGTTGGTTCATGCATTTGTGCCATGTATCGCATGCCCCCTTTGTAGTCCTCTTTATTAGCTTCATGCTTTAAGGACCCTCGCATGCCATTCTTGTATTGTTTGAGTGATTTGGCATCATTTCATACCCTATTTCAGTGCACTTAGTATTGTTACAAATCCACATTTATCACTCTTTGAGTACTCTTAAGAGTTGTGCTCTTATGCCTAGTTGATGGGCCTTTGCATTGTGCATGCATTTACTTTGTACTTCATGCCTTAGTTTCATCATCATGGCCACTGATTTGGGCATGACTGAGGTCTGTCCATTTTGGTTTAAGTCCATCGAGCATGTTATGTAAATGTTGTTACATTGCATCATGTTGTTGCATGCTTATGTTACATTGCATTGTGTATGCCATGTTACATTGCATTGAGTATGCCATGACGTTCATTGCATTGTGTATGCCATGTTGTTTGCATTGTGTATGCTATGTTGTTGTTTGTATTGTGTATGCTATGTTGTTGTTTGCATTGTGTATGCCATGTTACATTGCATTGTGCATGCTTGTTGTTGGCTTTTTGTTTAGCATGCTAGTTGCATTGCATTTGTTTGGATTAGGTGTTAGTCTAAACACGAAAAACGAGGGACATTTCATACTTGAAGTGATGAAACGTGCCTCAATTCTCAGTCGCCGATGCTCTTGATCATACATGATAGAGTTTAAGGCATTTATGTGTTTATTTATGCATTCATTTTACATTGAATTGTGCAATTTGACTTCTCGGCCATCATGCATCGAGATGCGTGATTGGTGGCCCCAGGGTCGAGAACCACACTCCCTTGAGCTTATGAAATGATAAAGGGAGTGTGGTTGTGCACACATACTTTGCAAATACATTACCATGCCCTTTCTTGCTCTCTGTTGCAGCAAATTGGAGAAGTGCAGCAACAAGTGGTCGGCCGACCAGAAAAACTAGTTGGCCAACCATTTTTTCTGGTCTGCAACAATAGAAAGTGGTCAGCCAGTGGCTGGAAACACCCCTAGGTGGTCGGCAGCCCTCCCATAGGTCCCCAAGGTGAGTTAGAAGCTTTCTGGAGCTTGGTGCAAGGTTCTGAGAACAATTGCAAACAGAGGCAAGTTGGGGCATCGCGACGGATTCCCAAATGAGGCGACCGAGCATGCATATACTTCCCGCCTTGAGGCTCCTGATTTATCACTTTACTTAGCTAATTTGATTAGCTAGTTAGCTATTTGGTTTGTACTTAATTAGTTAATGCGTTTAACTATTCAATTTGTGTTGTAATAGCTTAATTAGTTAGCTTGTTAGTTAGCTAGTTTTTTGATGTAATAATTAGTTTAATTAGCTTAGATTAACTAGTTAGCTCCTTATTCGGACCCTCCGTTAAGAGGGCCACCTGTTGTAATAAGCGTGCGTGTGTGTGATGCATGTCTTTCAACCTCTATTTCTTTCTCCCTTTTACTTAACCGCTTACGATGGTCAGTTTTAGGGCATGTTTCAATTAGCATACCTTATGCTTACATGCGTGCATCCATTCATCTGTTTTGCTTGCACCGGGCTCAGTGCATCATACAAACTGCATTGTATTTCAATACCTATTTGAATACATGTATCAAATTGTCGCATTCACATGCCATCTTAGAATAGCCGAGCCTATCTGAGTTGCATTTTTGCATGTGTTGCATTAGCCATCTTAACATGAACTAGGATCATGCATGATTTCTAACTAGTTCTGTGTGTTGGCTCGGAGTACACTGTGAGTGTTCACACTTTAGCATATTGCATGTGTGTAAGTGCTGCCATGTTTAGCATGCTTGCCATGAGGCTAATTGCTTAAGTGATTAACTGCTTGAATGCCTATGGGTGAAGGTTGGATTGCTTGAATTGGAACAATTCATTGAAATCCGCGACTTAGCCTACTTGCAAGTAGCAAACTTCAAACCGTTTTCAAACAAACGAACATGCAATGTTTTATTCCAACTTAGGCGATCTAGTCTATACTTGTATGTTGTGCGCATCACATAGTAATTCTAGGTTAATAACCGGAATAAGAATACATGTGTTTTCAAAAATAAAATATCATGCTTAGTACAGACTGATCTTTGATCGGGCGAGCGGGGGTGCTCATTGCATGACCTTCCCCTCTCGTACCCAAGTTCTCAAGCCGAGGCAACTTTGGTGATGACGAACATGTGGCCTTAGGCACGAGTCAGGGTTTCCTAAATTCCCCCAAAATAAAATATTTAGGTGGCGACTCTGTATCTGGCAAAGCAGTCCATGTTTGACACTTCTTTATAAAAATCAGTTTGCCAAAACGATTTTTCGGATTTGAACTCTTTGGTGATTTATCGATTTCACATTGCACTTTGTGAGATTAGATTCAGAACCGTGACATGAGTCCGAATTGTTGTAGCCTAAAGAACAAAACGAATTCGCGCCCTTATAGCGCGGAACTGGGAGTTCTCCGGGGCAGTCTACAAGGGCTATCATATCCGAGGAGACTAAACCCTTCTGAAGAGCACAAAAAGCAAGCTACAGGCACCCGGGTCTTTAAGCTTGGAGAGATGTCACTCAATATGATGGAGCTTACTTGTTACGTGAGTACGACCTTTTGAGACACGTGTGTCCTAGATTTACGCTTTTGCTTACAAAGGTCCTTCAAAAATTTAGCATAGGAGGGTATTTGTTTAATCGCCTTCAACAGGGGGAGGTTGATTTTAACTTGTTTGAACACCTCCATCATTGCTTCCATGGATACTGTCTTCTTATTAAAAGGGGATGGTGTATCAAGGCATTGGGGAAAGGGTGCCTCAGGCACATATGATGCCTTAGACTCATGTGAAGTACTAGGGACTAAGTCATCCCCCTTAGGTGTTTCTCCTTCACCCTTGCTCTCATTGGGTTTACCATCATGGTCACCCTTTTTAGTCCTAGTTGCATCAAATGCAACTGGCCAAGGCTCCAACTCTCTTCCACTTCTTCAAGTGATCATCGCTTGCACCTATTTATGGTGCTTTCCATTCCCACCCGACCCTCTACCCTATATTGACCCTTAGGGTTGGCCACAGTTTGACTCGGTAATTTTCCCTCCTCCCTCTTATTCATGTTGTTAGCCATTTGACCTAATTGAGCCTCTAGCTTGGTAATGGAGTGAATATGGGAGTGAACTATGGTGCTAACCCCTTAAGCTCTGAGAGAACTTCCAACACCTAAGTCTCAAAGGCCGACTTTCCTTGAGAAATAGGCGGGAGTTGTGGTTTCTGGTAAGGTTGTGGTGGTCGGCAGGAAGATTGGTTGGCAAAATTATTAAAATTCTGCCTGGGTGGTGGAGGATTGTAAGAAGTGCCTTGTGAAGGAGGTCTCCATGAAAAATTAGGGTGATTTCTCCATCCTGGATTGTATGTGTTAGAATATGGGTCATTACTCGAGTTGGAGAATCCTTAAGCCGCATTCATATGCTATTGGACTAATTCTGGAAATTGTGATGCCGAAGGGCACTCATTCAAGTCATGAGCAGGTCCCGCACAAATAGCACATGCCTCGTGAAATTGAGGTTGATCTTGCTGTGTAGGGGCATGTCCCGAAGCTAATAATTGGTCCATTTTGTGGGACAATGCCTTTACTTATTAAGCTAACTCTAGGTTTTGCCCTACCTCATAAATGCCCCCTCTTTTCGGGGGCTCCAACTACCAGTTGCCGGACTTGCCAAGCTGCGGAGGCGTGGTGAAGGGAATTATCACTTAGGTTCTCAAATAATTGCCATGCCTCAACATCATTTTTGGACATGAATGTCCCACCACAAGAAGAATCCACCATTTGGCAGTGAGGCTCAGTTAAGCCATAGTAAAAGGTTTGAACAAGTTGCCAATCAAGCACTTAGTGGTAGGACACTGCTGGAGAAGGTCACAAAGTCTTTCCTATGTTTCACGAAATTGCTCGCCATCAATTTGAGCAAAATTTGTGATGGCTCGCCTGAGTTGGTTGGTCTTACCAATGGGAAAGTACTTCTCCAAAAACTTTTGTTGTAAATAGTCCCATATTGTGATAGAATTAGTAGGTAAGGAGTTCAGCCAATATTTGGCTTTGTCCTTTAGTGAAAATGGGAACAGTCACAATATTAAGGCCTCATTGGTGAAATTTTAGATCCACACTGTAGAGCAAATTTCCAAAAAATTATGCAAATGTTTGTAAGGGTCATCTTGAGCTAGTCCATGAAATTATGGGAATATTTGGATATTGTTGGACTTAATCTCATAATGAGTAGCAGTAATGCCTGGTAACTAAATGTATGATGGTGATGTATATGCAATGGGTGTGAAGTAATCCTTAAGAGTCCGGCTAGGCCCATTTAGGCCATTCGGGTTCGCCATCTCTATTAGTTCGAAGTATGAATATGGATATTCAAGCCTAGGAACACAAGAAAAAGGCTCTAAGTTTCCTAAGAGTCATTTCTAGTTCAAGGTCCAAACTCCACAATTCAGGGCGACAAGAACGACGCCTATGCATACACCACTCACACACACACACTAAGTTCTGACTCTTGTGCACTAAGTTATAGAAGCGAAATACCAAAGGAGAAAATACCCACAGCGGTTTAATGAAAACGCTTTACTCGTCTTGCCGATGCTTAATGTGTAAACCGTTGTCTCCAACCTCCACTTGAGCTCTTTCTTTCTTTTTAGTACTTTGGAGCTTTGCTTATGAGTATATGCTTTTTTTTCTTCTTCTTTTGTTAAAGCACTTTAGTGCTACGGTTTGTTTTTAAAGTTCGGTTGCGATCCGCTTGTACTTCAGTGATAACTCCACTTGCAAAGACTCTGCACACTTAGCAACACTAAAATATAAAATCCTAAACTAAAAATTAAAATAATAATGTAACTTTAAATTAATTAATTTCGCCAAAAATCCCTAGCAACGGCGCCAAAATTTGATGAGTCGTTTCACACACCAAAAATAAACACTAAACTATACCAAATTCCTTAAAATAACAGTAAGTCCAAGTATCGATCCACAGTGTCAAATGGGAAATTAAACTAATTTAATTGTTAAATTCCTAAATTAATTTTGATAAAAAAGATTAAGGGATATCATGACTAAACGAGAATTAAATGAAATTGAGAAATTGAATTGACAATTAAAAGTAGGGTTTGAGATACTGATTTTTGAAAAAATCTTAGGGCAAAGAATTCACCACTAATCACATAAATAAGACTTAATATCGGCCATCAATTGCAATCCTGTTTGAACCACCCAATATTTCACGACTTCAAATTTGAAACATTGATCAAGAGGATTGTCGCATTCAACGTACAAGCACGAATCATCCCAAGTAGCATGAGTCGTTTGCTCTAAACTATAGTAGCAACATAACCCGTCTCTCGTAGCATGACTCGTCTCATATTTTGAACAGAAACACCAAGAAAACTAATGTATGGAAAGCATTAAACAATCACAGAGAATAAAATATTGAAGAGATGAAAAGAAAAATTATTATAAACTTCTAAAACATCCATACATTTATTCAAACCGTTTCACAATCAAAGCCTAAGAAAAATCTCTTTATATGGTTAGGTTCATCAAAACCCTAAAAATAGTAGCCTAGCCACTCATGGAGGAGTGGGAAGAGGTGGAAGAAAAAGAAGCCACCATGGGAGACATTCTTCAAACTTCAAGTTCTTTTTCTTCCAAACCCTACCCCCTCTCTCCCTTTTCTCTGAAATATTTTCTAACCTGATTACAGCCTCTTTTTTCTCTTTTTTATTCCCAATAGAAGAGACTTAAATTTTCACACACCCTAGGTGGGCCGCTCGAATGGTGGTGGGCCGCACGTGCGGTGAGGTGGCAAGTCGGGACTTTTGACTACTCGCACCTAGAATCTACTTTTACGCCATTTTTTGCTTGAATTTCCATATTGACTGTCAAATCTGTATAAGTGCACAAAACACGTCATTTCCACCAAATAATTAAAATTCAAAGACTATAAATGTAACATAAGTGGCCTCAATGTCATACCTTTCAGCCTACATCAATACCCTAACCCCAAATCCAAAATCCAAACCCTAACCTAAACCCTAACCTTAACCCTAACCCTAATTCCATCATCACCACCTTCAACAGTTACCACTACCTCCGACCGTTACCTCCGGCAATCATCTTCTTATTCTTCTTCTTCTTTTTCTTCTTCTTCCAACAACGCCTAAACCAACCACCATTGTTACATCCTTCCCTCTGCCGCCCTCTTCCTAGCCCAATCAATGAATCCATCGCGCGACCACCGTCATGGTTTCCAATCGCTGGTGACCACGTTCTCTCACCACTCAAATCTCCCATCTTTGTCACTAGTCTCTCACAACGCTTACTCGCAACCCTCGCAGATTGCAAGAGACAGAGAGCGAGTGAGTAGGTGGAAATAGGCTAAAAAGTGGCTAAGAGGTGGGAGATGACGAGGCTGTGAAAGTGGCGGTAGTGCGACGGAGATGACAGGGAGAGTCGCTATGGCAATGCAGCGACAACAGCTCAAACCAAGTTCGATCTTAGTCGGTTTATCATCATCCATAAAAACAACTACATCAAAATTGTTTTCTAGTACCAGCTCGACTGGAGATCGGCAGAGAGGGCAAGTGAAGTGGAAGTGGTGGTTGTCATAGTAAGAGGTGGTCGGAGATGGTGGTAAACTACCAGAGATGATAACAGTTAGAGTTAGGGTTTGAAAAATTAAGGTTAGAAGGTTGGGAATTAGAGTAAAAGTGGAATTGTAGGTTGGGACTATTTTGGAATTACAAAAAAAAAAAAAATTTAAAATATATGAGGTGACAGTTCTAAGAAGAAAGGTAAGAATTAATAGCAATACTCCAAAAGAAAAGTTACAATAAAACATTTTCACATTTTTGCGTACTCTCTCAACTGCTCTTGTGCTTAGACCTCTTTACTTTTCGCTTCTTTCCCTCTTACGATGGGCAATTTTAATAATTTTTATTTAAACACCATATAAATTTTTAGTACACACCACATATGGTGTTTAGATATAAATTTTCAAATGGGAGTCAAATATTCAGATATAAATTTATGAACATAAAGCAGTTGTTCCAATATAAATAATTGAACGGAATATATATTTGAACAATGTACTTTTGTTCATAATTTTAAATCCGAATATTTGACATTTGTTCAAAAAAGTTTATATCTAAACACCATTTATAGTGTGTACGGAGAGTTATTATGTTAGGCAAATAGAATTTCCCTTTGATAATTGATTTAGATTGATAAGTTTAACTGCAAACCAAGACCAATATATTATCTGTGGTTCTATTAAATTTAAAACCAAACCAATTATGAAAATCTTAGAACCAATCGGAACCAAACCTCTAAACTATGGTTCAATTTGGTTTAGAACCGCAAATTTTAAAAATATTATAATTATTCATAATATAAATCACAAAATATTATTCACAACTTAAAAATTGCTTATATGATTGTTTAAAGCTAATCACCATACAAAAATATACTTATAATAGTAAAAAGTTATAATTTATATATATATATATATTTGATACTAATAAAATATTTTAATATTTATATTCAATAACAAATTATATATATAATTTAAACAGTCCAATTCGGTTCTAATTAAATTCATAACTATAAAATTACGAACCAAATCGTAAAATCCGGTTAGCCTATTTAAAAGGCCGAAATCAAACTGTGAATTGAAAGAACCAAACCAAACGGTGCAATTTAATCTAGATCAAACCAGTTTATATTTTTTTTAATTTTTCTGCTCAGCCGTAATAATTTGTACAAAAATTGCTTAATAATAACAATAATAATAATATAAAATAATTTTAGTGAGAATAGATGAAAGCAATGTGCCTGTTTGGCAGAACTTTTTTTCAACTTATTTCAGCTTTCAGCTTAATTTAAGCTATTTTGATGTGTTTGGTTTAGCTTATAGCTTTGTAGAAGTCAAAAATCAGCTTATTCTTTGAGTGAGGCAGGAGATGCTTTAAGAATAAACTGGAAATCAGCTTAAGCTGAAAGTTATAAGCTATAAACTGTTTAAGCATAAGCTATAAACACTTTCCCATAACTCTACCAAACAGGGCCAATATCTCATTGAAGGCTCTGCTACAAAGTAATCATTTGGTTTCAAAAAATTAAATTTTTTATTTTATTTATTTTTAATAAAAAAATTTAATATTTTAAGAAAAAATTAATTTTTTTAAATACACCTAACCTAACTACACTTAAAAGTATAACATCTATGAAAAAATATTTTAAAATTCAATACATTTTCATACTTTTTTGCATATATTGAATTTTTAAATATTTTAGTTTTTAAATATATTTAGATTATGTACATTTAGAAAGTAAAAAATTTATCGTTCAAACAAAAAAAGTAAAAAATTTACTTAAAATATTAAAAAAATAAAAAATCACTAAAAATAAAAATAAAAATTTTAATTTTAAAAAAATCAATCAAAACCAAACAAAGTGAATAATATTCTATCCATGAAGGTTTGTCGAAAGAATACTTAACTACTCTCATTTTTATTATTATTCGCAACCAACTAAGAATTATCTAAAATATACAGAACTCTGTATTTCACCCTGTACGATGAGCTACTGGAAAAGCACGTATGTCGATATGCAACTACTGAAAATAATAAAAAATAAAAAAAACTATTACACAACAAAAAAACACCTACAATAGAATAAAAATTGAGCGAAAAAATAAAAAATGGTATTTCTATGTTACTATGCCCACTTGCTGGCCACTGCCAAAATGCCTTCTATCCCCCATTGAAAAACAGAAGCCAAATGCATCCTTGGTGGTGGTATGCTGAAAGCCAAAAACTAGAAACTAAGAGTTGGTTTGGGATGTCCTAAAAAAGTGCACTTTTTGACTTATTGGTGGGTTTGGGTTGGGTTTGATGTGATGTGTTAGAGAGGTGATGTGATTTAAATAGGATGATGTGACTTAAATAAGATAGTGACTTTTTGACTTTTTGGCTTATTTAGTATAAGCCAAACCAGCCCTAATTGTATTTTGACTGTCTGTTGGGGCAACACACTGCCTCAAGGAACGGTATGCAGGAATTTTTGCCGCTTCAACCCCAAGAGCAGAGAGGTTGCGCCCATATTCCTGTTTTAATAAAACAAATAGCCAAAATATAATCACAACAGTCTTGAAAATAAATAATAAATAAATAATTTAAAAAAAAAAAAAAAAGCAGAAATAAAATCACAACTGTGAAAAATCTTCCAATCAACCACCCATTGATGACTCCAAGACTTGAACACAAAAACAAGAACAGGAATGTGCATGCACACAGCCACACACTAAGATTTGTACAAGGATGAGGCTAACCTGAACATCAAGAAATAATTGCATACAGATCTTATCAGTATTGGAAACATTATTTTCAGAGACATCAGAGCTTGCTCCACCTCGCCTTTGTGCACCCTGACGAATTCTCAGAAGTGAAGAGTCCGTTTTCTTTGCCTGGTCAAGATGTTTGAAAGCTCTTAAATCAAGATTGTCTAAGATAAAAGATTATGGACAAAAAAAGTAGAAATCTCAGAAGAGTAGATATTGTGATATTCATACTAACCAAACTAACAAGATCCGCAACTAATTCATGATAATGACCAGTTATCTCAAAAGCAGCACCATGTAAGAGTTCATCCCTAATATCCCTCGTCAAATACGTGTTAGCTCGCTCTCCGTCCAAAAAGGCCTGGAAACAGGGAGTGTTTCAACACATGTTTCAATATCTCAAAGTAATCAAGTTGATAAATATGGCCACACAAGTGCACACTATATAGAGGGATAAGATATATCCGCAAACGTAATAAAAATTTCTTTTCTATAGCAAAAAGTTTCCAAAGAGGGGCTGAACATGCAAAAATTAATTAAAAGGAAGATCATGAGCATGCGAATAAGGGTGCACATACTGTGAGGGCTATAAAAACAATTACTACAGAACTTTTCATATGTTAATGAAAGGAAATCAATTGTTCAAAGAAGGGTGTCACGTCTGCAATGGGAACCCTTTTCGAAGAGTTAGTTTGTTAAAAACCAGACATGCTTAGTTTGGAAAACAACTTCAACTTAACTTCAATCAGATTTTTTCGGCAACCATGGATTACTTATCCTAAAAAAAATTGGGGCAAACTACACTGACCTCTACTGAAAATTGTCCAAATTACAGTTAACCTTAGTATGAAGAAATGAGACTCACCTCACCAAATGGGTCTCAAATTTTCTCTATTAACGGGTGACATGAAATGGCAAAAATGTCCTTGGCCCTACCAACCCCACTGCCAACTCCTTTCTCACTCTCCCTCTTCAATCTCTCAGAGATCACTCTGTCTCTCTTTCTCTCCCTTAAAATCGCAAACTCATAGATCCTTGATTTTAAAATCACAATCTCTTTCACCAATCAACTTTCTGCTACCACTATGACCGTGACTACTATATATAGGCACCCCCATAGATCCTTGATTTTCAAGGTGTTTCAAAGAAATGACACTGACCATCATTTGAAACCCAAACAAAATCCCCAAAATTCTAGCAATTTGGTGACTTCAATGATCTGCATTGGTTTGCACTTTCACAACATCAATGGATACAAGACTAGACGTTAATCGCAACAAGAGTATGAGCATCGATGGCGTAGGTATTGATCCGGTAGTGGCAGGTTTGTATGTGATGGTGGCCATGTCGGTGGGTGGGGTGAGATATGATAGAGGTGGAGAAGAAAGAGAGGGACGGTGGTAGTTGTAATACCACGAGTATTCGATTCTAGTTTAACACACAAACATGGGTTCATCGACACAGTTCAAGATCATTGATGCATTAAACTATGTCTTGTTATTGTTATTACTGTTGTAGAAATTGGGGACGTTTTACTCTTAAATGGATTTTGATTGTTGATGGTTGAATCCCAGGACGTAAACTTGAGGCGTAGAAACCTTCACAATTTTCTGAATCTAACAGGTGCCACTGCACGTGCAGTGGGTATTCCCGCACGTGCAGATCCATGCAATGAAGGTGGAGAATTCTGGGAGAATTTCCACAGTTGCGACCTTAGGCCCCACATGTGCGGCAGGCACATTCCGCATGTGCAGCTTTGGGTCCCGCACATGCGGCAAAATGTGTTTTCAACTTTGAAAATTGACCCATTTTCATCAAATTTGACCCCAAAACTCCTTTCTCTCTCATTTCTTTTAACTCACCTCTCTGCACCAAATCTTCTCTTCCTTCTTTCTACACTCCCCCAAAACTTCTATCCAAGGTTAGATTTCATCTAGTTAGGGCAAGATTTTGAGCATAGTTCTTGAAGCAAATTGAAGAACAAGTCAAGGGCTTCCTAGCTACCAAAGAAATCTTGATTTTGGGCAACCTAGCGCTCTAGGGCTTTCTTCTCTTCTCAAGATAGAGGTAGGGGTTTCTAGCTTTGGTTCAATATGTGTTTATTTGTTGATGTGTGGTAAGAATTTGTGTTAAAATGTCAAATGTTTTTCTCATATGCATGAGGGAGGGTTTTCTTGAAAACAAAATTGTGTCCTATCTCCACAAATTTTTCAATAAATATTTGAGAGGTAAAGTAAATAATGAAGTTGACAAGGGGCAAAGAAAAGCCCCAACTTTTCTAGGAAAAAAAACCCTATGTCTTTCTCATATTGGTTTCAAAAGGTGAAAAACTTAGAACTCTTAATTGTTTGTCAGTATGGGGTTAGATTTGATCTTATTATTCTCTAAATATTGAAATGATTGTAAAAATGTTGGTATTGAAGATTTTCTTGAGTTAAGAAAATCATATAACTTTGATTTGGATGCCTTGTCTTTAAATTGTGAGACTGCTATTGAATGTTAAAAAAAAAAAAAAATTTAAGTTGAATGTTTGTGCAATGAGTTATTCTTGGGATTTATGGAGAAATTCATCTTGTTATTTATCTATTGATGATATTGAATTGTGGAATTATCTTTGGTTTGAATAATGAATCCGGGTAGTATGAATTTGAGAATTAAGGTGGCGAGAGTGCCCATGTGAAAGACTAAAAACCCACGCGAGAATAGGTACTGCGTGCCTCTGGCTAGCAACTGGTTAAGTGGGCGAGTTTTGGTGGTTACTAGTTGAGTACCACTGGCAGAGACTAGCCTAGGATTCATTATGTATATGTTGATGGTTTAATTCAATGAAGATAATTGATTGTGTTGAATTTCGAGAATGTTGTGTATGTTCAATTATGTTGTGTATGCCAAACTCTCATTGAAACTATTATATGTATGACTTGCATCATGATCATGTTCAATATTTATGCATATTGCTTTGGTTCACCCTTTGTAGACAAACTTTTCAGATTCAGATGGCATGCCACCATCTCGTTCATGACTTGAAGAGTCGTTGAGCTAGTGTAACCCTTGTTTTTATGATTTTTGTGTAATCGGCTTAGGCCCTTTTGATGTAATTAATTTAGTATATACTTTCGAACACTTAATTGATGGAGGGAATACCCTCTTATTTTGTGTAAAGCCTTAGGGCAGTTGACTTCTTTTGATGGTGTAGTTGATGTAGGATACATGTTCCATATTCATGTTATGTAGGAACGTGAATATGGTGGCATGTGTACCTTTTCGTATCCTTTTATTGTGGGTGTGATAATGTATGAATTTGGAGCGCGAAACTCTTAGACTTCCATCGTGTAATTATCGACTTATCCTTCTTTCTTCCATTTCAATTTATGTTCTTATTTCTTGTATGCTTAAATGTCCAATCTTTGTCTATAATTTCAGGGTGTGACAGTGGGTTTGGCACTGGTGGTGCCATGGAGATAGCTATCGAGGTGGTGGAGCGGTTGAATGGTGGGGTGTGGTGCTGTGGCAGTGATGGAGGCAAAAGTAGTGGTGTTGTGTGGTAGTGGTGAGAGAAAAATGAGAGAATATAATGATGTCCTATTTTTAAGTTGACGGTTTAGACAACTTAAAAATGGGTATCGAATTGTACCCACATGGATAATCAAGGGTAAATTGGGTATTTTGTTGTTAAAAATAATGATTTCATCATTTTCCATCCATATGCTTAACAGCAAGAGTGAATTTAAAAGAGGAGGCCAGTGTCATTTTCTCATATTAATGGGGTCAACTGTAATATAAGTAATTCACATTGCCCACAAATCTCACAAATCTGTAATTGTCAGAGAGAGTATCAATTTTGAAAAAGAAAAGTTTGATTTAAATTTGACAGCAAGATCCATTATGAATAGAATGAAGGAATTAATACAGTAATTATTTCTCCTGAAAGTTGTCTAAACCATCAACTTGTTCACCCATATTTTGTACCCTCCATCACAGCTGTGTATCATGTGTTTCTTAGCACGATGAATCAAAATAAACAAATATGTGAGACATTATACATTTATGCCTTGGAACTATTATCCAAGTCAAGCAGCGCACTCCAAACTCTAGGCACTTGTCCACTTAAGATAGTAATAAACAGCTTTTACTTCACAAAACCAAAAGGTGCTGGCCATTATCCAGTATCAGTATCATAAAATCCTACCCTCTAGACCATGACTCCAATAGCTATTAGCCCCGTTTGGTAACACTTACACTTCAACTTATTCAGCTTATTTTCTTAAAAACATAAACTAATGGTGTTTGGTTGCAATTTTTAAAAATAACTTATTTGGCCAAAAAAGTGAGCTTTTTTAAGCTACAACTCCTTGTTTTTTTAAACTAATGGCCCTGATTATAACTTTTGAAGGCATTCTGGATATTTTTACACAACCAAAAAGCTATGTGATAGCTTACTTATCCATACAGGTTCGACTTTTTAACAGATTATCAAAAGTTGTACTAAACAGATTTATTACTTATTTTAATTCTTTTAAGCTAATGATCTAAAAAGCTAGCTTATGGGTGATACCAAATGGGACCATTGTATAAGGGCATGACACCACAGTAATTGTATCCAAATTACAGTGCCATGCTTCTATAACCAAGTAAATCACTTTATAATAAAACATTACAGAAGTCTGATATCAAGGTTGCATCATTTAAATTACAACAGTGCAGCTGAAGAGAAGCAAAATGATGCTTTCCGATGGAAGGATCCATGCATTTGTAGAAAAATAAATGGTAACATCATTTGCCATTGAACCAGAGGCATCCACACAAATAAATCTTACATTCAAAACTGAGAAAAAAGTGATATAAAATATACAACACAGACTACTTACCTTTAAAGGATGTAGTACACCTGACACGTATGGTGAATGCCTAACAGGAAGAGGCTTATTAGTCATCCTGTAAGTCGCAGTTATTCCCTTCAACTGTTTCAAGTCCTAAAATATTTTTGAACAAAATATATTAAAGAAAAATTAGGGTGCAGAAACATGGATGATCAATGACAACTTTGGAAGAACCCAAGTAGAATTGCCAGGTCTTCACAGCATTCCCACATTTAACAAAAAGAATCAGATCTTCATAGCATGCCTCCATATATTTTTCATTGCATAATAATTAAAACAGAACCTTCTACAAAGTATGTAGCTTACCTCAACAGACTTCTTAACTACTGCTTCTATTATTGAATTCATCACTATAGGTATAAGATCCTTCAGAGATTTTGCACCCTGTAAAATGCTTTGCTCTACAGGCTCAAGTACTTCAGTGGAGCATGAACTTAGAAGCCCAATTACATGTCGCAAGAAATCACCGCAAATCTCTGCTACCAGACAATTTAAATCATGAATTATCTGCAACACATGAAATCCATTAACATGCAGCTAAGCATAATTATCCACCGAATATGGCATCAATTAGGCTGCCAACATTTCTCGTCACGAAGATGTGTAAGACCTTTAAATAAGGCAGCACATAAAATGGGACTTGTCAAAGTATGCAAAAATAAGAGCTCTTATAGAACACCATAATCCAGGAGACAGTAAAAAATAAAATAAAATAATTGCATAAAATCTGGACATAAAAGTCAATGGAAATGAAAGTTGAGACAAGGATTTATGCCAATTATAACCCAATTAATCATAATTGTGTGGCTCAACGTAAGCCAAGCTTTTATTTGTGTGAATAAAATTAACAACAGTATTGTTGCCGAGAGGAGTAGATGGATCCATACTAACACTAGCACAAAACTGGGTAATATAAAGTTAACACCAAAATGCCATTAATTTGCATCTGCGACCTTGCAGCTCACAATATGGCAGTCAGGTTTAATTAGCAACAAGCAATGCCTATGAGGCAGCCGCATGTACAGGAATATTGAAGCACAGGACGTGATATAATATAAGGTGATTACAGTTGATTGCCAAAAGGCAATCAGGGGTTCGACCATAACAAGAACATCTAAGGCAACGAGTAAAGACTAGTTGAAACACAGAATGCAATATAAGGTGACTACTACTTGTTTGCAAACAGAAATCAAGGGTTTGATCACCAAGAAACTATCACTACAAGGATACAACTGAGTATATTTAAAGTGTAATTGGACTAAAAAGCTAAAGATCAACTAACAAACTCAGAAGAGGCTATCATCTCACAGAGAGAGAGAGAGAGAGAGCTCTTTTTGTACGTCCATCGTTGGCGGAGTTTACGTGATTGGATGGTGGATCATAAGATCCTACCGAAAAAGAAAAGAAAAATTCATAATAATTACATCATGAATTAAATTTTTTTAGTAGACACAGAATGAGCCTAAATTACACACACACACACACACACAAAGTAGAAAATATTATGGAAAAAAATAAACCAAATAAATATAAACATTATATAATACAGACCTTGATGTAAAAGTTTTGCATTTCATGAAAAAAAATTAGAGGTGGAGAAGAAGAGCTTTGTAATAGAGCATTTTTTATGCTTTTTTTTGGGGTACATTTACATTGGAGGTCAATGGCAAAAAAGAAAAGGTGAAAAATAAATAAACAGAGCTTGATTTAGAAATAGATTGACAAGAGAGAGAAATAAAAGAAAAATAGACCTTTATACACAGTAAAAGAAAAATCTGAGGTAATTGCATTTTGAAGTAGCAATAAATTAAACAAAGAACAACAAAGAAAAAACGAATTTTGTAAAAAAAAAGAAAAAATATTTTGATTCGTGAAAAGGAAAAAGGTAAAGAGCCGGAAAAGGCATCAAACAAGAGGTTTGTTGTTAATGTACAATTGTGAAGAAAAAGAAAAAAAGCAAATATAAACATGAAAATGATACTCTAAGAAATCGAAGGGAAAAAAAAAAAAAAAAAAGAAAAGAGAGAATTATAAAAAAAAAATTATTTGATTAAATGGATAAAACAAAAAAAAGGCAGAGGAAAAGCAATGAAATGAAAGGTTATGCAAGATTATGGAGAGAGAGAGAGAGAGAGAGGAGTAGGTTAGAGAGGGAGATGGAGATGATTGGATTGTATCCATGTTCCTTTAGCTCTTTAGTTTCCCAGATCACAGTGACGTATGAATGCCAATTGGCCTAATTTGTTTTTGAGTCTATTTGATTTAACTTCACTTAATTTTTATTTTGTTTGGACCTAGTTTAAAATGAGTATTTAGGCCACAAACAAAAAATAACAAAAAGCCAACAAAGTAAACAAGACAAGGCCTAAAAAATGGATAAGGTAAGAACAGGGCCCAAATTGGAATTGCATGATCCATAATATCCAGCCACCAAAATTGTGTGGTCCTACTGTGAAGCGAAGTCCCACATTGCCTAAGTACTAAAGTAATGTTAAGCATATAAGCGTGAGAGCACCCTCACCTCAATGGCTAGCTTTTGGGATTAAGTTCCACCCAATACCATGTAACACCTACCTCCAAGGGATTTTCTACACAATCAAAAATTATTTTTCTAAAACCAATCGTAACAGATCAGGATTGTAACAACCATATAAAGAACATTAATCATATGCATCACGGCCCCTCGTATATTTCCATTTGTAGGCACATCATCAGGCTGACATATGCTTATCACAATCATATCCTGAAAACAAATGAACAGTCACTTCTGCCACATGCTTTCTCTGGAACTGGAAGATACATCCTTTGACTGTCTACCAAAGTTACTAGATAGTCTAGTATTTTCCAAGACCTTATCATGTTACTTTATTTGTTAGAATAGATTAGGTGCAAGTCATGAAGTATATCTCTAATTTTGTGCCAGCATAGAAGTAACTTTTTCTACTATAGCTGAAGAATTTTCATTTGCATGATTCACAGTTTGAATACCAAAAAGATATTGATCTCATGAATATTTTTGCATCAAATGATCTTCAGTCCTAAAATGATTTGCCAATAACAAATAATATCAACCAACAAAACAATATTGTCATTGGCAAAATGTCTACAGAGAAAAATCAGGAAAGAAGACCATGAATAAGCTCATTCCAACAGAAGAAAGTAAATTATGGTAAAATCTAGAAACGACACATACATAAACAAAATCATCTGGAACAGCAGAAATAGCCCATTCAGAACCAGGATTGGAACCTGCATTACCAGCTTTGCGAGCAGCCAATCCAGATGACAACCAATTGGAGTACCTATAAGCATAATGTAGTCACATATTTCAACATGTCAGCAAATTAGTCCAACGCATGGAAAATGCAACTGCGAAGTTCCAAATACAAACTCACCGAGAAAGAAGCTGTAAAGACAAGCGAAACAACTTGTCAGAGCAAGAAAGAACAACAACATCTTCTCTCCAGCAGGACTTCAAGCATTCCAAAAGAGTAACACTTGGTTTTAATGTTAAATCTTGAGAATTTCTTCTCTCTGAGTGTGAGGTTTGAATTGGGACAAGGCTAGCACCTGCAAGTGCAGAATCTAAAGCCCCAGCTATTTCCTGGAACCTGAGGTAAATTTAAATTATATCAGTCAGTCAGTCATGTCTTTCCTCTTTCCTCCTTTCTTCTTTCCTTTGGGGGGGAGTAGAGGAGTACAATTGCAGCGCTAAATTGTAATTTACACAGTTTTGATATTAACAAGAACCATCAAAGAACAGCATTGAGTACCTCAATGAGAAATAGACTCCAACATTCCACTGCTTCATGAACTCAGCGTAGACAGCCTCAGCTCGAAATTTGGCAACAGCAGATCTGGATGGGCAATAGCCTTACATGACAAATGGATGTTATAAACAGGAATTAACATATAAGCACAAAACAAGGTGATCATTAGCAGTCGAAAATGTAAATACAGACAGTACAGAAGTAAGTCTTGCAACTATCTTCTAAATCCAGACTCAAAATAAAATAGAAAAAAAAAAAAATGAAGAAGAAGACGAAGAAGAAAAGAAAAAAAAACTCTACCTTCTAAATGAGCCAAGAAATCTAGGCTTGATTTGTAATTTTTCAGAAATTCTGTAGGTCTTCCAGGTGAAAAGGCCCATGGTCTTCCCTTTTGGATTGCTGAGAGAACCTCTATAAGGATTGAATTGGAAAGGAAGCTAAAAACATGTAAACCTGAATTTTCTGCATACATCAAACATTACAACAATTTCATAAATATGGGGGGAAAAACTAGCAAATTAACATTAAGTCAAATGTAAGAGCATCCCATTTGTCATTTCAGAATATGCTGCAGAAATCCAATTTTCTTTATATGGATTGGATCTATCATCCAAATGAAGGGAAGATTAAGAAAGAAAAGGATGAATGGACAGAGAAAGGGTTTTGCTCATTGGTGTAATTATCAAATCCATCAAATAAATAGGGAACAAAAGGAAAATTTGGAAGAACATAAAGCCATCCATGCTTTATTTACAAAAGATCTAGGGCAGTCAAGATGCAACACAAAATGGCTAGATGACAAAGCAAGAAGCTATTAAAATAGAAACCAGTTTATTAAAAGCGATAGGCAGCTCACTGAAGCGCCAACTGTTAATTTGGTTTAAGAGAAACCTTAGGACTCGAAAAGTGTCGGGTTGTAATGTATGTTTTGGAGTTTAATCCCTTCTAGTCGCATGTAAACAAAAAAATAATAATATTAAGTGAAATCAATGCTTGTAATTGTAATAAACAAACATTTTTTTAAAAAAAATGTAGTCTTGCACGTTAAGCTTAAGCCTAAAGCACACACTTCATGTGCCTTTATGGGGCTTGTTTTACATTGGTTGGCTTGAGATGTTCCAAAGCGCACTGACTGCGCCTTGGTCCTAGGCACGCCTTTAATAACACAAATAAAAACTAGGGTAAATTACAAATACATCCCTGAAGTTTACTTAAAATATGAATTGTCCCCTACAGTCTTAGAAATTACAAATACCCCATTATTAGAATTTTTTATTTAACAAGATTGACACAAAAAAAAAAAATGAAATTCTTAACTATTCTCTTATACAATAATAAAATTACATAAATTGTTAATTTAAATATATTTTTGACATTATTAAAAACTATTAATTGACTTAACAATTTATTAATAAAATGGGTCATTTGTTATGCAATTAGAAACTTGAAAGGACGGGATGTAATTTCCATAACCACAGGAGGCAATTCGTGTTTTAAGAAAACTTCAACAAGTGTATGTGTAATTTACCCTAGAAAATATGATTCTCTGATAAAGGATCCGTTATAAATGTAAGCCTTGGAGCAAAACAAATATCGGTGATTAAACCAACAAAGATACATATATCGAGAGACACTACTCAAAAGCAAAGCATGATAACGTCATTAGTTTGTGTTTGCATGAAAGACAAAGTATCACCGTTAATAGAAGGTTCAAATAGAATGCAATAGTTGAAGTGTATGTTATGTTGTTTGCATTATTGCATACCTGTGGAGGAAATTTCAAGTAAAAATTTGCAATCTTTCTCTATATATTGCTTGATTTTCTTATAATCCTCTTCAAGTTCATCTCCTGATGCCCCCCCACCAACCACCCCCGATGAACTGTGTGGAATAATTTTCTGAATCAATGGTGCCACAACAGTTGAGCGAAAAATTTCTTCAGCACGCCTGGTGTTATCAATAGCTGCATATGCCCGTAAACAATTGAATATGACATTTGCATCCCTGTGTTCCAGTCCATCTACAAAACAGTGCCCCAAGCTAGCATCCAATAATAGGCTAGCATTTTGTATCCTCTTCTCCATGTTCTCAATAAAAGGCAAGTTCTGTACTGCCATAATATAGAAAAGGAAAAGGTGTAAATTATTAATACAACCATTCACAGGTCATTGATTCTTCACATCAGGCAATGTCAACTCAATGCATGCACAAAACCAGCTCAAGCACAAATGGATAAAATAAATAATTATCCATGCCAAAAAAGGAATTGATGAACCACAATTCAAGCCATACTACATTCCCAAATTGGACATGCAATGTTTCACTCCAATTAGCCAGTCTGATTGGAAAAGTATTATCTCAACCATTAAGCATTAGTGGCATACAACAAATCAAATTTGTTTCCATTCCCCCCTACAAAAAGAGACACAAGTTTCCAAAAACAAAATAGTTGCTTTCGAGGAGTGTAGATTACCACCAAAGCAAAGTTGTACAAATTGCCAGCATGGTGAAATAGACAGACAAGCTGAAAACAAACCAGCCCTTAGGGATGTAAGAAAAACCGAAAAAACCGACCAAACCGATTGAACCAGACCAAACCGGCTATATTGTGTCTGTTTTTTAACAAGAATCAGTCTGTGCAGTTTTTAAATTTGATTTTTTTCGGTTTTCGATTCGGTATCGGTTTAAGCACATTGTGCACCGATCTAAACCGAAACCGGCCGCTTCAACATATATTTTATTTATAATATATATATATAATCTAATAATATAATGATATTAATAAGTATAATAAATTATTAACCTTAGCATCTTTATAACCTAAGTTTGTAAACTCTTATTATATATAATCTTAACTCTAACTCATTATTCTTAAAACCTTAATATTTTTAAACTTTTTTTGTTTTTATTTTTGTTAATTTAGAAATTGAAAAGCATGCATTAAATGGATGGATTGGATATGTTTGAAATGGTAGACAAATAACTAATTTAATGTTTTTATATAGATTAGTGATTATATTTAAAAGTGACTTAAGTTTGAAAAATCCTAGACCGATTAAACCACACCAAACCGAACCGTTTCAATCAGTTCGGTTTGGTACGATTTAATGGGAGAAGCGGCATGTATCAGTGTTCAAAATAATAAAACAAACATTATCGGTTCGGTGTAATTTTTTACCTAAAACTGACTATACAGAACTGATTACATCCCTACCAGCCCTTCTATCACCAAAACAATGGTTTTTGGTTGACAATACCAAGATCACCATAAATAGAAAACCTGTTTCATGACTGGAAAGGAAATTAAGATGGGAATTGCAATACAGTATCATTGAAAATACACAGATGACAAACAAAGTCGAGTCTAGAGGAAACAAAAACAAATGAACTCCTTGATCTTGAAAATTCTTAGCTCTTGTATACGAAATTCAACAATTTTCACATTTTTTTTTTGACCCCCAAATAGCTCTTGGAAATTTTATTTTGCAAGGAAAAACCCTGCTTCTGGGTTTCAGCCTGTAATAACTGGATTAACATGTGACTGACAATCAATCCAAGAGCACCTACCAAGAAAGATGAAATAAAATAACGATGATGATGAAAATCCAAAACCAACCCAAATGCAAACCATTAAATTTTTACTTTCTGAAACATTTACATACAATCTTTAATATTGTTAAGTTCACTGATTGTTTTCTATTGTCCCAAATATAAGTCTGCAATTGACTTTTATTGTCTTAGTTTGGCATCAATGTTAAGTTTTAGTTCAGTTCGTAACTAAGGGTTTAAACTTTGGATGGAACAGAGTACTAATTACCAATTGACTTTCAACCATTAGACAATAATTTATAGGATCTTTAGGTAAGAGACTCTGGAGCATAACTTTCACGCAGGAGTACATGTTAAAAAGTAGATGTGCAACACTTTCAGTTTATATACCTCACAGGGTCAGCCTTGACTTTCTGGGGGCCTAAGGCGAACTCAGAAGATGGGGCCCTGGCTCTCATACATATTTTAAAATATATATATTGATAAAATAGTATCAATCTTCAATTTATTTTTATTTTTATTTTTTACCTGCATCTTCTATAAATTTGTTGCATATGTTACACATAATTATTGACATAAATCATAATTATTGACATAAATTTCGAACATTTTCAATTGTTAACACTATAATTTATTCACACTTTTTTCCCGTAGTAAATTAAATTGTAAAATTTGATTAACTTCAACTTTAAAAAATTTATTTCTGAAGCAATTGTAATTCATATAGTCAAACAATATTCTATAAATAATTCACACATTTGGCAAACAACCATCCATTATTTTTAAATAATTCACCAATCCAATTGTTTGTCTAAACCTTCATTTCTAAAGTACTAATACTATAATGTAGTGTTTGGTTCACTAAAATGAAATTGGATTGAATGAAATTGGATTGAATGAAATAGCCGTTCCTTAGTCTCTTTATAAAATTATTACTATTTCCTCACGATGGTGAACGATGATTTCGTTTATAATCTTTTTTAGTAAACCAAACGTGAAAATAGACATTATGACAGAATGATTACTCTATTCAACTTTATTTTAATAACCCAAACATAACTTAAGACCAAAATAATTAAACAAAACTTAAGATTGGAATTATTTCGGGGTCTTATTTTTTAGACAGAATTTGGGGGCCCAAGGCAGCGGCTTTGCCCGCCTTACCTCAGAGCCAGCCCTGCTCACAGTGATGCATATTCTAGGATCTTCTCTGAAAGTTGGTTAATATGGTTCTCATACTTTTTAAGAAAACATTGTTTCAGCCATGTGCATCCTTTCCTATTTCAATTCCCACAAGGGATGTCAGAAGTGCATACAATGGATTATGTGTGAACTACATCACAAATAATTTCTCTCCTTGCTTGCTAGATCCACATTCTTTTCTGCAGAATGACTACTTCCATCCCTGATAAAGCTAATGTCTCAACTTCTTAGATCATCATGGACGAAAAAATGACTCATTGATGTGGCACACTGTAGGGGAAAAAAGAGATGAACAAAGGAGGAGATATGAAGAGAACAATGGCCACAACACAAACAAGCATAGCCTATTCAATATCTCATTAAATCAAAAATTCTGCTCACATCAACCTGGTAAGGCTCCTGAACAACACCAGATAGTGGACTTTGAAATATTCTTGATTCAGTATAAGTCTCAGTTCCAAGATGAAACAGTCATAAAGAGTAAAGACTTACAGATGGATGACTCATGAGTCACATATAGAGAACTATATCGTCAGCGAAGATAGTTTAATAACATTATTGCCACATAAAAGATTAAACAAATGTAATAAATGGGATAAGATTGCTGCTGCAAATATTATAACACAAATGTGAGAAAGCTAATGGGGTAGACATGAGTGCAAGAGCAAGATAGACCTGTGCATGAGTGATGTAGAACTTAAACCGATTCATTTCGCTGGCAATTCTATCCAAAAGCACGCTTTGAGTCTCCCTAATATTTGTTTCATTTTCAGTGTGTTGTATGGAGAATCCGTTGCTTAAGTGATCCAGATCCTTCTCTGCAAAATTTACATCGCCATTAGACCAATCAGCAGGCACACTAGGCAGCTCCTTTATCAGTTTCTCAACCTGCATTTTAAAATAGATATATAAAGTCACCACAATACAATGTAAATAAACTAATGGATTCCTAGAATAACTAAAATTGAAGCATAAAGCTTGCAAATGCATTTTTTTTTTTCTTTCTTTTTTCTTTTTTTTTTTTTGGGGGGGGGGGGGGGGGGGTGGGGTACAGGGTCCAGGGGATGTATTCCCCTTTGTGTAATGAATTTAATTTTACCATTAAAAAAAATTTAGCGAGAGAGAAGGATCTTCTTATTGATATGAAACCGTAGGTTGAAAAAATAAAAATAAAAATAAATTAAAAAAATTAAAAAATTAAAACCTTGAATTTTCAATATTAGAAATTGTTGGAATAGTGTGTATCCTAATAAATACTAATCATTGACCACTCGATCGATACAAATTTTGAAGCAAGGGTATTTCGGTATTTCTGCACTCGTTTGTCGTAACCTTAATTTTTGTGTATTTTTATAATTGAGGGGGAGACAACTATGATATCTTTGTATATTGTAATTTTCTTACCATAGTAAAATTATAGTAGCTGTGGACATAACCCTAGTTTTAGGATGAACCACGTGTGGGTAAGAGAGGTTAGAGGTTGTCAGTTATGGACTTGTGGGAAGATGGAGAGCATTTCTGATGGAGAATATAAGAAGTTCAAGGAAGGTTAAATTCAAAGAAGTGGTAATATTTAGACATTGGCATGATTTTGAAGAAAAGCTGATAGAATTCATATATAATTATATTTCTAGTATTATTGCAGTCCTATTTTATAGTTTCTAGGATTTTTAGGTCAACGGTATTTTGGTAATTTTAATATTTGTTGACATGGGTTTGTGGGTCGTCCATGGGTTGTCTTGTGGGTCAAGTTATTTAATTAGTTTTTATTTATGCTTCTTATTTGGTTTTAGATAGGTTTTGGAAGTCAAAATATTAGTAGTTTCCTATTTTGGAGTCTTAGTTGGAAAACGAAGTCTCTAAGTTTACATAAAGTCATGTCACACTTCTAATTCAATAGAGTTGATATTTTATAGAATTTTCAGAGCTTTGAAGCCTCTTCTGGGTTTGTGTGATCCAACCTAACCCTAAGTGTGATGCCTATAGGATTCTAGGAGTGATTCCTAGATCCATCTTCGTCTTCTCCTTCTTCTTCTCCTTCTTCTTCTTCTTTCTTTCTTACTTTCTTTCCTAAATTTTCGTGTTTTCACAGCCCCAAAACTGCGCCGAACAGCGCTGTCCTACATCAATTTCTATGGCTCGAGATCACCGGAGATGAAGAGTAGAAGACCAAGGCAGGTTCAAAGATAGAGAGGGTGGCAATAAGAGACCTTGAACACTTAGGGTTTATGTGTTGTGATAGATGTGGTGTTGTGTGATGATGTGAGTTGCTGCATATGCGATATGTTAGATAAACTCCATAGTATTGGAGCCCAAGCAACATGTTGGATAGGTGGTGAGCTCTCCTCAACTCGACAAAGAGCTGATATCATCCCTCCTGCCATCTGTAGCTAGCAGGTATGATATTTTTGGGCAACATATCATGCAGGCAAAGGCGTGGGTTTAAGGTCAACATCGCCTCCCTCCAAACCTGGTCAAGGTAGAGTTGTCTTGAGAAGAAGACAACCAAGGAAAAACTTGATGATTCCATAGTCTTAGCGTCCAATCCACAATCCTCCAATAATCCCAAGCGGGGGTGCCTAGGCCCTACTATCAGCCTAGGCAATCAAGTGTTTAAGTAGAATGAGTGCACATTAAGGTGGTCCAAGGGCCTAGCCTTAGGCCGCCAAGTAAGCATATGTAGGGCTAGGACCCGAACGAGCACATAGGTGGGCCAAACCGCCATGCGAACATAAGTGAGCCAAACTGCCAAGTGAACATGGGTGAGCCAAGGGCCCAAAAGAGAGCGTAGGTAAGTTCGAGGGCCTAACTCATTTAGCTTGAAGCACTCCATACTTGGTGGTGTACATGCCCCCGCTTAGGCTAGGCATGTAATCCCAATTGATCATGATGCCTTGGAAGCCATGAAGCACCGACACGTCCCCAGGCCCTACGTATGAGTGTCGGACACGCGATGGACATGCAGTAGACACGTGTCTGACACTCTCTCTAATGTGTCCCCTTTTTTTTTTGAAATTTCCCAGTCGGACACACCATGGACACTCCGGGACACTTTTCAGACACGCGTGACTGGATCGAAGAAGCCCTAACTTGTTGGAGAGGAGACAAAGAAAGAGAGAGAGAGATCGAGAGAGGAGAGGAGACAGAGACAAAGAAAGAGAGAGAGATCGAGGGAGAGGGAGGAGCCTAACCTATTCAGATCAATCGAAGAAGCTGAGGTATAATTCTTCATCTTCTCTCTTCTTCTTCTCCTTCTTCTCTTCGTCTCTGTCTCCATCTTCTCTGTTCTTCTTCTTCTCTTCATTTTCTTCCTCCTCTCCTCCCTTTCGTCTCTGCCTCTGCCTTTTTTATTTCACTCTCTCTCCTCTATTGTTTCTCTTTTTCTTGATTCCCGTTTCTCTCTCCCTCTCTTTTTTTTTTTTCTTTTTTCTTTTTTCTTTTTTCTTTTTTTTTTATCCTTATTTTTTGTTAAACCTAAAATTCATAGAATAAATTATTTTTATTTTAAAAACTTTATTTTTTGTTAAAAAATTTAAAAAATGTGTTTATTAATTTTATTATTATTGTAATTGTATAAGAATTAATAATTTTCTTTTTATTTTAGACATATAATAAATAAATAAAATTATATATATTAAACGTGTCTAGCGTGTCGTATCCTTTCGATTTTTGAAAAATTGCGTGTCCGTATGTCCGTGTCATGTCCATGTCCGTGCATCACAGCTTGGAAGTCTGCAACATGGGGGTGTAATGGCGATGATGTGATGCCCGAAGGACTCGCCATGTGTCAGGCATGATAAAAGTACCCATCTGTGTGTGCTTGATTTTCCGTTTCTTGTTCAAGTTCTTATTTGTATTTTGTGTCTCACCGATCCAAGTTAGGTGTATCATTCAATTCCTAACAGGAATTACCTTCGCAATTAGGACCCCTGAAAATAACACCTTCAACTCAAACAAATATTAGTGTTGCTGACTTAACATTTAGGTTTCGGCATAACAAAGCTTGCCCTGTCTTTTCGCACTTAGGCACACGACGTGCCATTGGTAAAAATGATTCTACTACAGTGCCACAAATTCGCAAGCTGAACAAACTTGAATTCTGTTTTCCGATTTTTGAGGACATAACATAACTATCAAATCCTAAGAACCCCCCTCCCCCAATTCTAATTTGGTAATTTTCCTACTTTGGCTCTGCAAGCAAAACAGGACTTGAATTCTATTATTCATTTCAGAATCTAATATACAAAACTTCAACCTAAATGCAAGTTTAAGTCAATTGTGTATTAGGCTCACATATTTTCAACAGAGACAAGAAAATCCATTTTCTTCAAATATATATATATATATAGTTTTATCACTACATTTTCTCAAGAACCAAACGGAAAGTAATGTGAAATGAATACATACATACATACATACATACATACATACATACATACCTTAGACACAACATGAAACGTATCGAGCAACAACTCCAAGACCTCCCTGGCGGCGGAGGCCTCAGCTCGCTGCCGCAAACCAGTCTGCAGAGCGAGGAGCGAGGCCTCGACGGCGGAGCAGAAGACGAGGATCTTCTCGCGAATCTCGGAGAGGGGGGCGCGCATTCGGACGACAGCGGCGTCAACGTCGACGAGCTTGGTACTGAGGTTGACGAAATCGGCGTAGTCGCGGTTGATGAGGTCGACGAGCTCGTGTTTGAGAGAGGAGAGATGTGAATGGAGCTCGGATCGGAGGGTTTCGAAGGGGACGAAGGTCCTGCGATCGGCGATGTAGGACTCGGAGTCGAAGTTGGGTTGGAGGAAGGAGGATTGCTTGAACCATACCGGGTGGGAGTCGACTGGGTCTCCGAAGAGGTCGGCGGTGGAGCGAGGCGGCCCCGGAGATTGTAGATCCGCCATTGTTATTGTTCGTTTGGATCTAATAATTTTATAAATGTAAAATGTGGAATTTGATTGTTTACAGATTTGGTAACGGAATGGACGGTAGACCATCCAACGGTTAATTAAACGCAGCATCAAATTTAAAATTTGGTAAAAAAGTTATTGTTTGGTGTTTTAATGGTTGCATCAAATTCATATCAAAATGAGATTTTAGCAAAAATTTTTCCAATTTGATGATAGACTCCGCATTTCACCAAAACACTATATATGATCGTTGCCAGGAGACGAACCGGTCAACCGATCGGTTGACCGGTCGATCGCCCCACCAAAAGTTCAAATAGTTCCGTAAAAAGTTCAAACAAGTAAAAAATATATATATATATATATATTTTTGCCTAATCGGTCGACCGCCGGTCGACCACCAAAAAGGTTCAAAAAGTTAAAAAAAAAAAAAATTGCCTTGACCGGTTGACCAGCCGGTCAACCAACCGGTTGTCCCGACGCAAATTTGATGAAAAGTATTTGATACTGAACCGTTGGAGCACAAAGTATCAAATTAAGGAAATAACCACTTTTTAACTCAAATTTGGTGAAACATCAGGTGAACCGTTGGAGATGCTCTTAGAGAATAGTGTGACGGAATGGACATTATTTGATAACGGAATGGACATCAGAGAATAGTGTGTTTGTGTGAGAGAGAGAGAGAGAGACATTAGAGAGAGAGAGAGAGATGAGACTTGACTTGGAGTTTTTAGAGCTGTTTAAAAATCCGTTTAAATCGGTAATTCGGACCAATCAGATTGAACCGTACGGTTTGATTCAGTTTTATTAAGAACTAGTTTGGTTTCGGTTCAAAAAAATATTGAGAATCGTAAAAACGGTTTGGTTAATGAATTTTATGAAAAAATCACGATTCGAACCGAACCGACCCGAATTAAATTTTAAAAAATATATAGATATATATATGTATGATATTTAATAAACATCAGTTCATAAATTCACCTCACTCACGCCATTCTTGAGAGAGAACTCGAAGGGTCTCGACCATTTCTTGGCCTTCAAATTCGTCTCCTCGATTCCATCTTCGTTTCTTCGTTTCTCTCACACTCTTCTCTTATTTGAATATTACGTGTCAGTCATGCCATCAACCATCTCTATCTCTCTCAATCTCATCACAACACTACCTTTCACCATTGTTACTGTTAAGACCTCCAAACCTGGCCAACTATCTCCTTTAGTATATGATCTTGCCACCAACAGCTTTCCAATACCATCGGCTATTCACTCTTGCATAATTGCAATACAAGATTAGTGAGTAATTTTTTTATTTTTGTGTTAGGTTTTTTTTTTAAATATATAAACATATTTTGCTTTCCCGTTCTGATTTAGATTTTTAATCTAATTGTTTTGAAAGAGGGGATCAACAGTGTATTTAATCCATGCAATAATAGTAGTATTACATTTTGTAATAAGAACAAGATACTTGAGTTTTAGACCTCTGAAAAAAATAGTAGTAACTGGTGTAAATTTTGATTATAGTATGATGCTGCTAAAAGTAGTTCCATTCATCCCTTGTTGTAATATAACACACAGATTTACAAAAGAGATTGAAAAGGAAATGAAGCAATCTGAGAAGAAAATCAGCAAAGCAATGCCTTTAGCTGGAAGGTTTGATTTATGAAGAAAAAATGAAGACACAAGTTTCAGAAAATAATCCATACCCTTTTTCTGATATTTATTTATACAATATCTTCTCTTCTAACTACTATTCCTACCCATATTGGTAACTAACATCCAAAACAAAGTAATTAATATTCAAAACATAACTTGACTGCTAGCTAATCTAACCAACTTAGCTTGCTAACTTGACTACTAGTAATTAATATTCAAAACATAACTTGCTAATTGGCAGCTTCTCTTCTATTAGCAGCACTCCTATCGTAATACTAACAAGACAAAACAAAGTATGGATGAGATGATTCATATGATACAAAATATATATATATATATCGATGATTGCATCAATGGGAAACAATAAAGCCAATAAAGACATTTTCAAAAAATTTGTGACAAATATGATTACTTGTCATGATTTAGGTATTTTTTTATGCACTTTATGTTTATGATTTTATCAGTTTATTTTTTATTTTAGAGATTTTTCAAGCTAAGGAATTTTTGATTTTTTAGAGATTTTTGAAGTTTAGGGATTTTGCTGAGTTAGGGATTTTTTGGGGATTATTATACATTATGTCATTTGATATATTTGTGTATTTGTGTTTCTTGTTAAATGTCAAGTGTTGAAGAGATTGCAAATCCTAGTAACAGTAGCACCCCTATGGAGCATAAACTTGATGCTTCTATGTCTTCCTCTAAGACAAAGGTACGTCATCCTAAAGAAAATAGTAGGAAAGGTTCAGAGGTTTGGCTTCATTTTACAAAAATTTATAACGAAGGGTGCAAGAAACCTGAAGGGGCTAAATGTAATTACTGTCATAACACATATGCATGGTTGAGTGAGAATGGGACTAGTACTTTGAGAAAAACATGTTGCTAATTGCTCGAAGTGTCCTTATAATCATGAGATAAAGAAACAAAAAACTTTGTCATTTCAGTCAATTAAAGAAAAAGGTTCTAAAAATAGTCTTGGACTGTGGAAATTTAAACAAGATGCATGCAGACATGCACTTGCTCAAATGATAGTCAAAGATGAGTTACGTTTTAGGTTTGTTGAGCATGAAGGTTTTCGTCACTTTTGTAGTGCGATGCAACCTAATTTCAGAAAACTTTCACGCATTACAGTGGCAGGGATTGTGTGACATTGTTTAGTAATGAGAAAAAGAAATTGAGGAATTTGTTCATGAAATCAAATCAAAGAATTTGTCTCACTACTAATTCATGGACTTCCCTACAAAATGTTTCCTACATGTGCCTCACAACACATTTCATCGATAAGGATTGGAAATTACACAAAAGAATTTTAAGCTTTTGTGTAATATCTAGCCACAAAGGTGAGGCAATTGGGAGGGCAGCAGAGGCATGCTTGATTGATTGGGGTATAGAGAAATTGTGCACACTAACTGTTGATAATGCAAGTGCTAATGATGTTGCACTTGCATATTTGAAGAGAAAGTTCTCTAAAAAGAGTGATGCCTTTATTTTAAAAGGTGAGTTTTTTCACATGAGGTGTTGTGCCCATATTATTAATTTAATTGTGAAAGATGGCTTGAATGAAATCAAAGGGTCGGTAACTCGAATTAAGTGATCTTTGAAGTATGTTAGAAGTTCTCCTCAAAGAGAGCAACGTTTCAAGTCATGTGTAGAGAAGGAGAGGATTAATCATAAGGGTTCTATGTTTAGATGTTCAACCATGATGGAACTCTACTTTTCTCATGTTAAATACTGCACTCAAGTTTCAAAAAGCTTTTGAAAGATTAGAAGATAAGGATCCACATTTTTGCTTAAAACTTAATGATATACCTTCTACCACCCAAGGTTGGGATGATGCTGCATTTTACTTCATTTTTGGAAAAATTCTATGATGCCACTGTTCATTTATCTGGTTCTTTGTACGTTACTTTTACTATGTATTTTACTGAAGTTTGTGCAATTGAAGGTTTCTTATCTGAATGTGCAAAGAGTTTGGATCCTTTTTTAAGTGTAATGACTATGAAAATGAAGAGCAAGTTTGATAAGTATTGGGGAAAAATTGAAAGTGAACATGTTGTTGTTGATTTCTGTTGTGTTGGATCCCCGTTATAAGTTGAGATATGTTAGTTTTTGTTGCTCTGAACTTCATGAAGCTGCCACTGTGACTGAGCTTACAAAAAAGGTAAGAGAGGCATTGAATCAAATTTATGATGAGTATCAAAAGCTTGAATTTGGAATGTGTTTTTCTTCTAACCAAACTAGTGTTGAAATTGATCAACCAATTAGTGGAGCAAGTAAACAGTTAATGTCTCTCAAATCAAAGTTTCAAAAACATTTGGCACAAGAAGAATGTGATGGTGGAAAGTCAGAATTGGATAAATATTTGGAAGATGCTTGTGAAAAGGAAGGCCCAAACTCACATTTTGAAATTTTGAATTGGTGAAAGGTGAATTCCTCTAGATATAAAATTCTTTCTCAAGTTGCCTGAGGATATTTTGGCCATTCCCGTATCCACTGTTGCCTCAGAGGCTGCCTTTAGTATAGGAGGTCGTGTTATTGACCAATTTCGTAGTTCTCTTACTCCCAAGCTTGTAGAATGCTTGATTTGTTTGCTGGATTGGTTGCGTGCTTCACCACTCCTACTTGAAGTAGAAGAAAATATTGCAAACATTGAAAAACTCGAACAAGGCAATATTGATTTGGTATTTTGTTATGAAATTTATTTTTATGTATTATGTACTTCATTTTAAATTAATGTTATCATTTTTTGCAATTTCAGCTGTAAATGTTGTGTCTCTGAATGTGATTACTGACTAATGGAGGATGATTTGGCTCTTGGAAAGTTGGAAAAGACCACTATTGTTGGGCTGCTAATGTTGTTGGTTGCTGTTAATGTTTCCATTTTGTTGCTGCTAGAAACTTGGAATGCTCTCTTTTGTTGTTATTAAGAGTCTTTTTACATTGTATTTGCATCCATATTGTTTAACTTATCTTATGTTTTTGTTGTTTTTTATTTGAAAAAGTTTCTATTAACTGTTTACAATGTTTACAATGTTTTTAAATGCTTTTGGATGATTGGATGATTTCAAATTTTAATGGTATGTAATGGTTATTATCATATCAAGTTTTATTTTCATTAATTGGTTTTTTTATAATTTTAATAATATTAGGATGATATATATATGTAATGTTGAGTAATGCCTTAATATTATTAGTTTTATCATGGGTTAAATGTAATCGGTTTGAGAAATTATTTTGCTAATATTAACAATTTATTCTTATACATAGAAAATTTTGGGCAAGTGAACCAAACCGCAACCAAACCGTTATTTCGATTTGTGTAGACACCCCATTTTTGGTATCCTCAAGACTTGGTTGTGCTTCTAGGTACATCCACCACAAGTTCGATTGCTCGTCAAGTACTTCGACTTTCGGCGGAACATCACAAGTTTGAGCTTTCCAAACCCTATATCCTTTGCCACATTCTTGGCCCATATGTTGGTCCTTCGAAAGATGCTTCTCATGGTGCCTTCGGCCATGCATTTATCCTCGCCATTGATGAAGCCTGTTGGCCATCAATGAGACACTGCTGGCCACCACTGATGGCCGGCAAAATACCTTGTCTCAGCAGATTTCATGCCAGATCTTTTGAGCCAGTTGGTTTTCACTCATCCCTCCTCCATACACGTGTATGGAGGGATGAAGCCCTTTTCAAGCTTGTTTAACAAGCTTTTCTTTGCATTCCTCTATATAAGGAGAGGCTCCTTCTCCCTTACAGAGGTTCAACAACTTTGGAGAAAATATATATATATATCTCTCTCTCTATATTTCTCATTCTCTCTCTATATTGTGTTTATTTGTGCCTTAAAGTGCATTTTCCTCTCGCTTTTGCACTACAACATATAGTGATACACCACCATCTTTGAACTGAGATTCTTGGGAGTGTTATTTGAGCTCTGAAAGTTGGTTTTTGGCCTCAGAGGTTGCTAGTTTCGAAGTTGTGCTTCAAGGGTGAGTGCATTCCTCTTTTAAGCTTTTGTTTGTATACCATATTGGCCATCCTTGCATATTGTTTTAGGCCTTGCTTTCAACTGAAAAAAGTTCTGTATTTAAGTGCTTTTGACGGTTGTTTAAGGCCTCTTTGGTGTTGAGGGTGTTCTACCCTCTTGGGTGTCTTGTTTGGCCTTGTTTTGAACCATGTCTTAAGGCCTTTGAGTTAGTCTTTATTTGCCCTTTTAGCCACTAAAATCCAATGGATTTTCAGTGGTAGACATATGGTTTTGAGGCCTCAAATCAGAGGGGGTGATCCCTCTCTTCTTGTTTTGTTTGCTTATATTATTTGCCTATCAAATGAGCATGTATCTCTATACTCTTGAGGCATGGTGTGAGCTTGTTTTTGTGAGTTTTTAGGTTTGACATGACTCTGTTTTTGGCTGGTTTGGTTGTCTCTTGAGTGGCTCATACACTTGTAGTGTAATTTTGCCTTGCTAGCCTAACATGCTCTATACTTTGATCCGTTATTCTAGCTTGTTTTGGCTCCATTCCAGCAAGTTTTCACTCATGTTTTAACATGCTTTAGCTCTGTTTTGAAGCTTCTTGGTCGAATGATGCTTGTCATGCATGCTTGTAGTGCCAAAGCTTTGACTAGCCTTGAGTTTTGAGGAATCTTGCATGCTTAACTGGAGGTATTTGCATGTTTTGGCATCATCTAGAATGATATTTGAGCATAGTGTTGTTGCACTTCCATATTTTCCACTCTTTGAGTGCTCTTGAGAGTTATATCTTTATGCCTTATTTATGAGTCATTGCATGAGCCTCATTTTCTTGCCTTTCAAGCCATCATCTCAGCCCATTTTTGCTACTATTTTGGCCTGCATAAGGTCTTTTTGGGGTTGGCTTGGCCATTTGAGCATTGCCTTGCATGCCTCTAGTGTAATACACTTCACTAGCTTTGATGCTTAGGCCTCTCAACATGCATTACATGGTTTGTTTGCATGATTCCAAGTCATTTTGCATGCCATTTCAGTGCTGGAAAACATGCCACTACACTCCATGTTTCACTTTTTCAATGCCTTTAGAAAGTTGTGTTTTGTGCCTTAAGCTTGGGCTAATATGCATGCACGTTTGTATAGTCCTTTGAGCTTCTAACTTAGCATGTTTTGCCATTGTTTTGGGCATGATGTAACTCTGTTTGGGGCTGGTTTGGTTGTTTGAGCATTGTGATGCATGCTTATAGTGTTATTCTATTCACTAGCCTTGATGCTCTTGGCCCCTTAACATGTTATGCATGAGTGTTTGCATGTTAGAAGCTTGAATTTCATGCCAATATTAGCATGTTGTTTGCATGTCATGTTGCTTGCTTTGCATTGTGTTCAATCGGATTTTGTATTGAACACGAGGAAGATTGGCTCATTTCATACTTGAAGTGGCTTAAACGAGCCAATCTCCTTTGGTCTCCATTTCCTTTGATTTCTCATGATAAGGAGATGGTCTTGGTGTCTTATTTGTCATGCATTTATTGAATTTGCACATGTTGGATCTTTGGCCATCATGCATCGAGATGCGCGATTGATGGTCTTGGATCCGATTATGCCTCTCCCTTGATGTTTTGAAGTGATATGGAGTGGCATAGTGCGTACATACCCTTGGGAGACCCTCCATTTTCTTTATTTTGTGCTCTGCTGCAGCTTGGTGTCACAGCACACCAGTGGCCGGCACCCTCTTATTGTTAGCCTGCAGATCTTCATTTATGGCCGGCAGTGTGCACTCTTGGTCGCCAGGGAGGCCAGTAGCATCTCCTCATGGCCGGCAAGCCACTGGTGCACTCCTCAGCATTGTTTTGGTGAGATCCAGCAGCTAGTTCTCCAGGACAGCTTGCAGACAGAGCCTCTAAAGAGTATTTGGAGAGCTTTTCGAGACGGGAATCGAGAGCGTGCATCCTTCCTTCTTCAAGACAGAGCTGAGGCAGCCTAGTTTACATATTTTAATGCTTAGCATGAATTTGTAATTTAATTAATTAATTTGTTAATTAGTTAAATATTGTAATAATTAGTAATTGGTTTGCTAATTATTCAATTTAGTTGTGTAATAATTAGTCTAATCAGATTATTAGATTAGTTAAGTAGCTTAGCTTAGATTAGCTTAGCATATTCATTCGAACCCTCCGTCGAGAGGGCGAATTTTGTAATAAGTGTGCGTGTGTGCAATGCATGTCTTCCAACCACCATTTCTTTCTCCTTTTTACTTACCTGCTTTCAGTGATTAGTTTTAGGGCATATTTCAATTAGCATCCTTATGCTTGCATGCGTGCATCATTCATCTGTTTTGCATATATCGGGCTCGGCGCATAATACTAACTGCATTGTATTTCAATACCAAGTTGAATACATGTATCAATTGTTGCATTTCACATGCCATTTTAGAATAGCCGAGCCTATCTTAGTTGCATTTTTGCATGTGTTGCATTAGCCATATTAATATAAGCTAAGATCATGCATGATTACTAACTAGCTCTTGTTTTGGCTCGAAGTACACTGTAAGTGTTTATGCTTTAGCATCTTGCATGAGTGTGAGTGTTGCCATGATAGCATGCTTGCCATGAGGCTAATTGTTTAAGTGATATAACTGCCTGAATGCTTGTGGGTGAAGGTTGGATTGCTTGAATTGGAACAATTCATTGAAATCCTCGATTTAGCCTACTTACGAGTAGCAAACTTTAAAACCATTTTCAAAACAAACAAATATGCAATGTTTTGTTCCAACTTAGGCGATCTAGTCTATACTTGTATGCTGTGCGTATCACATAGTAAGCTAGCTAATAAACTGGAATAAGAACACATGTGTTTTCAAAAACAAAATATCATGTTAGTAAAGGTCGATCTTTAGATCGGGCGAGCGGGGGTGCTCATTGCATGACCTTCCCTTCTCGTACCCAAGTTCCCAAGCCGAGACAACTTTGGTGATGACGGACACGTGGCCTTAGGCACGAGTTAGGGTTTCCTAATTTTTCCCCAAAACAAAATATTTAGGTGGCGATTCTGTATCTGGCAAAGCAGTCCATGTTTGGCTCTTCTTTATAAAAATCAGTTTTCCAAAACGATTCTGGGATTTGGATTCTTTGGTGATTTATCGGTCTTGCATTGCACTTTGCAAGATTAGATTGAAGCGTGACATTGAGTCAAAGCGTAGTAAGCTAATGAGCAAAACAGATTTCGCCATTTAGTCTTGTGAACTCGAAGGCGTTCGCACGTCTGATTTGGTTACGGTCCATTTTACAAATATAACGGTTTAGTCTGGTTCTCAAAATCCTAGAACCGTTAGGATCGGTTTGGTTCTTGGATTTTCTTAGAACCAAACTAATCAGGACCGTGTACACCCCTAGGAGTTTTGGACAGGTTTATGTATGACCAAAGGAGAGTCGCAGCCTCAGAGGGATTGTACTATTGTATCAACTGTAGGATTGTAATAGGAGAGAGAAGCTGATCTCATTTATTTTATGGATAATTTTGCGGTGTAAGATCATTAGGTTGGTTTGTACACAAAATTCGTTGACGATATTTATTTGTGGTTAATATTACAAAATTTTGTGATTTAGTTTTGACATGGTTAAAAATTATGGACAATTTTGTTAGGTTAATTAGTGAGAGATTATTGTAGCTTAGTTACAATATTTATGATTTCTAAAAATTTTGGATATTTTTGTTGTACCAATTGGTGGGAGATTTTGCATTTTATAGTTATGTTACAAAATTATGTGACTTAGTTACAATATTTCTGGTTTCGAAAATTTTTAACATTTTTATTATATCAATTAGTGGTTGGTTACTCATTTTGTAATTATTGCTACAAATTCTTGTGGTTTTTGGTTATTGTGCGGGCTGATTTTCGCAATAAAGAGAGAGATGAAACTTCGTAGACGAGTCCTAGTGCACCGATGGGTGAAGGCCTGCACAAGAAACAGATGGTTAGTCTGTTCGACCAGGGTTTGGTTAGAAACCCCTCTGACAGCGAGTAGAGAAAGAGTAAAGAAGAAGAAAATGTATAAAGATAAGAGAGAATTCATTTTTTTCCCTACGTAAAGAAGGATCAAGTTGCCTTTGATAAGGACGGTGTGGGGACTTTTTCCAAAGTGGGAACTTTTTCTTGCCAAGCTAAGCCTCACACAAATGGACTTGAATAATTGTGCCTTTATTTGTCCCCTAGGTTGCACTTAAATTTGTTGAGTAGAAGCTATTTGTTGTATCTCTGCCTAATTTATTCAAAAGTATACTTCGACCTTTGTGCTTATACATAGATCTCGGCTCTCGAGTTCACAATAAGACGACCATATATATATATATATTATGAGCATCTCGGCCCATTCACAATTTTGAGTAGGCTAAGCTGGTATGAAGGTTGTTTTGGTTGCCACGTAATTGTACTGCTTGCCAATTCAAATAATTGATCTTGCACGGGCATTCTAGGAGAGTCCCAAAAATCCATTTAGCTCCTTACTTCATTTGTTTGGTCCTTTGTACATGGCCTTTCAAAAGAAACATCTTGAATGCTCGCTTGGGACCACAACTTTTGACTTTGATTTGTTGTGCCTTATCAAAATGGATTTATTGACGTGTTACAAAGTGCATGGTTGGGCCCACATTGGTGGTCTTTGTGCAGTCCATTATTTCATCATCTTGGTCCCACCTTTAGGTACTACTCGGTCTTGCATTTTTTAAAAATTTACTTCAGCCCTCCGTATAGCTTGGTCTTTTTGATTGGTTTTGGGTGTTTTGTTCGAGTCCAGACTCTTGGCCATCCATTCTTGCAGCTGTTCCTGCGGATCCCCCAAAATGACGTCGTTTTAGGAAAAATTTCAATTTAAAAAAAAAAAAAAAACAAAATAGAAGCAAAGCAGAGAGAGAGAATAAGGAAGTGAGAAAAGGAAGGCAACGATAGATCTAACAAACCAGAGAAGGAGAAGAAGGAAAGAAGAAGGTAGAAAAAGGAAGGCAGCGGCAAATCCGGACTCCTTCTCTAGGTCATCCTTGTAAATCGCTAGCTTTCACCCACCGCCATCGCCGCCCAGCTGCCCCTCTCTGTCTCTTTCTCCATCAACATTCGGGCTCTGATCCGACTCCCCTCTGTCACCTCTCTCTGCAACTTTCTCTCTTCTCATTTTTCTCTCTCTCTACACATACATGCATGTATATATGTAAGCCAATACATGTGTCTGATGAACGAATCACAAAACCGATTTTTTATTTATTGATTAATTCTTCTTCAATATTCTAATGAGTGAATCACAAAAATGAATATATTTGTAAAACCAATATAACATGATGAAAAAATTTCAAATCATACCTTAGGTGATAGAAGCGAAGAATCTTGTGGGTAAATCATGTGTTTCAATAATGCGAACAATGAACTCCCAGCAGTGGAGTGATATCACAATATGAGTATCACCCACACAAGTCACAGTGCAAAGGCTGAATCGTTTTCATAATGGAAGAGAGTTAGAGAGAGAGTATATAAAAATGTTATGGGTAGAAACTACATAACGTATCTGATATTAATATATTATTCAAATATAAAATTAGATACATAACCATATATATCAATTTATCCATATCAGTTGATATGATAGATATAGATATCAAGAGTGGGTTATCCAAATAGGTTTTGAATTCAAATTCAAAACTTATATGATAAGGTTAAAAAGGGTCATGGGTCATACCACATAGGTTCGAAAGGGTCATGGGTAAATGCCACATGGGCGCCAATTTCTAACAATATTCATGGCTATTTGTAGAGAGAATCACAAAAATGAGTAAATCACAAAACTCAGAAATCTTGCTTTTGTAGAGAGAATCAGAGGAGATATGGGGTTGTTTGTGTGGTTGAGAGGGAGAGAGAGTTGATTTGGGTTTGTGTAAAGAGCTAGGGTGGGTTTGATAGTTTTTTTTTAGACATCATCTTCTCCCTCTTTGGTCTGGTTTGTAGATCCTCTTCTTTCCTTCTCTTATTTGGCTTACAGATCCTTTTCTCCCTCTCTTTGGTTTGGTGTGTTTCTGTTTTTTTTTTTGATTTTATATTTTTTTTAATTGAAATTTTTTCCAAGACGACGTTGTTTTAGGGTCTTGCCTTGAAACAGTCACAGGAATGAGCGACCAAGATCCAGACTCGTTTTGTTCTACCCACCCACCCTTTTTTATTATTTATTTATTTTACACATTTGGTGCTCTTTATGAACTCCACTCCTTTGCTCAGTCCCCATCTGAGTTCAGTTTTCTATTTCTTACAGCTCGGTCCTGCCAAAACTGTCCACTTTGTTAGCTAATTTCGGACATGTGGCATTGGTTGGAGTGTTTTTGTTTTTTGAAATTTGCAGCTATCTTTCCTTATTAGACATGATTCAACTCATCACCTTTACGTGGTAAAATTATACATTTTATTTATTTTTCTTTTAAATCTCAACCAAACAAGCGGTAGAATTTTCGAAAACGACTCCAAACCCACTTTTTCACAGACGGAAGGCCAAAACCAGTCTGGAACTCAGTTGCTGTCTTCATCTCCAGCAGCCGTCCGTCGTTGTCGTCGGAGTTCATCTGTTAGCATCGTGTCGGAGCCACCCACGTGGGCGACAACTCTGTCCTGCTTCACCGTGAGTTTGCCTCTTGCCGCCACCGACTCACCATTCTTTCCAACGGGTTCATGGTTGATTTTCTTTTTGATGTTTTCTTCACCGGCGCTGGGTTGTTGCCATAGCGCCGATACCTTGCTGTTAGCAAGCTTGTATCGCTGGTTTCGGCTTCGTTTCTTGGCTTCGACTTGATTTTGGTTGTTCACCATTAATTGCAGGGGCCACTTTATTTTGATCCTGTAAGTCCATGAATTCATCATTTTTTTTTTTTTCCCAAGTGTCTGAATTTTTCCACTATTGTTGGAGACTCCTTTAATTTCTCCTTATAACTTGATATGAATCTTGGTTTGAACAAGTGTGGTCTTTGAATTTGTTTCAACTTCTGGCAGGTCGGTCTTGCTGTTGTGGGCTTCACGACATTCATTGCTTAGTGGTCGTCATTGTTTCGTAGCTTGCAGCATTAGCTTGATATTGTGAGTTCACCCAATTTGCTTCACCCAGTAACTCAATTCCTTCTTCTGTTTTCTTGGTTGGGTTTTGAATTTCCTTTTGCATCCTCATCATTTCCCTTGAAATTCATGGCAGGTTTGGCTCGACTCTGACATTTGTTTGATGCCCTAATTTCAGCATTGTAAGTTCTTGATCCTGTGTCTCTCCTTTATTTATTTTGTATTCTAGATTTAGGAGATGGGTAAGTTTAGAAGGCTAATAAACACATCATCCAAACTAGCCTTTTTTTAGAAAAGTACCATATTCCAAAAGACATTACTACGGTGTTAGGGGTTTAAACACACTTAGTTCCTCGACCACGATCTAGTGCCTTACTGTGGGATCCATAGTAGAAGGGAAGTTAGGTTTCCTCTGGACCTTGTGGCTTAAGTTTTTCCATTACTTCAAACTCCACCGTGGAGATATCTATGAATACTTTTAGGGTGTAGGTGGCTTCATGGCCCTTAGCATTCTTGGCCTTAGCTTAGGAGTATGGGACATACTCCATTGTTACACCTTCTCCTATAACCTAGATGGCACCTACTACCTTAAAATTTAGAGCAATGTACCCCAAAAGATCCTAGACCCCCCTGATGCCAATAGGCTTTGAAGACTTCTTCATCATAGGAGGAAACTTGAGTATCCAAGCGGCATAAGGATCGACTAACATGGGTGTCACGTAACGGGGGTGGTCCAAGTTAACTTTGGTCCTTAAGGTTTTACTTTCATGCTTTTGATGTTGGTTCTAACTTTTGTTATGGCTTTGACAGATGCTTCTCAGATGAGGAGGCATATGAACAAAGAACATCGACCAACCTTGAGGCGCTTGCGTGCGACCGAGCCGTGTGAGCTTGGATCGTGACCACTTACAAGCATAAGCTTAATAAGAGGAGGGTTCACATGATTGATTACCTTAAGGGGTCACTGGAAAGGTTGGTCGAGCAACAAGCTTGCAACAACACCGGTGCTTCTACTTTCGCCGTTGTTCGGTCATCAAAAGCGGAACTCTGGTGAGGACCCTTTTCCTGACGAGCAAGAAGCCATGACTCGCTAAAAGCTTGACCTTGCAGCTCTAGTTTACGGTACAGACCTTGTTTCTGAAGTGGCTGCTGTGATTATACAACTGGCCAAACAAAGAGTCTCGATTAAAAGCAATCTATATAGATTAGAGAGCTTCTCATTCCTATTCTACCTACCACCACTTAAACTAAAGCACCGAAGGCATCCAAGTGGAAGAGGGATAAGGGAAAAGATGTTGTTGAGGGCTTTGAGGAGCTGACTTCGGTTGAGGAATGGCTGCCGCCTTTGGAGCATGAGGTCACCTATCACTATGTCAAACAATGTGGCAAACTTCTTGTGAGTTGGCTTTCAATCTGTTCAAGGTGTTACTTCTACCCTTATGGTTGAGAGTAATGTGGACTCTGAATCCCTAAAATAGGGATCCCTTCAAATGGTGACCGTAGTAAGTGTTTTCTTCTTAATTTGATTGCTTCCTTTATTTTCTCTCTCTAGTGTTTTATCGTGGTCTTTGACAATTGGGCCAACAACTTCATGTTATGGAACAGCGTCGCTTGGAACAAATAGTAGGCTGTGACCAAACTCTGAAGGTGCTAGTTAATGTTGACTTTGCTCTGAAGTCGGAGGAACCCATATCTTTAGGACGTCAGCCATTGCTTAGGAGAAGGTGGTGTTGGAGGTTGAGAGAGTTTCTAAGGTGGCTCTGGACACCAAGAAAGAGGTCGAATAGGGAAGGACTGAAATGAAGGCCAAGCTGGTGTTGGAGGTTGCTCTATGCTTGACGTTCCATTTGCTCACCTACATATATATAAAGGAAGAGGGTGAACTAAAACCCAGTGAGTGATACCAGTATAAAGAGGTCAAATGAATGATGTCCATCATTGTACAAAATCATATCATATGAGTTCGCAACAAATAATAAAAAAAAAAAATTCACAAATTATATTCATATGTGGTATATCCATTAGTGCACAAAGGGATCACATGGGTTTATATCAGAGATCTCTGCAATGAAGGGCCATGGTATTGTTATTGTCGGCGAGGCCATATAGCATAAGCATATAGCATAAGCCGCGGTATTGTTACCTCAATTGAAAACCATGTAGCATGGGCCACATTATTGTTACCCGAGGCGAGGGCCATATAGCATAAGCCATGGTATCGTTACCATCGGTGAGGCCTATACTAAGATGCCACAATTCCATTTCCAAATAAACCATCATTCATTCATAACAAAATAACATTTCAAAATAACACTTTTGTGATAAGCCAAAATATATTTTAATAACATATCTTTACAAAGATACTATTCACAATAGGTTGGCAACGACAATAGACCTCGGTTGACCACCTACACAAAGCACATAACACAAATACACATTGAAGCACACGTTCAGACAAGTAGCATTATCTTAATTCATTTCCCTTACGTGTGTCTCTAGCTTGTTCGATGACTAAGGATGTTCAAATGATGCAAAAGAATGCCTAAATGGGCATGAGGATGCAAATATACTTAAGTGTTAATCAAAACTTGTTGAAAATAGGGTCTTCACTCGGCGCACACTTGGTCGCAAGCGGTGTGGCCTAGCTTTGAAAAATCTTGGATGCTCAAATTTACACTCGATGGTTGCTCGGGCCAAGTCTTTGAACAAAAGTGGGTTCGCTCAAGAGCACACTTGGTCACTCGAGCCAACAGTCAAATGTCTACAAAAGTGTTGGATGCTTTCGTTTTTCGCTCGAGCGACAGATTCTTCACTTGAGCAAACTGGACAAATTATGGGTTTTCCAGAATTGTGTTTGAAGTTCAAAAACATTGCTTTCGTGTTTGGTTAGTCTCAAAAGCTTAGAAACACTTTATAAAACATGGATTGTTGGAAAATAAGAAACCATGATCTCAATTCCCCTTCCAATTCTTCAAAACAAAACTCAAAACATTATGTTCTTGACATGCGTGTAGGAAATCCAACTCTTTTCTTTTTAAAACATGTTTATATGAGATGTTGAGTGCAAATCATGAAGAACCTTAAGAAATTACTCATGTAAGTCCCATGCATGTGTGAATTTGTAGAAAACCAAGTTCAAAAGTGAAGAAATAAGCATACATGTACACAATTCGCTCAAACTCACTAAACTCTTGATAATTCATGCTCATTTCTTTCAATTACATGCAAATGGTCCTACAATTTGGTGAATTCATCTTCCTAGATGGATTAACTTCATGAATTATAGATAAAGATCATACTTAGAGCTTGAATTAGTCCTTAAATAAACTTAAACTCTTCAATCTCTCAATAATTCTCTTGAATTCTTCTTCTTCTTCTTCTTCTTCTTCTTCTTCTTTCTCTCTCTCTCTCTCTCTCTCTAAGATGTTGAGTTCCTCTCTAGCTCTCGATTCGGCACAAGTTAATGTCAAAAATGAAGTCTAAAGCATGCTTAACATATATATATAGGTGGATTAGGCTTAGCTAATTAATTGTGATTAGGCTAAACAATTGGCTTAAGTCTAATCAATTATACTTATTTTATTCTAATTATTTTGATTTGAATCAAATTTTAATTAAACTTACCATATGGTTCTAAAATCCCAATTAGCCTATTAGATTAACCAATTTTGATTTTTGAATTTGCTTGGGCCTTCAATTTCAAATTCTAAGTTGACAATTAAACAAATAATTCACAAACAAGCAGATAAGTGTCACATAAACACATAATCATGCAAATTATACCCAATAAAATAATATGTAAAAAAATAATCTGAGGTGGGTTATTCTGGATCGTGTCTTAAAAATTGAAAGAAAGAAATTCCCATGCCTCCACATAAGTAGAGACTTGAGGTGGAATTGTCTGTTGAGACGAGCCGGACTTAAATGCAGAAAAAAGTAGTTAAAAAGAAAAATTTTGAAAAAATATGGTATACCCCCAATGGGCGACACCTTATAAAAAAGTTTTATGTGAATTAGGCGAGGCGTTGCGTTGCTCGGTCTTTACTTGATTCGTTCAAGTTTAACTCATCATAGAGTGTAACCACTGACTCTTACGTTAGCGCAAGTTGTTACCATGTACCATGCTTTCAAGTAACAATACTTGGCACAAAGTCTACCAAGCTAAACCACTTGGTGCCTACTTTGACCAAAAGGAGAGCTTATAGGCTAGGGCATAGGTTAAACTAAGTAACCCATTCTTGCTCGATTGGCGGCGAAATATATACAACAAATATGAAAAAAGAATACAATTAGAGAAGAGTTGATTTTGTTGGTACTTGGAAAATTGTAATCACATTGAAAGATGTTCAAGTCATTACATTCTTGATAGTATTTCTTCAAGTTGCAACATTCCAAGGACAAAGAATGTGTTTGCTGCTAGGTCAGCCAAGTAGTAAGCTTCATTGCCCAAGACTAAGGTGACTTTGTAGGGCCTTCTAGTTAGAATTGAGCTTACCTTCACTAGGGGCTTTCTTATGATCAATGACTTTCCTTAGCACCCGGATCCGGGTTAAAATTGCTAACTAACACATTACGGTAGGTTGCGGGACAAATGATGGTGGACTCTCTGTGTTTCTCTTGTAGGGTCAGAGCTTGGGTGATGGCCTCATCATTATTCTTGGTTCAAGATTTTTGGTGAATTGTAGGAAGATTGACTTCGAGGAATCTTGGCACCATTCCATAGGTGAGAGTAGGTGTCTCTCTTGTTGATTGGTGTAGTTATGTATGCCTATAAGACATTTTGGCAATTTTTCACCCATTTGCCATTGGCCTTTTCTAGCCATTTTTTTATCTCATTGGCAATAATGATTGGCGACCGTCTTGTTAGGCAACGCTTAACCGTTGCCTTGAGGGTAGATTGGAGTAAAGTTTGAACTCAATTTCAAGTTAGGGTAGAACTTCTTGAAAATCTTCCCATAAAGCTGGTGCCATTATGGGGAGTAAGACCCTTAGGATGCCAACCCAAGTAATGACATTCCTCCATATGAACCTTTTCATATCGACTTCCTTGATACATGCTAAACCTTCAATCTCCACCCACTTGGTATGAAGTAATTTGGGTTGGCATGACAACAAAAGAACCTTTTGTTGGCGGTACCGCTGCTAGAGGTCTAACAATATCCAAACCCCACTATGTAAATGGCCACAGGCTTTGGTGAGGGAAGTTAGGTACTTGGCTGGTTGATAAATAAGTGGAGCAAATCTTTGGCCACTTGTTGTGTTATCGGACATCATTTTGTTGGTGTCTTTTACGTATGCGGCTATGAGTGAGGGCTTAGTGTGCCAAGGCCGACCTCCGTGTGACTGCCATAAATCCTCTCATGGATTTCATAGAGCAAATTCTCTACAAGGTTGGGATGAACATAAAGAAGATCACGGGTTGAGATAAGACTGTAGAGCTTACTCGATGGTGAGATCCAAAATCACGTAGCTCGAGTGCCTTATTTTGTATGTGCTTATTTCTTGTCATCTGAGGGAATTACCATTTTTAGGAAGGCAATAAGAGGGTCCATCAGCTCGAGGCGGAGGTCGATTATAGAGGCGAAATTTGGGTGAATGGACCAAGCAGGTTGGTTGACGAACAAACTTGACCCATATCTTGCAGTCCTTACAGAATCACTAAGGAGCCAAAAGACAAAGAGCTAAGGCATCGGTATGTGTTTGTTTCCATCTTGGCCAAATTTCTCAAGCCCTAATAGCTTGAAATTCCACGGATGAAGTGCTTGGCTTGTTTAGTATAGAATGCCATCCGCTCATCGTTGAGCCATATTATACTCCAATTAGTTAGTTTACCACAAGTTGGGAATCGCTATCAAACAAGCAAGTCCTTTGCATTAAAATGTTGGACCTCTTGTAGACCCCATTGGCGGGGCCTTGTATTACTGCTATACCGTTATTGGAAGCCTTCAATCCTAGTCGATGGCTTACTTCCAAACAAATCATATGGTGAAATAAGAACCACTCACCTTTAGCTACAGAACCTTTTGGTTGGAGGATCCATTAATAAATAGGCGCTAGAAATCTCAATAGAAAATTTTTCATGTACTCGATTGGGAGTTTGGTAGAGGTGTTGTGGACTCCTGATCGCTAGAGCCATAGCTCCGCCGAAGAATTGATCGATCAGTCCTAGTGTGAATTGTAGCAAAAAAATACGCCAATACTATGAACTTTAATGGCGGGTTTGTGGCTGGAAATTTAATGTCAAATTCCCCAGATCCTCTGTTTACTTTCTTTATTCGATGAATGTCGGCTTAATTTGAAACGAACAAGAGAATGTAGTGAGAGACATTGATGTACCCTTAAGTAGTGTGAGCAAGCTTTTGGAAACCAATCGGTGGGCATATGCCAATTTCTTTAGTGGCAGTATTTGGTTTGGCGTCTAGTAGGGTCTTCTTTAGCGTGGTATATTGAACTTTGTTCATACGCTTTTTCTCTAATCAGACTACACTCACAACATATGATTGGAGATAG